>JAEAOA010001314.1:4272500-4742500 GCA_016746295.1 Potamilus streckersoni
TAAATTAGATTTGAAATTGAAAAAGGAGTTTTAATGGATTAACAGTTATGAATGTAGTAGATGAGTGCTCGTGTGTGTGTGTGTGTGATTTAGATTTTTAACACTTTAAAAAAAAAAATTCAGGCATATCAGTGTGACATCTACAGTGTAGCATCATGTCTCGCACAGTCACATTATCTCGACACCACGTCCGATCAGTCCTATTACTAACCTCTTAATGCTGAGAGAAAAGCGAGGCTGCTGTTAAATTATTTATAAGTCTTTGGTATTACTCGGCCGAGGTTCGAATATGCTAACTCTCGCATCCTATTTGTACGCTGTAACCACTTGGCCACCAGCACGCTAGACGATTCAGTTTTTATTAAACCAGCAGTGCAAAATGTAACCTGTTTACATTTTCTCACCAAGATGGTTTTTTTTTGTTAAATTTTAAAGCAGTACTTGCCTCATCTTAGGTATATTTTCCTTATCTACTTCTGTCTTCAACGATACAAAAAAGTAACTGCAACTTATATTCTTATACTGAGCAGCTTTGCATCATCTTTCTTTATATGAAACTGTAAATATAATTCGTTATTAGTGTTGTTTGGGTTCTTTTGCTATGTTTGTTGCTTTATTCAATGTGCTGTTTTTGATATAGTAATTAAATGTTATAAACAAATACATGATACTATTTAGTTAGTCAATGGTATCAACTCGAATACATGACACTATGTAGTAAGTAGATGGTATAAACACCAATATCAAACACTATAAAATAATATTATGGTATAAACTCCGCAAGGCCTACATAAAAAGTCCATGGTGTAAACTCCAATACATGACACCTTTCGATGGTATAAACTCCAAAACACGACACCATATAGTAAATGTATGACAAAAGTTCCAAGACGCCTACTTGGCCCTTTAGAATATCCATGGTACCTACATGATATAGCATAATAATTCCATAGTGTAGAAACACAGAACCTACATAACATAGTATAATAAATCAATAGTATATTCAACGCTAGGACTGCATGACATGGTATAATGATTCCATAGTGTAATCAACACAAGGCCTACATGACACCATATTATCATTCCATGGTATAATCAACACTAGGCCTACATAACATAGTATAATGATTCCATGGTATAATCAACACTAGGCCTAAATGAAACAGTATCATAATTCCATAGTGTAATCAGCACTAGATCTACACGACATACAGTATCATAGTACCAGAGTGTAATCAATGAAAGTCTTACACGAAACAGTATAACAATTCCATAGTGTAATCAACACTAGGCCTACACGACATAGTATAAGTCCATGGTATAACCAACACTAGGTCTACATGACATAGTATAATATTTCTATGGTATAATCAACACTATGCCTACATCAAACAGTATCATAGTCCCATAATGTAAACGATAATATGCCTAAATTAAACAGTATACTAATTCCATGGTATAATCAACACTAGGCCTACATGACACAGTATAATAATTCCATGGTATAATCAGCACTAGGTCTACATAAAATAGAATAACAATTAATCAACACCAGGCATACACGACATAGTATAATAATCCCATGGTATAATCAACACTAGGCCTAAATCAAACAGTATAATAATTCCATGGTATAATCAACACTAGGTCTACATGAAATAGAATAATAATTCCATAGTATAATCAACACTAGGCCTACAGGACATAGTATAATAATTTCATAGTGTAATCAACACAAGGCATACATGACACAGTATAATAATTTCATAGTATAATTAACACTCGGTCTACATGACAGAGTAAAATAATTTCCATGGTTTAATCAACACTAAGCCTACATCAAACAGTATAATAATTTCAGAGTGTAATCAATACTGGGCCCACATGACACAGTATAATGATTCCATAGTGTAATCAACACTAGGCCTATACGACATAGTATAATAATTCCATATTGTAATCAACACTAGGCCTACACGACTAGTATAATAATTCCATAGTGTATTCAACACTAGGCCTACATCAAACAGTATAATAATTGCGGAGTCTAATAAACACTAGACCTAGATGATATAAATAAAATAGTTAATAGTATACTTAACGCTAGGCCTACATGAAACAGTATAATAATTCCATAGTGTAATCAACACTAGGCCTACATGAAACAGTATAATAATTCCATAGTGTAATCAACACTAGGCCTACACGAGATAGTATAATAATTCCATTTTTTTTTCAACACTAGGTCTACATGATATAGTATAATAATTCCATAAGTAATCAACACTAGGCCTACATGACATAGTATAATAATTTCATAGTGTAATTAACACTAGGCCTACATGGCATAGTATAATAAGTCCATGATAATAAGTCCATGGTATAATCAACACTAGGCCAACATGACTTAGTATAAAAATCCATTGTATAATCAATACTATGCCTACATTACCTAGTTAAATTAACACTAGGCTTTAATGACATATTATAATAAGTCCATCGCATAATCAACACTAGGCATACATGACATGGTATTATAAGTCCATGGTATAATCAACACTAGGTCAACATGACATAGTATAATAATTCCATGGTATAATCAACACTAGGCCTACATGACATATTATAATATTTCCTTTGTATAATCAACACTAGTCCTACATCAAACAGTATAATAATTGCAGAGTGTAATAAACACTAGAACACTTGGCCTACATGACATAGTATAATAATTCAAGGGTATAATCAACACAAGGCCTGCATGACATGGTATAATATTTCTATAGTGTAATCAACACTAGGCCTACATGACACAGTATAAAAATTCCATGGTATAATCAACACTAAGCCTACATGAAACAGTATAATAATTCCATAGTGTAATTAACACTAGGTCTACATGATACAGTATAATTTATTTCGTAGTATAAATAACACTAGGCCTACATGTCATAGTATAATAAGTCCATGAAAATAAGTCCATGGTATAATCAACACAAGGCCTACATGACTAAGCATAATAAATCCATTGTATAATCAATACTATGCCTACATGACATAGTATAATAATTCCATAGTTTAATTAACACTAGGCCTACATGACATATTATAAATATTATAATAAATCCATCGTGTAATTAACACTAGGCATACATGACATGGTTTCGTAAGTCCATAGTATAATCAACACTAGGCCTACATGATATTGAATAATAAGTCCACACTATAATCAACACAAGTCCTACATGACATAGTATAATAAGTCCGTGGTATAATCAACGTCCGGCCTACATGACATAGTATAATAAGTTCATAGTATAAGGTATAATAAGTTCATAGTATAAGCAAGACTAGGCATACAAGACATAGTATAATAAGTTCATAGTATAAGGTATAATAAGTTCATAGTATAAGCAAGACTAGGCATACAAGACATAGTATAATAAGTTCATAGTATAAGCAAGACTAGGCATACAAGACATAGTATAATAAGTTCATAGTATAAGCAAGACTAGGCATACAAGACATAGTATAATAAGCCCATGATACACCAGTAGAAGGCACCATATATCAAATAGACGGTATAAACTACAAGAGGTCTAGATGACACTATATAACTTGTCAATGGTATAAACTCCAATACATGATATTATATAGTAAGCACAAGGTAGAAAGTCCAATACATATGTCGTAAATATATGATAGAAAGTTCAATACCTTACACTATATAGTAAGTCCATGGTATAAAATCCAATACTTGACACTATATAGTAATTCCATGGTATAAACTCCAATATCATACAATATATTGTAATTCCAATGCTATAAATTCCAGTGCACGACACTATGTAATAATTCCATTTTATAAGCTCCAGTACTTGACACTATTTAGTAATCCCATGGTATAAACTCCAATATCATACACTATATAGTAATTCCATGGTATAAACTCCAGTACCTGACACTATATAGTAATTCTATTTTATAAACTAGAGTACTTGACACAATATAGCAAATGAATCACTCCAATTCCTGACACTAAATAATAATGCCATTTATAAACTCCAGCACCTGAGACTATATAATAATTCAATTTTATAACTCCAATACTTGACACTATATAGTAATTCCATGGTATAAACTCCAATACCTGATACTATTAGGTTAAGGATAATGCCTTTAAAATAACAACGAATTAACTGTCTATGCAAATCGAATCCAGATATCGTTTAATAATAATAATAATAATAATAATAATAATAATAATAATAATAATAATAATAATAATAATAATAATAATAATAAAAATAATAATTATAGCAGCAACTACAACAACAACCACAATAATAATAATAATAATAATAATAATAATAATAATAATAATAATAATAATAATAATAATAATAATAATAATAATAATAATAATAATAGTAATAAGGATATCACATTATAATAAAACCAAGATGCAATAAAAGTAACGTGTGTGTGCATGTGTGTGTGTGTGTGTGTGTTGAGGTTGGTGTAGTATTTATTACTCTTCCAAATAGTAAATATCATCTTTTACATTTTCCGTTTTTGAAATATCAGTGAGATAGATTAGAAGTATCCACACTTTTTATTATTGTTTTGTTGCTCTATTTCGTAAGGTAAAGGATACATTTTGAACACAGTTTAACAAGCAATTGATTATTACATACCTCTGCGTCCACTGCTAAATACTATGTATGTATGTATGTATGTATGTATGTATGTATGTATGTATGTATGTATGTATGTATGTATGTATGTATGTATGTATGTATGTATGTATGTATGTATGTATGTATGTATGTATGTATGTATGTATGTATGTATGTATGTATGTATGCATGCATGCATGCATGCATGCATGCATGCATGCATGCATGCATGCATGTATGTATGTATGTATGTATGTATGTATGTATGTATGTATGTATGTATGTATGTAATAAATCATTCCTGCAAAGAAAGGTATACAATCTTATTAAAAATATTCTTTAATCAATTTCAGCGACTTTTCTGTTGAGTCCAAACATGCCTTCGATCATTGTACACTTGGTTGTACTTAAAAAATTCCTGAATATCTTCACGCATTCATGTTGAAATACATCTAATTCTTTTAATATATTTTGATCAAATCTATGAACACACCTCAAATCACAAATCGCTGTTAAAAATATTTTTTAGACTTGTATACGGTTAAATGGTTTAATTTACTTTCCTTTTTCCCAATCATAATATGGGAATATAGTGACTTTCTTCCTTTTGGAACAAGCCTTTCCGACTTTTGCTTTTATCTATCACAGTAATTTGTACAGGTTTCATGCCTTGGTCTCCCATTTTGAATCCATATCCTTATAAACTGGTTATCCATATTATTAGCTTCATGGACATAGGTGACCAATACGGTTTTGTATATAGAGTATACAGTATTTATTGGGAATAGTATTAATTGCGCATAGTATTAATCGCGAATATCATTTATTGCGAATAGTATTAATTGGGAATAGTACTTTTTGCGAATAGTATTTATGCGAATAGTATTACGTGCAAATTATATTAATTGCGAATAGCATAATTTGCAAATAGTATTTATTGCAAATAGTATTAATTGCAAATTGTATTACTTGCGAATAGTATTAATTGCGTCCTCTTTGAAATGAACCCGGAGATTATTAAGTTTACGAACATTTGTACTAGTAGGTCATGATGAAGGAAAGAGTGACCATAATGATGTTTTGTTAATATTTCATATTTTCCGCTCTATCTTCTCAAAATTTCATTTTCAAATCGAGTCCTTAATAAATTGTAGGTCGTGTTTGATTCTATATGATACATGATAGCCATACCTTTACGAAAGGTTATAAAGAAAATATCAACCTTCTTCTACAGAGCGGGAGTGGGGGGGGCGAGTGGTTGGGTGAGGATAATGATTATTTCACAAATATTGTCTATTTTACACAACGACATCTAGAAATAAATATTTTATATGTATATACCTTTATCCATTTTACAGATATATTGGTATATCGTTCATCACGACAGCCAAGAAGTTGTCAAATTTTAGGATCGAAAATCCAATCTTCCTCGACGAGGTGTGTGCGGCAATATTTTATCTAACGTACATTCCGACTTTATCCTGTAAACAAATTACATTTGCAATCGGTTCCTTTATATGAAAGTCGTAGTTGTCATAGGTGAAAATACCTTTATATGAAAGTCGGAGTTGACATAGGAGAAAAATACCTTTTTATGAAAGTCGGAGTTGACATAGGAGAAAAATAACTTTATATGAAAGTCGGAGTTGACATAGGAGAAAAATACCTTTACATGAAAGTCGGAGTTGACATAGCTGATAGATAACAGCCATAATTTGCCTAATATTAAGACAAAGCGATCAACTCTGCTACATGAAGCGGGGGGGGGAGAAAGATATTTTGATAAACACTGCAAATCTGAGAATAAAATTTCCATTTAATCTCGACTTCCCAATCAATTTTACATTGCTATTAATGCATGGTTTAGACGATTGCCTAATATTTGTCAAAATTTAATCTTGCTTCGGCTGTTAATTCCTCACTGAGGACTACTTTTGTAGAAGGAATGTTCACTATTTTAAAAGAAATAAGACGTGTTTTACAGTAACAGACTTGATGCAACTGATTAAATTTTAAATTTCATCCTTTTCAAGGAAATATAAACAGATAAAAGCAAATTCGTGTCATTCTTTTACATTTGATAAAAATTAGAAAAACGAGAAATCAGTATAAAACACCATTTCAAGGGAATGTTTAAAAACGTGGAAAGAGTTAGAAATGAAGGGCTAGAAAGACATTGAGGGTAAAGAGACAGCGACCCTCCATATCTGTGTATCTTGAGCATTGATTAAAACCAAATTACCTGCATAGTTTTACGAGGGATTTATCGAGACATAGATTGAGAGATGAAAATTCTAATTATGACTGTACCGTTAGTAACATCTCTATTTGATCTGATAGTCTGTGTTGACATGCGCAATAAAATATATTCTTTACGAAGAAAAATAACCCTGCTGTTTTGAGCATTAAATAAAAGTAGGTGTACATGCCAAAGTAATGATGAAAAGTTCGTGATATTAAGCTAAATACACTTCCTTTTGACTGTGAAGCTTATATTTAGTTGTATGTTATGCTTACCTAGAGCAAACAGCATTGGTTGTGTGAAATAGTTTTAACACAAATACCATTTTACTGGTACCTTTCTGTATCTAAAGTGTTTCGTAATAGACAATCAGGAAAGAGAGAAAAGACAAACAATGTACACAAAAATCGTTCCAATTAAGAGTTTGAAAATATTTGTTGTTTCGCATAATTGACATGAGCTTGACTGATGATGTGGCAAACTAGTAGTACTTCCATTGCGGCCAATACCAACTAGTTAACTATATCATTGGTCAGTGACTGCACTAAAAATGGGGGAGTTAGAGAGAACCGTTCTTAACTATGATTTTATTACGTTCCATCAGATAACATCTTGTATGCATTTTAACAACCCAATGGGACGGCATTTGTGGGGGCTGGTACACCATTTTATTTTCAAGGAATCGATTAAAATAGATTTTGTTTGGTGCTATAGTTAGAAATGTGTAATATTTGCCATTTATAGTTACTCCCACCATTTCGTGGAAGATGGATGGTCTTTCGAGTCAAATATTTGACAATATCTGTGCTGTGCTCTAGAACAATATCTTAACATCAATATATAATTAACCTAGGAATCGATTGAAAATATAATTTAGATAACAATCTGCAATATATGCAAAACAATCCTTACGCTTACCTTCTCGCAGAAAAGGTTTGATATTTTCGTCTTCATTTTTGGCAAAATTAAGGCTGTCATGTATGATCCGATTTTAATTTCGATGCAAAGATTTTCAAGGAATGAATTGGAAAAAAGATCGTTCAGATGATAAATAGAACAATGCGCACTATAAACATGGTACTGTTGTGTACATTCCGTTTTTCTTTTGTTTTTTTTTTTGTTTTTGTTTTTTTGTCTTCGCCTACTAGTATTATTTGTTGAGCGAATTGTTGGTTAAGCTTGAATGCAAGAAAATAAATGCTACACGCCAAGGAAAGTATTACTCAAGTTCGGATTGTATCAGAAACAAACAGAAAATTAAAGGAATAATTTTGCCACTATATAATTATAGCTCTTTCCTCATATGCCGACATTTTGTTTTGATTACATGACAATATGGCATATGCATTCATCTGACTTCGTATTGTGGAGTGCAAGGCAGAATATATTTATAGGCATAACTCGCTACCCAGTCTAGTGTCTTGAGCTAGGAAAAGGGTATTATTAGTATAATCTGCAGGACAAGTCCAGAGTCACGTGTAGAAATAGGGTATTTAAAGGCCTAGTCTGTTGTCCAGTCCTTGTGTCATATGCAGTGAGAGGGTGTATATTGACCAGTGACGTTTCGAAATGTCGCAAGTCGCAAGCCAACCCACAACAGAGACATGCGAAGGCAATTTTTCACCACGAGATACGATTCTTAGAATGAAATTTTGTTAAAGGTCATTCATATTACTTTTAAATCGATTTTATTTTACAGAAGATGTGCTAGCTTGAAAAGGAGGCAATAAAAGACAGATAAAGGAGGGAAATATTAGATTACATTTATATACATTCATCATCACGCATATCCAAAACACAAACTACCACGCTTCTACATCTATTGACATTGGTGAAGGTTTTATAATTTTACAAAGATAGATTTTTAATAAACGCTGAACATTTCATGACAACTGCATGAAAAGTCATGAAACAAGAAAAACAAGTTGTTTAGACCTGTGGTAAAAGCAAACATGTTGTCCGAAACGCTCGACCCATATCTGACAAATGTAGTATCAAATGTACTGTTGTGTGAAAATAAGTTGCAAGCAATTAAGTATGACAGTGTATAGCAAATAACCTATTTCATTTAGTCGGTCAACAACGACCATGCATACATACCCAGGGACTGTCGAGTGATAATATCGCCGGCAATAGTATGCGACGCTGCAAACTTGTGACTTGTCTGGCATTTAGGTCAGAATCCGACACGTAGCAGATTATCACTCTACCTCATAAGTGTGTAGTCTGGGTTAATCCCAGATTAGTGGATCTTAGCCAGGTTAATACCAACATGCAGAAAGTATACATAATTGTTCCTGTTTTTAAATGTAAAAGAAATGTATTAGACGGGCATGACCTTTACGTTATTAGTATAGCATACAAGTAGCCGAAGAAGGGGGAGGCTGGGAATGCCAAATTAAATTTGATATTAAAATATTGTTGTTGTTGTTGTTGGCCTTAACGCCATTTTTCAGCACACGATTGGCTAGTCATGGCAGCCAGTATTAATGGTGGAGGAAGAAACTGGGAAATCACCGGAAAGAACCACCGACCCACGAGAAGCTACTGACAAGCTTTCTCACATATCTACATTCGCCGAATCCTAGACTCGAACTCACGCAGATAGAGTTCAGATGGCAATGATCCGTAACGGACAGCGCTTTAGACCACTGGGCCACTCAGGGACCCATTTAAAATATATGAAACGATAGCCCCCAAGAGGATGCCAGTTTGAATTTGGCAACCCATTTGGAAGGTACGGTATCTAAAGCACATGACATTAAATGTACTTGCACAACTGTTCTCGAGCAGAAAAAGTCAGAGTGAACTCTGATGTAGTGTGTATAAAATGAGAAAAAAACATAGTCCTAAAGTCTTAAGTGAATGGTCATCAGTGCCAACTGTAGCTGCACTTGTGGCAACTATAATGCGAAATGAATGACCCGAAAAGTTTTGCTCATCATAGTCCAGGCTTAGCAGAAGCTTCAAGTAAGATAAAAAGTTATCTGCTAAACTGTCTTCCCATGGCGTCCACAATTAAGGGAGCACCATGGCTTCCAGCCAATGCACCTTGCCGCCAGCGCCTCAACTACTGCTCTATACAGGACAGGGGACACAAATCACAAATGAGAGTTCCGAAAGAATGAAATGTTGACAACAGCACGAAAGGATTGCATTTTTAAGATAGCAAAGTGAATATAAACATTTTTCCTCTTGAAATGTGACATCTAAAATCCTCATGCAGTTGCAGGAGGAAATCCTCTGCAGTGATCGAACCATGAATTCACCACATTACAACAATCCAAACGTATGTCACCAGACACATGAACTGCTGCGAGAAGTCCACAGGCGGTTAAAAACATTTCCTCATCCACTGGTTCCCAATAACACAGCCGAGACTACAATTGGATACAGTTGAAATTGAGCCATTGAGGCAGAATTGCTATACATATGAATAAAACAAGAGTGTGGCCCACGGGGGATTCATCAAAGCTAAACTATACCTCTTAATAGCAACTTCCACTGACATAGGTTAATGCAACAGTCTGTATTGGAGTAATTCCATTACAATCCCTACTAAATGAGCTGAAATTACCGGAGTGATCCCAATATCAACACTACTGAAGATCTGAACTGCTCCCATTCAAATAACTTGGGATGATTACAGGTTTGTACAGATCCCAGCCTTATAATAACCCTTATACTAATGTTCAGATAACCTGGTATGATCCCGAAGTCTGGACTTGGGGATCCCAGCATAATCCCTACCTTAGATCTGGGCTGACCCCAGAAGGTGAACAGCAAGGAAGATCCCCGATGGCGAAGTGTATAAAACCCAAGATGAAATTAAGGTCTGTTGTAGTACTAAAACAGTATGTGAAAGGGTACCTGCAATAGGGGTAAATATGCGCATGCTCATTGAATAGCCTGAATGACTGACACGCAGACGACCATCTAATTTTATTTATACAAGAAATGTTCACAAGACATATAATACATTAAAGCAATGTCTAGGCGTTAGTGACAGAAATTTCAAATGCTTTGGAAAATAACAGAATACTGCAGGTAAAATGAACACGAACATATGCATTGTGACAGACTGAGCATGAATTCAAACGATGATTTGTGTGTCCCGGAAGTCATCAATATCCTCAGCTCCAATTTGCAATTGGTTAGTAATAGCTGATACACATCATTATCGATTAGTTTTGTCGTAGCTCGATTTTGATAGGTTAGTAGTGACCTCTTTTGCCAAAAAAAGCAGTCTATTGACTTCAAAAACACATTAACCAACTTATGTTTCAATGCGGTCTGTATTAATAGGTCTTGAAGCGAGTTAATAGTCAGTCAGTTCAGATTGACATTTTAATAATAATAATAATAATAATAATAATAATAATAATAATAATAATAATAATAATAATAATAATAATAATAATAATAATAATAATAGCAATAATAATAGTAGTAATAATATGGATTTAGAACAGTTCTTGGTCTGTAGAAACTCAGAGCGTGTTACAATAGAAACATATACCGACAAGGTTAAAAGCAGAAAACCATGACATTACAAAACGAATAAAAAGATGATACCAATAAGTAAGAAAATAAACATTTAGTGGTTATGGCCCCACTTGTAGTCATAATATATGAGTTTAAAAAACACCCATTGAAGCGATCCCAGTGACCTTATTTCAAAGATCTATATGCGTTTCGATCCAAGCAGCTGGGCCCGATGTAGGCAAAAGAACATTGTCCATATGAATTCATGTCACTGTGGGAGAAATGAGAAATTACGTGTTGGAAGAGGTGCACACGTTTCAAGATTAGGTGTACTCCTGGGTGAGGTCAAATAGGTATAATGGACTAAAGCCAGTCAAGTTTTTTTTTTATAGCAGTTGGTTATAGCATATATGGTGCCTGCACACAGCGAGCATGTACGACTGATTGAAAATCCAAACGAATTGCCCGCTTAACTATGACGAGACATGTGAGTCAGCTATTTTCTCCTGATAGGTATCCAAGTAGATACAAATACCCTGGCCCTAATACTTAACAAATATGGATAACGTAAGGCATTAATACACAATATAATCATATCCAACAAGTGTAACTATGCAATAAGCAAAGAGAGGTATGAATATAACGTGTACAAAAATAACATTAAATTCCATTTTAAATAGCTTAAGCTCACAAGTCTGTTCAGATTTGTATATTCCGGGATTAGGTACATAGAAATCCTATGTACATTAATTTCCCTCTAACCAATAGGACTAGAATATCCAACTCATGTAAACAATATTATCTAACTCGTAACATCATCCCTACTTTAGAGCAGATATGGTCTGGGATGATCTCACTAAAAGTCCTACTTAAGAGCTGAAATGGTCTGGAATGATCTCACTGTAAGTCCTACTTAGGAGCTGAAATGATCTGGAATGATCTCACTGTAAGTCCTAGTCAAGAGCCGAAATGGTCTGGAATGATCTCACTGTAAGTCCAATTCAAGAGCCAAAATGGTCTGGAATGATCTCACTGTAAGTCCTACTTAAGAGCCGAAATGGTCTGGAATGATCTCACTGTAAGTCCTAGTCAAGAGCCGAAATGGTCTGGGATGATCTCACTGTAAGTCCTACTTAGGAGCTGAAATGGTCTGGGATGATCTCACTGTAAGTTCTACTTAGGAGCTGACATGACCTGAAGTGATTTCAAAGGTCTGAATTAGGGTGACATGGGGTGAAGTTAAGGTGAGTGCTTGGGTGTTTCCAGTGTAATTCCTACTTGAGAGCTGCAAGGACCTGAGGTGACTAGAAGGTCTTTACTAGGGTGATGGTCCCCAGAGATGAATGCGTGATAATGTGGTGGTTATGTTGCAGATGGCACTTAATGGATATACGATGCAGACCTTAGCACTTCATTAATAACCAATACGCGAAAATCTGGCGGTAGTGAAACTGTATGCCCAAACGAATGACATGCTTTCGCATGTTACTATTCCATACTCGAGCAAGGAACGATATTCTCTGCTAAAGTTACCACAGTGTTAACTGTGTCACTATAACAAACTTAGTCATGGAGTTGGTCATCTGACTGCACATGTGCGATGCTCTCTCTTTAGATAATTGGTTGAAAAATAGAGTTGTCATTAAATTCCAGGAATAAACGAATTCATACGAGATTTTATATGCTTCACGCATAGCACCATTTCCAGAGTCAAGCAAGAAACGGACACTTGCAACTAAAGTAACTTGATTAAAACTGTCAGTCACAAAATTAGGCCAAGACGCAGGCAATTACGATTGCGCATGCACGAACATGTATGTTATAAAATCTTGTCATTAATTTAAATTACAAGAATAAACATCAGACGATTTTTTTCCCAAAACTGAAAATGATGCCCTCAAAGAGACCAGTTCTTCGGTAAAGAGAAGTTGGACGAAGATGGCGAGTGTCGGTGAGAGAGTGATCGACTCGACATTATTGTTACGGCAACTACACCAAATCTCGTCAGGTATGTTGTTTATGTCGTTGAAATGTGGAACATTGATGTAAATTGGCTGTAGATGGAGAGTATCGGCGAGCAAGAATGTCGAATATCATTACGGCGACCAATCTTAATCGTGTCAGGCTTGTTGTTTATGTCGCACTTACTTGTAGTTTATGTCACATTGATGGCAAAAAGCCAAGGCTGAATGTGAAATACAAACTAGAGAGACCAATCGGATAGACATGAGAAACATTTTGTTGTTCAAATGATGTGGAAACAAGCAGACTCCAAGCCAAAACAAATCCAAAAGAGCATTGTCATGACAAGACTTCAAGCCAACACAAATCCAAAAGAGCATTGTCATGACAAGACTTCAAGCCAACACAAATCCAAAAGAGCATTGTCATGACAAGACTTCAAGCCAACACAAATACAAAAGAGCATTGTCATGACAAGACTTCAAGCCAGCAAAAATCCAAAGGATCATTTTCATGCCAAGACTCTAAATCCATTGATTGTACTTTTGAAAAGCCAGATAAGTGATTGATCACATGGTACTCTACATGACCATGCAATATTACGTAAGAATACATTTTGTTTGGCTCTTTGTATTCATCTGTCAATGCCAACCAAGAGGAAAAATTCTGATCATGAACACCCCATATGTTCCTCCTACAAGCCCCAAGAAGGCAGCAAGTAAAGGGGCTAAAAACTCGTACTTCAAGGTACAGGTACAATTCCCCTATATAAGTGTTGGTCAATGACTAATTCTTATAATTCGACATTACATCAGCTTACAACACCACCAATTCCTCCCTAAGTTGTTATTATTAGAGAAAGTCCATTGCAAAACAGGCAATTTGTACCTAACATAACTCAAGACCATCACCGTTGTACATAAGCAAAAATTAATAAATTATTATTTTAAGTAATGAAGGTATATTGTCATCATAAAATACATGTAAAGTAGTTACTGATAGGTGGTTATATACAATATATTCATGTTGTGCGACTTAAATCGGTTCTATTTCACAGATACGCTGCACATGCCCAAATCAATTGTACCCGGTTCTCAGTGATGTCGGACGATCAAACCTGATTACGTATACAAAGGACAACGATATCCAGCCAAAGCTGCTTTACCAGTTCATCTGCATGGAAGGTAATATTTTAGAACACCAAAATGTAATTAAGGACGCTATGCTCTAAGATGATTTCAGTATAATAAAGTATTCTCGTCGGTTGCTCCCATCTTCAAGTAAATATATGCTAGGCTGAATTATCAGGTGGAACCTCTTAATTCTAATCAAATACTCAGGTTAGATCCTGATGTTTTGCTTAAACGTACTGTAAACTAGAGTCTAGGTGAAGCTCTTCATTTTTATGAACTGGTCAACACCTTTGTATTCTTATGAATTGGTCAACACCGTCTTATTCTTATGAAATGGTCAATATCTTCGTATTTCTAAAAAATGGCTAACATCTTTGAAACGGTCAATATCTTTTGTATTCCTATGAAATGGTCAACACCTTTGTATTATTTATGCTTATCACAGTATATTACATGGTGAACGATACACAATCAAAATGGATTTATGTGATATTCCGAAAGAGCTTGAATTCGTTAGTTTTTTTCTTGATCCAAATCTCCATAAGAGCACACTACCAAAAAATGACAGTCCGTGCAGAAAGGTTAATTGATTCATCGGTTCTAGGCAGTATACTAACCCAATATAGTTCCCAGGGGACTTTCACTTAATGGATCTACGCAAATTTATTACATTTTATGAGAAGACAAGTACAACTGACTAGAAGGCATTGACATGCTCTGGAAAATGTGTTTCTGAAGATGGTTCGAATATTGTTGATATTTGGTACAATAAAATTGGCTGTAATTATTGACCTATCACAAAGCAGTCTTACCGCTTCATCTACGTTATCATTTAAATAGCAATGTTTTTCGTGGCGTTCAGACTTTTTAAGTCTAAACTGGTCGACTATAATGTCATGCAAGCCTAATATTGCTTATACCATTTCGGTGGAATAAACAAATTTATTTAAACTGTTGATATTTGTGTAGCTTTCAATGTTTTAAGTAAATAATAGTAGGTGTTATCATGAAACTTTCAACAAATTCAAATATCGATAGCGATTAAATGATCGAATAGGTTAGGTATAGTTAAGAAAATAATGTACAGGTTCATTTTATGCCAAATGTTGCAGTGAGAAATCATTACACATAAGCCGGAAATTAACGCTAAGGACAAATATCGGCATAAATGGTTGTATTGTTTGAGAGATAGTCTTTAAATGGTTTCTCTTTATCCATTGAATTTTAACAGAATACTATATTATATAGTACTTCGATGAATTGGGTTTTCAGCCGTTGTTGATTAAAGTGGGGATTTGAAGAAGCTCGCTGGTTCTAAATATTTGAAAATGAATGATACGCGGTTTTACTGGTTGCTCGAGAATTCATGAATGCGATCAGAAATCCATGACTGTAAACCTTATTACACTATCGTTATATACGTAAAGTTTCTAGTCAGTTCAATGTACACTGCGCACGTGCACACACACGCACATATACACACACACAAACACACACGCACACAAACACTTACCTGCACCAGCGCATTCGAAGGCTTAATTTTAATATTTCAATATGCATGATATATTATTTATTTTTTCAAACTACATTCAGTTTCCTCGTTTTTCTGTTTTGTATAGATGGAAGTCTATTCACGAAGAGAGGAAACCGTGGAAGTGGAAGAAGATTTTACTTTTACTGATGTTATTCGAGAATATTTCAGTTTCAAATAAACACTTCCCAAAGTAGATAATATCATTTTCTGGACAATAATATTTTGAGACAACGTATTTTTTCTCCAGTAACTTTTGTATATATAACGGGTTTCACTCTGCTCATTTTGCAAATGTATAATCCATCTTGAAAAAAGCGGTGACTATCTTGCTGATTCAGATGCTTTGTAATACATTACCAATGTAGTTATTAATAATATTGTATATTTCTTTATTTGCATGGTTCTGATCAGCCAAAAGGTAATTATCAAACTGAATGCAAAGGTACAGTCTTATAAGCCAGAAATTGTCTATGGAATTGAATACAATCGTACAATATTGGAAGCCATAAGTAGATTATCAAATTTAATATAATGGTACAATGCTGGTGGCCAGAAGCTTATCATCAAATTGAATACAGCGGTACAGTGCTGGAAGCCAACATTGAATATCAAAATGAAAACACGAATACCATACTGGAATCCAGAAACTCGTTCTTACATTGAAAACAATGATACAATAGTGAAAGCCAGAAACTGATCAACAAATTGAATACAATCGTACAGTGCTTGAAACCAGAAACATATTATTAACTTAAATACAAATTGTACAATATAAACTTATTATAACATTGAATACATTGGTTCAATATTGGAAACTGATTATCAGATTGAACACAATGGTACTACAAAAGATACCAGAAACTGATTATCAAATTGAATATCGTTGTACAATCCTGAAAGCAAGAAACTGAGTATCAAATTGAATATAGCTGTACAATACTGGAAGCCATAAATTGATGATTAAATTGAATACACTTGTAAAGAGGTGGATTAGCCTGTACCATCAGTACTTAGAATATCAGTTACAAACTGACGTATAATTTGGAATGCATTACTTAGTTCAAACAAAAATTACAAGTAAACTTATATTACCTTATGTTTCCTTATTAGCTTCGAATTTTACATTATAAACACGGATTCTCCCCAAATAGTTATATTTAGCGGAGTTAGTTGTAAAAACGCAAATAAGCGCAGCATGTTTCAAACGGTTTAGTAAATAAACTATTCCATTTAAAGAACTGATTACTGTTGTTCTTTTTAGGCAAGTTCAGACCGATATAGTGTTTTACTTACATCTTTGTATTATATAAGCATTTGCGTCAGAGCTTGGCTTTGATCGTCCACGTACATATTTATGTCTCTCAATCATATTGTTTTCTATCCAGAATATATAAATAAATCAGGTAACATGCCATTTAAATCAAGTAATTATCTCTCAATAGGCAGCAGACCACCTTAAAGAATTAAATATTTCATGAGAGCTGGCACACAAACACAAAATCAAGAAGGTCGAAGGGATATTGGTCGTAAGACATAATAGAGAGCTATACTTTTTAATGAACTAATAGGCCGTTTTATTTAACAATACTGACAGAAGACAAATATAAGGAGGTACCATATTTATAATAATGAACTCATGACGTACGTAATGCTATATTACCAATATCTGCCTAGAATTGAAATATAGCCATGAAAACATTGCAGCATTAATGCAAAACACAGCACTAAAGGTGTTCCCATGGGACGTAGTGGTACCAGTTTCATTGAATACGCAGTTGTTCTTGTAAGGTTGTTTCTAGCCGTTCGATTCTGATATAGAATCCGTAATTCAGTATGGAATACCCATATGCAGCTAGTTAGATATCTTCACTCAGGTCGATATTCTCAGATGCACCGATCTAAACTTAAACAAAATCCATATTTGTTTTCTATTCCATTTACACAGTATTGATGAAGCTATGTTTAGAGTGCAAATTGGAACTTGTATTATGCACACTATTGTGTGTTTTATCATACGCAAGGCAAATAACTCATTAATGTGGTATGAATATTTCCCAGTTTGACGTATCCCCTACACAGCATTAAACTCATTCCTCATACTCGGAAGAGAACCGAGTTTCGTTTTATGTATTTGCAGATACTGTACACAGTTTATCTAGAATAAAATAAAGTCTATAGTAGCATTCCCTTGAGAAAAACATAAATAAAGCGAGATAATTTGGATTACGTGATTTGGGACTCTATGTAATTTGGGATTTTCACAACGAAAGTGCCATAATTTACATTACATGATTTAGAGACTCACAACCAAAGCGTCAGAATAGGAATCACGTGATTTGGATTTTCTCATAACAAAAACGATATGATTGAAATTAAGGTGGCCCTCTATAGCTTCGTATTTAGCATAGAGTTAAAATTTTAAAGAAAAAGAGTTTCCCCGGGTTTCCTCACTAGTTATACTGGTTATTTAAAAGAAACTTTGTATATCTTAGGTATTATTCAAAGAACCTTTAATTCCCTTTATTTTGATGTATGATTGATGGGTGTAATATGGGTTAGAGAGTATACAGCTTTTCCTTACTCCAGATGTGCACCTTTCAAAAAAGTGCTAGCTCTACTTGCTCATTTTCGCTCCTCGAACTTCAGAGATAAATTGTAAAAAAAAGAGCTGATAATTTTTTTACATTTTATGTATTTGATAACTCATTCATTGCACTTTTAGAAGCTGGTATTATCTAGTTTGACAAAATTCATTTTCCATATTTTAATAGCTGCCAAGAAGAGTGTACTTTAGACAAATTTAGGTTGATTTTTGGAGAACAAGGGATCAGGCATCTTAGTTAACAGTCTCCTAAGATCATTTAAAATTTCCAAAAGTACAATATCCAAAAGAAATTTCATCCACATTACATGAAAGTAGTATATAGGTATGCCAACATTCTCTCCACTGTGCATGTTTAAAATGCAAACTACTTCACCTTACATACATCACTCTCTCAAAAGTACATCATAACTGGTGAGCGCCACCTAAATGACTTGGGATTCTTACAACGGAAGTGAGATAGTTGGCATTACCATGTTTGGGACCCGCAGGATGAAAAAGAGATAATTGGCATCGTATGATTTGGGACTGTCACAACACGTAATCGTGATAAATGGCATTACATGATTTGGTGTTCCCTGAGGACAAGATGGTGAATCATATACTAAAACTGTCCATACTAATCATCAGATAGAAGTGTTCATATATGGTCAAATATGCGTGTAACGTGTTCATATATGGTCAAATATACGTGTAACGTGTTCATATATGGTCAAACATACGTGATCGCAAAAGAGAGACAATGGGCGACCATTCTTAAATACTATCATACGTGGAGTGAAAGGAGACAAAAAAGTAGGGACGCTACACAGACAGCTTTCTATAGACGTCAAACGCTACACAGACAGCTTTCTATAGACGTCAAACGCTACACAGACAGCTTTCTATAGACGTCAAACGCTACACAAACAGCTTTCTATAGACGTCAAACGCTACACAGACAGCTTTCTATAGACGTCAAACGTGGTGAATATAAGAACGAGCAACCATGTACGGACATACATTAGCTTAATCATGCAACAGGGAAGTGTGTTAAAAGATAATCAACATTAACATTAATGCTCTATTAATAGTTAAAAATAGATAGATAAAACGCATTACGTATTCAAAACATCAATTGGATCAAAACTGCACAAATTGCAATATTTTAAAATACTTTTTTAAATCTGAAAAGTGTGTGTTTGTATGTGTATGATTTGGATTTTTCACGTAACGTTAACAATTGTTCAGTCATAGCGCTATGATGTCTGCACTGTAGAAGTTGTTGTTGTTGTTGGGCTTAACGCCATTTTCCAGCACACGATAGGCTATTCATGGCGGCCAGTATTAATGGTGGAGGAAGAAACCGGGAAATCACCGGAAAGAACCACCGACCCACGAGAAACTACTTGCAAGCTTTCTCACATATCCACATTCGCCGAATCCTAGACTCGAACACACGCAGAGGTGGGATGGCAATGATCCGTAACGGACAGCGCTTTAGACCACTCAGCCACTCGGGGCCCCCCCACTGTAGAAGTTTATAGCGATGTCTTTCACTGGGGCATCCTGCAGCAGACAAGTAGCATGATGTCACACCCAGTCATATTAACATGACACCAGGCCTACCAGTTCTAACACTAATATCCTATAGCTGAGCTAGGCGAGGCAGATGTTAGTACCAATTTTATCAGTCTTTGGTTTGTCTCAACAGGGGTTCGAACCTGCAATCTCCTGCATCCGTGGTGGACGCTCTAACTACTAGACCATCAGAACTTTCGAATCTAGAAAGTAAACATGTCTTTAAATATTTGTTTTTTGTTCTCAACATTGTATTTAATACCTTTAGAAGACCATTTTTTGTGCATATGTAATCACTCAACCATTGTCTCTTCTTTCACCCAATATATTACGGGACATGAATAAATTTGTCTATGTGAGAGCTAAAGAAAACGTTTATTACAAGGGTTTTAAAAATATGTTGTTATTAAATATAATAACAAAATTGTTCTGCTGTCAAAGATTTATGTTTCAAATGACTACATGCATAATGACCAAGGTATTCAAATGGCATGAATACGCTTTTGTAAGGACTACCCGTAATGAGGAGAGGCATTAAAATGAAACCAAGATACTTTGTAAGGACAATTGCATAGCCGTTCACATGATATAATGTTTTATAAATGCATAATGACAGAGTCATTACAAGTTATTTCAGTCATTTCACTACATTATCATGCGTTTAATTAATGCAAAATTAAATATAGTTCGTTATGCGATAAAATTAATCCATCCGTTGTTCTCAATTTAAACGAACTGAATGAAATTAGTCAAATAATTTCAATAATTTTAGATTGCCAATCCTAACAAAAAAAAGTTCAAATATATGCATACATTTCACTTAAAATGATTTCTAATTTAAATTGATCTTTACACCAACACTCTATACGAGTTACATTATGGAAGAAGAACAAAAAAAAAAATGACACGTCTTGAACCTGACAATCAAAATACCTTGTTTTATGCAGTTAGTCCGAAGTTTCTCGATTAAACTTCCTTAATACTGTAACATCTGTAATGGATGGAACATGCAACCTTTAAAATATATACTCTAATGCCGTCTAACTCTTGCTTGAATGCATCATTTTCTGTACAAAAAAGTATCTTTGATTTAATAATATGTAATATCCAAATGCTATAATAATTCAGAACAATCTTTTTTGACAAAATCTAAATCCGGTGCACTATGCAATAACAAAATAATTGGAGTTGGTTTCCGTTGCAGTAATTGCAGTGGAAAGATGATATTGAAGTTCTTTCCGATGTAATAGTGGTTATTGCTTACTAAAAACTTAATTGCATAGAAAGCGTCCATCATCAGGTGCACATGTTTTAAAATAAAAGGAAGATGCATGCATTTAATTTGTCAAATTGCACTAGTGTTAGTGTGAGATGAATTTCAGGTCCCAGCTCATGCTACGTCCCGTCGTTGTCATTTGAGTTTCTTTTGCAAACAAATTACAACGGTCATACTATTGATTGAATACTGCTGGTACGCGAATAACATTCAAATGAAAAGCCTGCTGGAATAGATAATAAGAGCTCTGCTGTTCCATTTAAGCACAAGCAGATTAATAATAATAATAATAATAATAATAATAATAATAATAATAATAATAATAATAATAATAATAATAATAAAAATAATAATAATAATAATAATAATAATAATAATAATAATAATAATAATGATTATATTATTTATTATTAGTATTAATATTATTATTATTATTATTATTATTATTATTATTATTATTATTATTATTATCATTATTATTATTATTGTTATTATTAATTTTTATTATTATTATTATTATTATTATTATTTTTATTATTATTATTATTATTATTATTTTCATTATTATTATTATTATTATTATTATTATTATTATTATTATTATTATTATTATTATTATTATTATCTTAACCATCATAAGATGCGGCAGAGGCCTTAGCAACAGGAACAATTTTAAATCATTTTAGCGTGGCCCCCTGATTTACGTGCCGTGCCTGTGTGAGCACTGCATTTGGAAGAAAACTTTTAAACAAGTATTATATGATGATATTGAACTTTAATTTTTCCATCGCTTTAAAATTGCTCTCTCTCTCTCTCTCTCTCTCTCTCTCTCTCTCTCTCTCTCTCTCTCTATATATATATATATATATATATATATATATATATATATATATATATATATATATATATATATTTAAAAATAACTAACACGCAGGGCCACTGTGAGCTAGAATCGCGATTGGGCCGAATCGGTAGAAGCTGCCTAAGGCCGGCCCTGAGAAAGAGATTAACAATCTTCAGACACATTTTAGTTGTATTAAATCACCGATGGTCACAGATTCGTTATATCTCTTCATGTTTTGTTGCATTTCTTGCCTTTAATGCAGTTTTTTTTAGCAATACGGTAACTTGCCAAAGAAAAAGCATACTGTATTCATTCTATGTACAACGAATATATATATATATATATATATATATATATATATATATATATATATATATATATATATATATATATATATATATATATATATATATATATATAAATGATTGTGTAGAATTTTATTTTAAACAAATTGTCTAAAAAAATACAGCCAAATTCAACATTCAGAATTAAGAACTGTACCAGCTAAATGTAATCTTTAGGTTCTGAGGAATAATTGGCATCAGAAGATTACAAATTATCGAATACTTCTTTTCTATGTTAAGAATAAACAAAAAAAGCAAAACAAAACGAACAAAATAAAATAAATAAAAACACCCGCCCCAAAATATCGAAACAGAAAAAAAGCAAACCCCCAACCCACAAATGACATCTTCTTCTTTACGTCGTCTTCTTGTCCATTTTCTTCTTCTCTTTCGTCTCATTTTATTATTATTATATTATTATTATTATTATTATTATTATTATTATTATTATTATTATTATTATTATTATTATTATTATTATTATTATTATTATTATTATTATTATTATTATTATTATTATTATTATTATTATTATTATTCAATTATCCTTTATGAAACGAACGGAAAATATCTCTCGCTGTATATAAAGTTTTCAATTTTGGTGCAAATATAAGTAAAATTGTTTGATATAATATAACTATTTAAGTTTTCATGGCTCTCTTACAAATATTTGCATCTGTATGATAAACATACCTGGGGAGGATTATGCACAATTTGGACGTACAATGTAAATGTAAAGAGACAATTATTTAAGCCATAACAAATGCGCTATGCTTATGTAACTAAAGACAATTTTCACAAGCACGACAAAACATACCAACAGTTACCCTTCTTAACAAAAGGCTTAGAAAAAAGCCCATGTCTACAATATCTTTAGTATAGTACGGTACTCTGGGGACAAAAATGACACCGAGAACAATGAAAATAAACATTATGGTAGCCAGTTTAAAAATTGCTGCTCTAGGGGATTTTATGTCTTTTGTCTTTCGGTTTTACCTTAATAATGCTCTTTGCAGACAATAGGAATTTAGCATTATTCTTTATGCCTCAATGATTTAACAATGTATCAAGATATTATACCACTATACCATGATAATTCAAACTGGTTTCAAAAATGATACTCTGGGGACAAAGCAATTGTTAATATGAAATATGTTTAATGTTGAATTGGCCTTTTAGGTGACAAGAGGAGTGTAACATTAGTTTTTTTACATTAAACTTTCAATTGTCTTTTCAAATGCTGGTTTGAATGTAAAGCTAGTACTCTGAAAACTGATAAATAATTAAGCAGTTTTGACTTGATAAAATCTACACCTACTAAACAATATTCTGTTTTAAATGATCAAAAGACACACTTATAAACCATCACTTCGTTTGGACTTTCCATCAGACAAACACTCAGTCATCTGCTGACTAAAAGACACATTTGCTAACCATCACTTCGTTTGGACTCTCTGTCAGACAAACATTTAGTCATCTTCTGACCACAATCTACTTTTTTAAACAACGAAAATGGTAAAACATGCACGAACATACCATCATACACAAAAATAGAAAGAATCTTACTTTACAAACAAACACATATAGAAATGATAGGAATTCTTACATATATCGACATACATGGCAAAAGTATGAATTCTACACACAAACGAAGGCATTCCTATCCAAGCACACATAAGAAATGATGACTGGTTACATCATACACAAGAAATGAGGATTGGTTACATCATAAATAAGACAGGAGTATTGGTTACATCATACGCAAGATAGGAGTATTGGTTACATCATACACTATACTTGAGGATTGGTTACATTATACACACGACAGCATTATTGGTTACATCATACACAAGACAGGAGTATTGGTTACATCATACACACGACATGAGGATTGGTTACATTATAAACAAGATAGGAGTGTTGGTTACATCATAAACAAGACATGAGGATTGGTTACATCATACACACGACATGAGGATTGGTTACATCATAAACAAGATAGGAGTATTGGTTACATCATACACAAGACATGAGGATTGGTTACATCATACACACGACATGAGGATTGGTTACATCATAAACAAGATAGGAGTATTGGTTACATCATACACACGACATAAGGATTTTTTACATCATACACACGACATGAGGATTGGTTACATCATACACAAGACAGAAGAATTGGTAGAACCGTAACACGACATGAGGATTGGTTACATTATACACAAGACGGGAGTATTGGTTACATCATACACAAGATAGAAATATTGGTTACATCATACACAATACATGAGGATTGGTTAAATCATACACACGACATGAGGATTGGTTACATCATAAACAAGATAGGAATATTGGTTACATCATAAAAAGACATCAGGATTGATTACATCATAAACAAGATTTGAGGATTGGTTACATCATAAAAAGACATCAGGATTGGTTATATTATATACAAGACGGGGGGGATTTTTTTTACCTCATAAATAAAGCAGGAGAATTGGTTACATCATAAACAATACATGGGGATTGGTTACATGATACACAAGATAGGAGTATTGGTGACATCATATACAAGACATGAGAATTGTTTACATCATACACAAGACATGGGATTGGTCATATCATACACACCACATGAGGATTGGTTACATCATACACAAGACATGGGATTGGTTACATCATACACACATGAGGATTGGTTATATCATAAACAAGACAGGAGTATTGGTTACATCATGGACAAAAGATGAGGATTAGTTATATAATAAACAAGATATGAGGATTGGTTACATCATAAACAAAACATGAATTTTGGTTATATCATACACAAGACAGGAGTATTGGTTACAATATGCAAAAGAGATGAGGATTGGTTACATCATAAACAAGACATGATGATTGGTTACATCATACACAAGACATGAGGATTGGTTGCATCATGAACAATACATGAGGATTTGTTACATCATACACAAGATAGGAGTATTGGTTACATCATACACTATACATGAGGATTGGTTACATTATACACACGACAGCATTATTGGTTACATCATACACAAGACAGGAGTATTGGTTACATCATACACACGACAGCATTATTGGTTACATCATACACAAGACAGGAGTATTGGTTACATCATACACTATACATGAGGATTGGTTACATTATACACACGACAGCATTATTGGTTACAACATACGCAATACAGGAGTATTGGTTACATCATACACACGACATGAGGATTGGTTACATTATAAACAAGATAGGAGTATTGGTTACATCATAAACAAGACATGAGGATTGGTTACATCATACACACGACATGAGGATTGGTTACATTATAAACAAGATAGGAGTATTGGTTACATCATAAACAAGACATGAGGATTGGTTACATCATACACACGACATGAGGATTGGTTACATTATAAACAAGATAGGAGTATTGGTTACATCATAAACAAGACATGAGGATTGGTTACATCATACACACGACATGAGGATTGGTTACATCATAAACAAGATAGGAGTATTGGTTACATCATACACAAGACATGAGGATTCTTTACATCATACACACGACATGAGGATTGGTTACATCATAAACAAGATAGGAGTATTGGTTACATCATACACACGACATGAGGATTTTTTACATCATACACACGACATGAGGATTGGTTACATCATACACAAGACAGAAGAATTGGTAGAACCGTACACACGACATGAGGATTGGTTACATTATACACAAGACAGGAGTATTGGTTACATAATACACAAGATAGAAATATTGGTTACATCATGCACAATACATGAGGATTGGTTAAATCATACACACGACATGAGGATTGGTTACATCATAAACAAGATAAAAATATTGGTTACATCATAAAAAGACATCAGGATTGATTACATCATAAACAAGATTTGAGGATTGGTTACATCATAAAAAGACATCAGGATTGGTTATATTATATACAAGACGGGGGGAATTTTTTTTACCTCATAAATAAAGCAGGAGAATTGGTTACATCATAAACAATACATGGGGATTGGTTACATGATACACAAAATAGGAGTATTGGTGACATCATATACAAGACATGAGAATTGTTTACATCATACACAAGACATGGGATTGGTCATATCATACACACGACATGAGGATTGGTTACATCATACACAAGACATGGGATTGGTTACATCATACACACGACATGAGGATTGGTTATATCATAAACAAGACAGGAGTATTGGTTACATCATGGACAAAAGATGAGGATTAGTTATATAATAAACAAGATATGAGGATTGGTTACATCATAAACAAAACATGAATTTTGGTTATATCATACACAAGACAGGAGTATTGGTTACAATATGCAAAAGAGATGAGGATTGGTTACATCATAAACAAGACATGATGATTGGTTACATCATACACAAGACATGAGGATTGGTTGCATCATGAACAATACATGAGGATTTGTTACATCATACACAAGACAGGGGGATTGTTTGCATCATACACAAGGCAGGGGGATTTGTTAACTCATAGACAAGACAGGAGGATTTGTAACTTATAGACAAAGCAGGGGGATTGGTTATATCACACCCAAGAGAGGAGGGTTTGTTGCATAACACACAAGAGAGGAGGTCTGACTACATCACACACGAAACGAGGATACTCAAGACAGGAGGATTGGTTACATCTCACATAAGACAACAGTATTGGATACATCACGCACAATACAGGAGGATTGGTTACATCACACTAAAACAGGGGGATTGGTTACATCACTCTCAAGACAGGAGAATTGGTTACATCTCACATAAGACAGGATCCATGGTTACAACATACAGGTGTATTGGTTACATCATACACAAGACAGAAGGAATGGTTACATCACTCACAAGATAGGACGACGGAAGAGCGAAGAGATTGTTGTTTTGTAGGGTTTAATGCCATTTTCAGCACATGATAGGCTATACATGGAGGCCAGAATAATGGTGGAGGAAGAATCCGCGGAAAGAACCACCTAGAAGCTACTGGCAAACGTTCTCACATATCCACATTCGCCGAATCATAGACTCGAACCAACGCTGACAGGTGAGATATGAAGTGATCAGTAATGGATAGCGCTTTAAACCACTCGGCCACTCGGGGCCCAAGATAAAAGAGGGTGTTAAGTTTTTAGATGTGAAATGTAACTATAAAAACATCACAAATCGGGATCATATCATCTTACATTAATGCTGCAAATACATCTCAAATGTACACGACCTCAACTTATAGGAAATTGTAAAAACATTCCAGATGGCTTTGAATGCATGATCTGATCTTATTTGAATGCTCCAATGGCATCCCAAATAAGTACACCCTCACCGTACAATAATATTGCACATACATCCCAAATATTTATGACATTTTCTTACAGGAATTCTACAAACACATCAAAAATATGTGTTGCCTCATATTGCAGAATTCAATGACAGCTTAAATTTGTTTTACCTTACCATACAGGAATGCTGCCAAGACATCCCAAATAGGCATAGACTCATAATACAGGAAAGCAGCAAAGACGTCACATCCTAAACATGCACGATCTCACCTTATGTGAATACAGCAAAGATATCCGAAACATGTGTGACCTCACCATACAATAATGTTGCAAGTGCATGTCAAATAAGAGTTGCCTTATCTTTGTTGAAATGATGTCACAAATATGCATGACCTAATCTTACAGGAACCCTGACACAATTTAATGATGGGAAAATTCTTTTTGGACATATAAAATATAGTGTTTTCATAAAACCTTATTGACCCCATAAAAATATTCACGAAATAAAATAAGAATGAATCAGTGGTGGGAAAGTATTGTTCGTAGCTATTGTAATGAGTGCCACACCAGCGTATAATCGCACATATTTTCTCCAAAGCAATTCTAAAATGTTTAAACAAAATCTGTAACAGACTGCGTTCCTTACAAGGACGGATCTTTGAAATTAGTGACTGTTTGTGGTCACACAATTCCAACAGAAAACAACTGGGTCGAATTCAATTTCTCCATCTTGACAGTATATTAGGATGCCTTATGCATTCGAATTGCTAGCTTTGGGTCGTCCAATAGAACATCATTGTAATATTCAAGCTTTCAAAGTTATTTAAGGACAAGATGTTTAGATGCATTAAATGACTGAACTTTGCGTAGTAGTAAAGGTCCAGAATAGAACTAAACCTTTTCTGTAGCTTATAAGTTAACACGTAGTTGGGCAAGTGTAAAATAAATGTCTATATGTTGAAATATGGATATTTCTTTCTTTCATCCATTTAGTTAAGCAATGAATCTGAGATTAAAGATGTAAAGGTCCCATTAGCCGGCAGTTTAGAGGAGCTCTAACGGCTCTGGATAGGAGCCGTGAGAGTTACTGATATCACATATACACTCAATATAATATATTCTCACACACAAACTTACTAACTGACCAGATATGTATGTGAGAAGAGTGTGATTCTTCCTCCACTGTTATAAGGAATATTTGCACCATTTGAGTGATTGGTGATGGAAATTCAATAGATTATATTAGTTACATCTTAAATTCTAATATTGTAGTATCAGTTATTTTCCTGGTGCTCAAGTTTGGCGTTTTTGTTTTATAAAGACAGTTTTATGTGTACTTAAATCTTCGTAGGTAGTTCATTTCGTGGTTAAAACCTCTACAAATACTCAACATAAACACGAACGAATAAAACTATGAAACGGCAGTCTCTCTACTCTTTAGAACCACACTGCCACCTTCATGAACACAAATAAAAAAACAGACATTTAACGGATGTAGAACATAAATAGACACCAATGCAGCAACAGTGAAACAATAATACCACCTCTGTAAGCAGAAAGAAACAACTGTCAAGAACGTCACTTATACATTTGTTTCGTCTGCGTGGTCAATATGAAAGGAAGCAGCTAACAAAACTAAGTTATCGAACACATATGTATGATCTTTCAACTTAAACCTCTGTCCTTGCAGTTTCACCATCACATTCTAATACAACATTACACCCGTGCTAACATAATAATAATAATAATAATAATAATAATAATAATAATAATAATAATAATAATAATAATAATAATAATAATAATAATTATTATTATTATTGTTGTTGTTATTATTGCTATCATTATTATTATTATTATTATTATTATTATTATTATTATTATTATTATTATTATTATTATTATTATTATTATTATTATTATTATTATTAAGTTAGCACGGTTGGAATGTTTTGTTAGAAAAATCGTGTTGACTTAAATTGTAAATGTGACTCATGTAAGCACGAGTTGTGAATGATAGTAAATTCGTCGCAAGTAAACATTCAGGAGTAGCTATGAAAATCATTGGCTGATACTTGGTCAGGCTTTCCTATTGTCCAGAAGCATTGCGAAATTACACGTATTAGCTTGGTTTATATGCTTGGTTATCTTTAATAAAAAAAGAATCAGAGACGTATTTCATTTCAACATAACTTTAATAACTTTAAAAAGGGTATTTCTATGCTAGAAGAAGTTGTCTGCTCGTGTGTCTACATGGAAAGACATGTGTTTTGTTAGTGGAGATAATTATACTTCATCTACTTTCTAATCTATTTTCACTGGAGAAGAATACTACTGGTTTGGACAAAGACATTTATAAAATTTGAAATGAATACAAAGTGTGCTTCAGAGAGCAAATTTTAGATTTTTTGCTATTACTTCGTCTGACGTCATGTTCCGCCATAGTGGATCGGAACCGTTCTTGAGACTATGTCATTTTAGAACTCACAGGCGTTATGCACATTCATATCCGTAGAAGGAACAATTTGGATCTAATTCGTAGATTGCACGTTTTATTTCATAAATTTATCTTTTCTCCATGTTTTCTAAGGGGAAAAACATATTTTTGTTAAAATTTACAAAGCTATTTGTCTTCACTCTTTCTTTGTGTTATTTTGAACGAGCCGGTACGTAACAATATAAATCAGATATAATGTGACTTGTTCTATACAGCATGATTAATTTGCCTTTCTTGATCTTTTGGCCTTAACCTTCAAGATCCGAGGCAATCCTTCAATCCTTGGGTTTGTATGCAGTATTCAGTTGACACACCGATCGTCCAAATGTACGACATATACGCAAAATGAAAAATATCATCTAAATGTAAGACGTATACAGAAAATGAGAAAGATCATCCAAATCTAGGACACAGGCGAAAAATAAAAATTGATGTTCCAAATGTTGGACTTATGAAAAATATAAAACAGATCATCTAAACGCAGTGCAAATAAGGGTGAAAAAGATTCCTGAGATGCAAGACATTTGCACAAAATGAAAAGGATCATCCAGTTATCTGGCACTTCGGTAACATTTCCTATCAATTCGTATAACCTGTTCATAGACCACCTTGGTAAGTCAGATGCAAACGTTATAAAAGATTACGAATAAATTGCATGGAATTTTGTTATTCAAAACAGTTCTCCACGGAGATTAACCAATTCAATTACCTATCCGAAACAAATGTAACAGCAACAATCGAAGATTAGAGTCAATGTAGCAGAGTAAAATGTGATATTTTCCTCTTGAAATCATAATATATTCCCAGCCTTTAAATAAGGATTTTAGTGTTGATGAAACATTTTAGAAGCATTATTATGCTTATATCAGGGAAGAATCTTTAAAAGCATGCAGTCCTCGAGAGGGAAATGTTTTACGACTGGTGTTAAAATACGAAAGATACATTTATGAACATGTTCCACAAACTTTGTCCTCATTGTAAAACTAAATCGTCTTCACAAGGAATAAGTGACATAACAATGAAGACAGCATTGTATGATATGTAATGGCGATTGAAACAGACACTATTTGTATACTTACAAACAAAAATAATTAAAGGGTTTTAGTTTAGGACTGAATGATAATCATGCACTCTTATAAACAAGCACACTATTACAATACAACTGAAGGAATTGACAACAGATAATAAACACACACGGTTTGTCTCATTTATCTTCGTTCACGTCAGCTGGTAGATATCTTTTTGTATATTTGAATATTTTCAAAGGTAGTCTCTGTAATATCGAGAGTACGTTGCGAGTTTTGAAAATGATCTTTAACAAAGTAGCCGATTATATACTTATATAATAGACGTCTAGCATATAAGGACATTGATAATTCTCAGTGGACACTTTTAAAACGTATGGAAAAAATGACACATTTTTTTATCAATAAAAATAACCACAAAACAGAATATCATAAAACATATCCAAGGAATCTTGAAAAAATATGTGGACCTATTTTCATATTAACATATGCATTAATACATAAATGTGTCAGTTGGTAATAATGCTGAGCAGTAGATGTGGTTGTTGGAAAATAACACTTTGTGCTGGTTAGTAAGCATTTGTGTTGGTTAAAAATGGACATGCTGGGCAGCAAGACTGAGATGGTCAGTACGTGTGATTGCTGTTTCGTACAAGTGGGAATATTGTTCAGTAATGGTGGATATTGCTAAGTAGATGGATGTGCTGATAGGTAAGACGGTGTTTGAAAACATTTGAGTGTTGGCCAGTACTACTATGTGCTGGTTAGTCAGGATATCTACTAGTCAATAAAGAAAAAAAATTATCTGTTCCACATATTTGTACATTTTTCATTTTTGACATTACATGTCGTCTTGTCCTGAGGACAGACGGTGCCCAATATTAATCCCACATCAAGTCCTAATAATTGCCATATTTTGGTCTTTAAAGTTTTGAATTATAGGAATGTAATTGGCTAAATATAATGGTTGATAACGAGATAAATATTAAGAGGAACATTACAGTACGTGCTAAGTCACTTGAATATTGACCCTATCCATGTTGTGGGAGATATGTAGATATTTGCACAGGAAATAAACTTCACATGCGCAATGAAACCAACTATATAACGGTAGCCGAAGAATTAAACATAGAGACAGGTAAATATGGGGTCCATATACAACATGAGAGGAGATCAAATGAATCCATGGATGAAACTAAGGGCATTTCTAACTATTTTTGGGGGTCTTTTAATTCATCTCTCCCTTGGTGGACACTATACATTCGGTCAGTTTTATTATTTCAACATTGGAGCTAAAACTGATACTGAAGGTATTTCATCTCTTGATTATGCAAGACAATACGTAATTACGGTATTCAAACACATTTTAATAAAGTTCCATCCGAATTAATAACTGTTTTCCTTACAAGTTTTCAGCCTAATTGTACTGCAAATATTATAATCACCTGACTTGGAAATAATAATGACCAGCATTGATCAAAAATTTAAATATGACATCGCTAATCGTGAAGATCTTTACATATCTTTTAGTTGGAATAGTAATATGCAGTATTTAAAAAACAGAAAGATTATGAATCCAATCCCTAGAGACATTGAATAAGGTTTACTGGTCAACAGATATCTACATCAACACATGTTGATAGCGCATTAATATAAAGTAGCTTATGATAGACTACACCATGGATGCTAGAAATTTTCAATCTATACAAATAACTCCAAATTATTTAAAAATATTGATCGTGGTCAAATATTGAGCATCAGAAACATACAAAATGATGTACTAATAATGGTACACTGGATTTTTGAAAAGAAAATAGCTTAGTAACTGATACAAATTCTTGTATAATATTAAAACTAGTACCAAATATGTTACTGGAAACATTAAGAAATGAATCGTCTAAAAACTAATGATCTTAAAGACACACACACACACACACACACACACACACACACACATATATATATATATATATATATATATATATATATATATATATATATATATATATATATATATATATATATATATATATATATATATATATATATATATATGTGTGTGTGTGTGTGTGTGTGTGTGTGTGATTATGGTATAGTATTCAAAACCAAAGAATATAATTGAGTGTAGTTATCCAGTAGCACATTACTTGATTATTTTATTGGTTTTGTTGTTGCTCCATGCAGCCAAAGAATGCAAAGTTTGAGAAACATTTGATTCATTACTATCCAATAGTTTCTCATTATCTACAATGAACAGCAACAAAACACGGACACAAACATGAACAGAATCAATATAATATGGCATATAATAAATTCCAGGATTGCCATTTGACATAATATAGAGAAGCAGCAGAATTTAGCATACGATATAAAACAACACTACCATTCGGAACAGCAGCACTGACTGGCATATTATATAGAACACCTGTACTATTTAGAATATAACATTGAGCATCAGTACTATGTGTCATATAATATAGTTCATCAGCACTGTTTGGCTTACAGTATAGACCGGCAGTACTATTTGGCATATAATATAGAACAGAACTACTATGTTGCGTATAATATAGAACAGCAGTACTTTTTGGCACACAGTATAAACCAGCAGTAATATTTGGCATATAGTATCGAACAGCAATACTATCTGGCATGTGTAATATAGTATAGACTAGGAGTACTGTTTGTCATATTATATAAAACAGCAATACTATTTGGCATATAACATAGAACTGTATTACCATTTGACATAAAATATCGAATAGCAGTACCATCTGACACAAAATATAGAACAGGGAACTTGGCATATAATATAGAACCGAAGTACCATTTGGCATGAAATAAAGAACAACAGTACTATTTGGAATATATTATATACAAGCAGTACTATTTGGCATATAATATAGAACAGCAGTACTGTCTGGCAAAAACTATAAACCAGCAATACTATTTGACATATAATATAGACTAGGAGTACTATTTGGCATATAATATAGAACAGGAGTGCTATTTGGCATATAATATAGACTAGGAGTACTGTTTGTCATATAATATAGAACAGCAATACTATTTGACATATAATATAAAACAGTAGTACTATTTCACAAAATATCGAACAGCAGTATCATCTGACACAAAATATAGAACAGCGGCACTTGGCATATCATATAAAACCGCAGTACCATTTGGCATAACATGAAGAACAACAGTACTATTTGGCGTATATTATATACCAGAAGTACTAGTTGCCATATAATATAGAAGAGCTGTACTATTTATCATACAAAATAGAACAGCAGTACTATTTGGCATACAATTATAGAACAGCAGTACTATTTGGCATACAAATATAGAACAGCAGTACCATTTGGCATACAATTATAGAACAGCAGTACTATTTGGCATACAAATATAGAACAGCAGTACTATTTGGCATACAATTATAGAACAGCAGTACTATTTGGCATACAAATATAGAACAGCAGTACTATTTGGCATACAAATATAGAACAGCAGTACCATTTGGCATACAATTATAGAACAGCAGTACTATTTGGCATACAAATATAGAACAGCAGTACTATTTGGCATACAATTATAGAACAGCAGTACTATTTGGCATACAAATATAGAACAGCAGTACTATTTGGCGTATATTATATACCAGAAGTACTACTTGCCATATAATATAGAAGAGCTGTATTATTTATCATATAAAATAGAACAGCAGTACTATTTGGCATACAATTATAGAACAGCAGTACTATTTGGCATACAATTATAGAACAGCAGTACTATTTGGCATACAAATATAGAACAGCAGTACTATTTGGCATACAATTATAGAACAGCAGTACTATTTGGCATACAAATATAGAACAGCAGTACCATTTGGCATACAATTATAGAACAGCAGTACTATTTGGCATACAAATATAGAACAGCAGTACTATTTGGCATACAATTATAGAACAGCAGTACTATTTGGCATACAAATATAGAACAGCAGTACTATTTGGCATACAAATATAGAACAGCAGTACCATTTGGCATACAATTATAGAACAGCAGTACTATTTGGCATACAAATATAGAACAGCAGTACTATTTGGCATACAATTATAGAACAGCAGTACTATTTGGCATACAAATATAGAACAGCAGTACTATTTGGCGTATATTATATACCAGAAGTACTACTTGCCATATAATATAGAAGAGCTGTATTATTTATCATATAAAATAGAACAGCAGTACTATTTGGCATACAAATATAGAACAGCAGTACTATTTGGCATACAATTATAGAACAGCAGTACTATTTGGCATACAATTATAGAACAGCAGTACTATTTGGCATACAAATATAGAACAGCAGTACTATTTGGCATACAATATAGAATAGCAATACTATTTAGCATATACTATAGACCAGCAGTACCATTTGGCATATACTATATACCAGAAGTACTGTTTGGCATAAAATAATGGCAGATCCAAATCCTATAACATTGGTGAATGTTGATATATCTATTAAACATACTAATTTATTTGTTCACCAAAAATGGTTTCAATTAATCTCATGAATCTCAAAAATTCTTATCATGCAGTATTACAATTCAGCAAATCCTTTTATGCTCAGGGACTATTTACAAATTTAAATATATAACTTTACTATATGTTTATAACTCATTGACATTCTCTGAACAAAGGATGTATGTCTTTTGTAACAAAAGTAAACAGGGAAAATGTATCAATTATTCCAGTTATGGCTTTCCTAACAGACGTAAATAGAGAAAATATATAAACTATTCCAGTTACGGCTTTTGTAACAGAGGTAAACAGGGAAATTTTCAATATCAACTATTCCTGTTATCTTTACGAGAGAATGTATTGTTACAGTCTGACCTTGTATAGATAAACTCCCAGCAGAGCGTCTTCAGACAACCCAGTCTTGTGTCTCCATGAAACAATGACACTTGTAGTGTGTTTGAACATGATAGTACACCAATTAATACAGTGATGTAAGTTATTTTGCCTTAGATTTAAACACAATAATCATATCACTGTATAGTCAATCAATTCAAATAATGTTAGTTGAACGACCGTTTGGTTTCACACATTGGGGAAACGATATTAAATATTCTTGGCGTGCTTATTGATGATGGGGATGTATAGAGTAGCGGACACGTCTTAAGTCATATAATTATTAGTATTGTTATAAATGTCTTGTTCTTTTTAATTGGTTCATACAAAATAATTTAAATCGACGTGTGTTACCATTTGAGCATCATCTAATATTTATCTGCATGTATATAAAGAGTTTGTTACCAGCCAGACACATGTATTTAATGATTATGTATCGTAGTCTGATATAATTAATGTAATTAGAACAATTAACCTTTGCATTTAATGAGTATGCATTGTAGTCTGGTATAGTTAATACAATTATAACAATTGACTCTTGATTTAATGATTATGTATTGTAGTCTTGTATAGTTAATACAATTAGAACAATTAACTTTTGCATTTAATGAGTATGCATTGTAGTCTGGTATAGTAAATACAATTAGAACAACTAAATTTTGCATTGAATGATTATATAATTATTAGTTTTTACAACAAGATAAAGATTTTAAGAAATGTCTCTGTGACACTTTTATTCTTTTGAGAAAAAAACTGCACTTAAGGTTGACAGAAGTTTTACGTACAACAAAAAATAGGATATCAACAAATCAAACATAAAAACTAACAGTGAAACTAAAGGTAAAGTATACATGGCTTACTTTTTAATTCAAATGAATGGCAAAGAATTAACTCAAGTTTTTGATGTTATTAAATATATTAATCACCATTGGTTTGAATTATGCAAATAATTCTGACAATACATTCTCTCGTAAAGATAACTGGAATAGTTGATATTGTTGGGTTTAACGCCATTTTTCTGCACATGATAGGCTATACATGGCGGCCAGTATAAATGGTGGAGGAAGAATCTGGGAAAACTTTGAAAAGAACCACCTGCTACTAGTAAACTTTCTCACGTACACACATTGGCTGAGCCCGAGAGTCAAAAACACACTGACAGAGGTAAGACGGCAGTAATACGTAACGGTGAGCGCTTTTGACCCCTACGCCACTCGTGGCCGCAGTATCTGTGTTACAACAACTGTGAGTTCAACGTATTATATGTTTATCATAATCGCAGTCACCGAATTTCGCCATTTACAACACTGACTCTTTATTTCCGACATATAATTAGATTTAGTTATGATGCATCATAAGCTACTCGACTACAACTTGCATCATGTTGAGCCTACCTCTCTCCATGTCAGCCTCTGAATCAACCAATAATGACAAACGTGATGTATCCATGGGCAAGACACCTTACTCTACCTGCCTTGGTGTATCCATGGACAAGGCATTTTGCTCCCATTATCGTGGCGTTATTCATGTGCAGGACAGTTTACTCTACTTGAATTAACCTTCAAATTATTTATGTCCCCAAAAGCACGTAGGTAAGAAATACCTATCTACATACAGCGACTATGGCCGCGAGTGGCCTAGTGGTCTAAAGAGCTCACCGTTACGGATCACTGCCGTCTCGCCTCTGTCTGCGTGGGTTCGAATCTCGGGTTCAGCCAGTAGCTTTTCATGGGTCGACGGTTATTTCGGGTTTTTACCAGGTTCTTCCTCCACCATCTATACTGACCGGCATGAATAGCCTAAATTTTACAGAAAAGAATGGCATTAAACTCTACAAAAGCATAATCCAGCATAAATATTTTCATCTTTTGAGGCAGTTACTACTGTAGAATGTATCACACGTTTATGCATCTCACAAATCAACAATCCAAATATAAGCTTGTTTCCTTCTAATTTATCCCTGACATATTCCATTATCCACTTTGATTCATCTATTCCCATAATTATTTCATTCTTAAATTTCGTGACTCAAGATTTTAAATTTAAATCATATGAGTATTTCAATCACTTTAAAATTCAGTAAAGATTTTAAATTAACACAATACGTAACAGTATTTTTACAACCGTCAAGTTTCACAAATCGCCACCCCCTCCAGGGGCCCCGAGTGGCCGAGTGGTCTAAACCGCTGTCCGTTACTGATCACTGTCATCTCACCTCTGTCTGCGTGGGTTCGAGTCTAGGATTCGGCGAATGTGGATATGTGAGAAAGCTTGTCAGTAACTTCTCGTGGATCGGTGGTTCTTTCCGGTGATTTCCCGGTTTCTTCCTTCACCATTAATACTGGCCGCCATGAATAGCCTATCGTGTGCTGAAAAATGGCGTTAAGCCCAACAACAACAACAACAACAACAATAAAATCCCCCCATTGACTAAAATGTAACCAATATCGTTGTAGAGTTTGTTTCCATGAATATTGTGACCTACTTAGTCCCAATTGTAATAGTACCGAGAATGTCACCCAGGTACAACATGGAAATGTGTTGGTTCGGCTACCGATTTAATCTCCAACTCCCCATCTGATTTTACATTGTCCGGTTTTTAAATTTAGAGCAGAAAAACGCATCGGTTGTAAAGTTTTTAGGATATGTTTTTTAATTAAGTAAAAGCAGATTACATTATTGAAAGTCCTGTCGTATGTTTCGTTCTCACAACATATTCTCCAGGAAACGCTCTGATTCCGGTGGTCCAGAATTATGCTTCATGGTGTTTTTTTTTTCACAATTTCTGATAACTATATAAACTTATTTTCGAACATAAAATACCTTTCTTCATGAGTGTTATTTTTAAAGTAGGTAGAGTTAGTACATTTCTTAAATATAATTTAGTGTATAGTCTTATTCATATGATATATAAGGAGATGTTGTCACAGGGACGGTTTATCGTATAATCTCTCTCTCTCTCTCTCTCTCTCTCTCTCTCTCTCTCTCTCTCTCTCTCTCTCTGAATGCTGTTGTGATCCATGGGTCATCTGCACAAAGTCTTTGCGCATTCATACAAAAATTACGCTGATTTTATACTGTATTTAGAGGCTAGTTCATTATGATGTCATGATTACAGTTTGACGCAAACAAATTGCAACCGTCTAAGATCGTCAGCTTTATGTTCCATTACTGCATGTATAAAATGTTTTGAATCATCCTCTATCGTACGCTGCAAATTCTGTCCATTTCTGTACTAAAGTTACTGTAGAGAAATTATTGCATCAAATGCAGTCTAAATTGAGTGGGATGCAGTTATTACAGAGTAATATGTTCTCCATTTTACCACCTAATTGGAGCGGAATTATCTTACCCAGGAAGCGGAATTATCTTACCCAGGGTGTGGAATTATCTTACCCAGGGAGTGGAATTATCTTACCCAGGGAGTGGAATTATCTTACCCAGGGAGTGGAATTATCTTACCAAGGAAGGACTCACTGCAAGCCTAGGATTTTTGTATGTCTACACAATGACCACTCGTTTTGGTTTCTTGAGAAACTGATCCCTAGCGGCTGAAAAAAAACTTAACACATTGTCATCCTAGATTGTAGCAAGAGAGAAGTGGTGCCTTTTTCACCATTTTAAACGCCAGATTACTTAAATTACTTAAATTGTCAAACTATTTTTATACATTAATATTGAATCATTAACTGTCTGAGTATTTAAAATGTCGTATTAACACATTTCAATAAATGTCATATCGCTTAAGTTGTCAAAATAGGATGCTTGTTAAATATTTCAATAACAGGGTATATACTGAAGTATCGATGCAGCTACATGTAAACAAAGTTCAAACGTTAATTAGGCAAGATTTTTTTCTTTTCGTTAATTTTAAGACCAATTTTTTCTCTCATAGATGCACGCATAAAGTATGAATATAATTGTGCTTAACTATTTCCACATATGGGACAAAAATCATTGATCACAATACTAGCAATATAACAAAACAATTTATCCTTTATACTATATTGTGTTGTCCTCTAGATGCATCCACTCATCAAGTTTCATCAGTATGCAAACTACAATGACGAAAGGCAGATTTATCAGCAGCATACGCTTTTAAAAGTAACTGTCGCGGATTATTGGGATGCAGATTTCGAGATTAAGACTTAAACATTATAATGCCAGACTTGCTGTGCAAATTGGGGAATATATATTCAACAAATAAATTTGGCATGCTTTAAAGAGAGTATTAGGTGCAAATTAAATATCTGTTTTTTATTCTAACTCAATTCTCAAATTTAACGTAACATTAATGACCAGTTTAACTAACAAACTTACTGATCGCATTGCCTTTCTTAATGTAGTTACTTCATTCAGTTACGTGTGAAGTTGTTCTAGGACAATGTGACCCTCCATTACGGTCCAGCTTTCAAATAGCCCCCATCACACCAGTCCGATGCCAGAACGAGCAGCTTTTCCGTCAGAACAGTTGTAATTTGATGTGTATCGAGTAAATTTAATTGACAAATCATATATTTCTTACAAAGCATTATATAAAACAAGTGACGAATAAATAACTTCAGTTTTTCTGATGACCACCCGGGAATTTGGTGGAGAGGGAAAGATAAACAACTTACCTGCGGTGTGTATTCAATAGACACTTGTCACTCTAGTAAACTCTTTTACAATTATGCAATGTCGGATGACAAATACTACTTCCAGCTCATAATGTGCGGGTAAGCTGGGTGTGCGCTCTGCATATATAATGAACTTCTGAGAGTGTGGTAGGTATAATAAGCAGTGCAAAGTGCGGATATAATCTGTACAATTCGCTTTCTTTTAAACCCTATGCAAAATGCGAACAGCTGACTGCCACTAGAACATGTAGATGAAATTAGATTCAAAGATGCATCAAAAGGCTAAACTCCAATCGCAGCTAAGGATAATAGTACCATTCAAAAGGATAACAGTACCATTCAAAAGGGTAACATTACCAATCAAATGAACAACAATACCATTGCAAAGGACAATTGTACCATTGAAAAGGATAACAGTACCATTCAAAAGGATAACAGTAACATTCAAAAGGAAAAACTATTTGGCATTATGGAAACAGGGTGCATTTTGAAGGAGATGAAAATTAAGTCATCTATTCAGCTGCATTCTGCTGATGTGGATGCATTTTATCCAGTTCAAGCAATCCATTACTGGAACTCCTCTTTTCACAGACTCTGCTGCAAGGTGTGTGTGTGTGTGTGTGTGTGTGTGTGTGTGTGTGCGCGTGGGGGAGGACGTGGATTAAACCAGGAGATTGTCGACTCCCAAAATGAGGCGTCGACCTTAGGGTCCCATCCAATCCCCATTTTGTAATCTAGCTTAAAAATAAATCAGGGACAAAAATGATACGAATTACCACCAGTCAACGAAGCCTCTATTCTGTAATCCTTTCCTACATAAATGTTAATTTTGTTGTTATAAAATGATAATGTAATGTAATATAAGTAAATTTAATTGTTTGGTTAAAAAGCTTAGATGTGACTGACTTACGTATACCACTTGCGACATACTAAACTGAATTTGAATTAACATCAGTATATTTTTAGGCAGCAATAACTCATGAAAAAATATTTATTTTATTTGTATTTAGACTAACTGATTTAACTGTTATATATATATATATATATATATATATATATATATATATATATATATATATATATATATATATATATATATATATATATATATATATATATATATATATATATTGTTTTTTCCAGGTTTTCCAAGTTTGCGATTTTACCTATGTGTGATTAAATGCATATTTTTAAGGCTATTATCTGTTCTCTCTAGGATTATGTGATCTATAAAGAGACCGGCATCCATCATTCCATTGAAACATTCATAAACAATCAATTTGAAGGATACATGTTTGACTTTAACGTAGCCTTGTTTTGCTACATCACCAACATGTGTCTTTAGTCGACAATTTGTGATAACAATACTATGTTTTACTCATAATTAACAAATGTTGGATGTTTCTAAAACTCATCAAATCAGTTTTTTTTAACTTGCTCCATATAAATTTCCATTTCTTTAATGAAACTGTTATTTTAATATATCTCTTGAGATAATGCTTTGCATGTTTTATCTTTGTCATCGGAAACATTTTTTTTATATATAGTATCTTTTCAGTGTTCGATTTTTAATGCTGCCCCATGATGCACACAATTCTGTTTTCCTCGACGCCAGTTCCACATTTTAAACATAGTTTTGGTCCATGGCTTCCACAGCGAACATTAGGCACATGATATCCATAATAAACATACCAAGGCATTATTGTTTTCCTTCACAATAATAACTATAATTTACTTGTGACATTATTTATATAATATTTCGGGAAAAGTTCCATTAAAAAAATACTTGCCCTAAATTTATAATTAGCTACTATATATTAGACAGCAGCAAAATCATTTCGAAAAGATTATTATAATCTCACCGGATTAATACTAGAGTTTCCAAACTTAAAAATGCTCAAGAAATATTGCGAATTCATATTAAAACCTTAAAAACCTGAAAAGAATTTCAGAGATTGTCAGCAATTGAGTCAGAGAAAGAAAAAAAAAACAGGATTTTTGAAGGAAAACGCTACTTTTAAAACAGAATACACTACAAGATTTGATTTTGATAGATTGATAGATAAAACTCCCGCCATTTGAATTGCAATTACAGTATTATAACCGAATTGTCAAAGATGAGATTATCCGTGATGGCGCTGCTCATATTTTGTCAACATTAACAATAGATCATGATGCCGCATTTATTAATGCTACAGTGAATGACAAACGCGTGAGAACTATATTAATAATTTTGCGGATGATAAGCGGCATCTATTCAAATAAATTTTATTGTCGAACAGACGTTGGCCAGGATGGCCATATTGTTGATTATCCTCTATGAACTAGATCTAGTTAAAGCCATAACAGTGTAGTCACAGTGAGTACAATAATCCAAAACCAGGTACGCTGTCTGGTATTGACCAGCCGTATTATAGCAATTCATATCCAGTGTCAACATTAGATTATGGACTCTACCGTTGAAACGATCCTCATATTATTGATCTTTCCCCGATGAGAACAGGTACGTTATAAATTGTGTAAATCAACGTGTCAGAGAACACTTAAAAGACTGAAGACGAGGAAATGGACTAATAGAGTTTTTACGGATAAAAACAATGAATGAATTGGTCGAGTGTCTTAACAACGTATCAATTAAGGTGTTCCAACAGCGTTTATAGATCATAGCAGTCACGCGGTGACTGCATCCGAAGCTAATATTCCACGAGAAAAAAACTAGATTTTGTCACGGTGATATTTTGGGAAGATTTATAATATTAGTAAAAGTGACCTGATATCGCTTTAGCCATTTCCTAGTGATGGATCTGCCGACGTTAATGGTGACCAGTTTGTACTACCATCTAGGGTACTTTATCGGAATGAATCTCTTCAACACGAGAGGACACAAATTGCGGTAACGTCTATAACAACGGCGATGGCATAGCTTATGCTAACGTCTACATAAATGGGGCTCTTATAGTACTACAAATATGGCGTCAAACTCCAAATATATTTCTTCACGGCATATCGCAATCTTGTTTCCAGTTTGGATACGACAGTCTCTTGAACACAATTACACGACATATCGCAATCTTGTTTCTAGTTTGGATACGACAGTCTCTTGAACACAATTACACGACATATCGCAATCTTGTTTCAAGTTTGGATACTACAGTCTCTTGAACACAATTACACGACATATCGCAAACTTGTTTCTCGTTTGGATACGACAGTCTCTTGAACACAATTACACGACATATCGCAATCTTGTTTCTAGTTTGGATACGACATTCTCTTGCACACAATTACACGATATATCGCAATCTTGTTCCTAGTTTGTCTCTTGAACACAAATTACACGACATATCGCAATCTAGTTTCTAGTTTGGATACGACTGTCTCTTGAACACAATTACACGACATATCGCAATCTTGTTTCTAGTTTGGATACGACAGTCTCTTGAACACAATTACACGACATATCTCAATCTTGTTTCTAGTTTGGATACAAGTCTCTTGAACACAATTACACGACATATCGCAATCTTGTTTCTAATTTGTCTCTTGAAATCAAATTACACGACATATCGCAATCGTGTTTCTAGTTTGGTTACGACAGTCTCTTGAGCACAATTACACGGCATATCACAATCTTGTTTCTTGTTTGGATACGACAGTCTCTTGAACACAATTACACGACATATCGCAATCTTGTTTCTACTTTGGATACGACAGTCTCTTGAACACAATTACACGACATATCGCAATCTTGTTTCTAGTTTGGATACGACATTCTCTTGAACACAATTACACGGCATATCGCAATCTTGTTTCTAGTTTGGATACGACAGTCTCTTGAACACAATTACACGACATATCGCAATCTTGTTTCTACTTTGGATACGACAGTCTCTTGAACACAATTACACGACATATCGCAATCTTGTTTCTAGTTTGGATACGACAGTCTCTTGAACACAAATTACACGACATATCGCAATCTTGTTTCTACTTTGGATACGACAGTTTCTTGAACACAATTACACGACATATCGCAATCTTGTTTCTAGTTTGGATACGACAGTCTCTTGAACACAATTACACAACTTATCGCAATCTTGTTTCTAGTTTGGATACGACAGTCTCTTGAGCACAATCACACGACATATCGCAATCTTGTTTCTAGTTTGGATACGACAGTTTCTTGAACACAATTACACAACTTATCGCAATCTTGTTTCTTGTTTGGATACGACAGTCTCTTGAGCACAATCACACGACATATCGCAATCTTGTTTCTAGTTTGGATACGACAGTTTCTTGAACACAATTACACGACATATCGCAATCTTGTTTCTAGTTTGTCTTTTGAACACAAATTACAATCCGTCTGACACGATATATGTTGATAATATTGTTTTGTATCCGGCTAGTTTTCTTGGATATTGTGATTACAATCAGTATTTGGAAAGATTTGGTCTACCAACACACGAAATGTCCATAGTATCAATAAATCATCCACTGCATGTCAACTTCGATCTACCTGGATTTGTTGAGATCGAATCATTTTATATTTCAACATATAATCTTCTGGCTAAACCAGATACCACTGTTAATCTCGATGATTGCTGTGCAGAATATCAACGTGGGAATCATCCAATATTGTTATTACGATATTTGCTTGATGCGATGATTCTTACATCGTTAACTGTGATATCTGTGATAATAATTATAGGCCAGCGAAGATAGTTTGGCTACCTCGCAAAATAAAAATGTGTGTAAGAAAAATTAATGGAAATGTTATCGCTGTTACGTCATCTAATAGGGTAAACGCGGCTGTACAAGATTAATTATTGACCATGAAGAACTATATGTTGTGATCGCAAATACGGTGGCAAAAGGAATAATTGAATTTATCACTGATATCGATGATTCACCATCCGTCAAGGATCTTAATGGTGGGGGTGTCAATAATATTGTGGTTTACGATGACGTCTTGTTTGATAAACAAACATAACCAGAATATTTTGACGAGGCAGTTATAAAAGCACAGATGTAATATATTTTACTCAGCGGTACACTAAAATCCCCAAGGTGATTTGATTATTTGGTTTGGTTAATATTAACGGTTTGGCAGACATATATTGTGAAATATTGATCAGGCTTGGTGCCCCAGCGATATGGACATATATAAATTGAAAAAAGTTATCCCACATGCTTAAATCCCATATCGATTTATTACAATCAGTTAACACGTTCTAGAAAAACAATATCGAATTGGTCTAGAGAAAATATTTGCTTGACCACTACGACAAGTAAATAAAGTGTCGTGGTTTTGTAAAAAAAATAACGACTTTTCTAAAATAATTATTAACATAGAATCTCTGAGTCAGTGACCTAAGTGGCCAATGTACACATGTAGTCTGTTTTAATTCGATCAATAACAAAACAGAGTTTAGAACATTAGTGATATTAGTTAGACGCACATTAAATGGCCTGTTACATGTATTACACAGATCATTTGCTTTCGCTAGTGAGAAATTACAGATGATCTGCTTTCGCTAGTGAGGAACTATCTGTCTATCTGCGAGAAGTTGTACAGCCTCTCTGTGAGGAATTATGAATGAATTTGTCTATGTCTGTGAGAAATTATAAATTCTTTCAGTGGAAAATTCTATATTAAACGAGAAATTGCATATGTTGTCTCTCTGTATTTCAAAAAGAGATGGCCGTGCTTATAACAGATCACATAACATCACTGGTTCTCTTATTTATAAATGATCATATGACTAAATAGGTGCACTTTTTATAACTGATCATATGATCTCATAGGTTCAATAAAAATTTAAATTTAATGTTTGCTACTGCAACAAAACTATAATTATAAGATAGTTATACATTTTGTTATATTAGAAAATTATAACATACTTATATATATTATGTCTGTTAACACTGATGTTTCTTAATATGCATCTTCCAACACAATCATATTTGACGGTAGCGTTAGTAGCACGGTTAATGCGTTTACTCGATGCTCGTCTTGGGAAATTTCGTTCCAGTCTCGATTCGAACCCATCAAGCGACGGTCATAATTTGTAGTTGTTTGTTCTTAAAATATTATTAGTGGTGGTTCCGCGCCTGACACAAAGTCATCAGTATATGTATTGATCACTGAAAATTAACTCCCCATCACCACCTCAACCCATCAAGGGGTGTAGATTTTGCACCCGCGGCTTCGCCTTGCGGGATAGGCGCAGTGACGTCTCTAGGGTTGGTTTCACCCAGTGTGGTAACGAATGGTGTCATCTCCATGGGACTCCTTTCTGTACAAAAAATTAAAAGTTTTAAAGACAGTCATTTTGGTTTCTCCCCATTTGATGGTGTCACCCGGTGTGGTCCTTACCCATCGAATCCAATTAGTAACGCATTGGCTTGTCGTGCCAAAATTATAAATGATCCGTACATTTCCTGCTTAATGTATAGCGTGTGGTGGACAGCCCTTTGAATTGTTTGACACATTAATAGATAAATATATTTATTGCATTTATTGAATTTATTGCATTTAATGAATGAAGACAACATTGATTAAATGAATGGCAGGAAAGTATTAACAATAATATTTCTTAGATTGAATAATTACAACAAGATGGTCTCGCGGTTCGACTTGATTTTGAAACAAATCAACGATGATTATGAAAGGACGAGAAGAGTTCAGATATATAGGAGCCGTAGAATATCGTGCTATCAAATTATTCGAACGTAAAATGAAATTGTCTATGGCTATGTGGGCGTGTGAGACAGATGAAAAACTTGTATTGGAATCCACTAAAGATTTATAAAAAAACATTAAGAGAGTAAAATAAAAATAACAACAAAAATGATATTTATGCTTGTGTTTGTTATTGGTGACGGAATGCGGTATTTGTCTGGTCTTTGGCATTTTTTTGGCGGAACATCTCTTGGTGGAGAGTGTCATCCAAATACAAACTAACAGTTAATTCTTTCCCACGTATATCCATTCAATTACTATCCCGGCGGATGAGACAAAAACGTTTTAGTCACAATGATGGATTATAAATTCATAAATAAACAGGACTTGAGGTCATTCATATAATCAAATGACCTGGTGGGAGTTCTGTAGAAATGCTGTAAAGAACATACCCCTGTTACCTTGCATTTAAGCTTGTGATCCACCCACGGCACAGCTACCATCAACCGTCAGAGACAAGATTTACAGAAATCGTCGATGTGATATTAACTATACCCTGCAATACATGACGACCGCCGCCAGAAGGGTCGTTTTTACGTCGAAGAATCACTGGAGAATCCCTTATTTTCTTCCATGTTGAATATATCTTTGGAAAAAATTCGTCAATTATGACTTCAAGATCAGGTTGCATTTTTCGGCATCCAACCCTAGTATTTTTAATGTAGGTATTTGGTCTTCAAAGTAGGTAAAATAATTAAAATAAACTTATTGGATGATCCACCTCTAACGAATAAATAATCTTTGGCTTGACTTGATGTTTCTATCAATGATTTATTATAGAATTCTGCATCAGATAAAGTTCAGATACTATAATGACGCAATAATTTATTAAGATCATCATTTGGATATTTAAGTATATACCTTTTAAGCAGATTTCTCAGCTCATTTATTCGTTATGTTTACCGATTATTTGATCGATAAGTAATTTTACTATAAATCACCATTTCGTCCTCTGTCCTTGAATGTTCTTCCGTCGTTGTTCCATCAGTAAACCTCCATGAAGTGTAATTTTTCATCACTTGCGATAAAGATTCCAGCAGTATAATCTGAATAAATCGATCATTGTTCATGGCGTCTATAAATTGGGAAACCACAGCAATATAGGCGCCTTCTCGTGAATTCTTTCTTGTCTGATAAATAATGTGATAGCATTGGTTGTGGAGAACCAAATGGGGGCTTCCATCCGTCATATCAGCATGGTTCTGATCCACGATTTTTATGTCAACAGCGTAATCTGGCGTTTATATTACAGTAGGGGCATTCAGTGTTTACTCAAGTTCATTGATAAAGATTATTTTATCGTTATTGATTTGATTCAACGCTGAATTTCATTATTGATTGTTTTTGACTTGATGCAATATTATTGGAATTTTGAAGACGTTTAAGTCCGGAACCTTTAACCCACCCAGTTTCTTTTAAGAGAATAACAGCGAATTGTTAGCGTCTAATCCCTCAAATGATGTTCATCTGACATTTAGCCAAATATAATGTCTTAATTGTGTCAGTGCGATCTCAAGTGACCGACCATTAGGTGCTTTGTAGGAGATGGGATACTGATTTCGAATTATGGCCACGTTGAAGTCGCTGAATTCATCATGATCGTCGGTGAAATATGGTTGGTGATAATTTGTTCCAGTTGGGCAGTTATTTTTGAGGTCATTATTTTCTATACGGCTGACACTAAACGTAGCTTTCGCAAAGGTAATATGGAAAACATTGCTGCTTGCGTTGAGATGGTTTCGCTCTTGTTATATTGATAGTAAATATTGCAAATTTCAGCACATGCACTATTTAATATTACACCATCGTTTATCCACAATGACAGTATCAAGTCATATTTATAAAAGCATGCGTCGCTACTCACGTTATTTCTGTATGTTCTTGTAATTTGTTACCTTCACATGTAGATAGTTTTTATGCAATAATATTCAGGAAACTAGCATAACCCACAACAACAGTGATACCGATTCTAACCATAGCACCGGTGAGATCACGTGCCTCGCTGATAGCCTACCAATCAATGTCGTTGTCAAAGCGACCAGTTAGAAGATCGCATATACAGCGTTATCCATGAGGATTATTCATCCGCGATATTGATTTTGCTTGTTGTGTGCTCGTGTTTTTCGAGCGATGCCATCCACACACATGTTTGATTATAGCTATAGGATTGGGTGGGATTCATTGTCGCAGTATCTTATACTAAATAGTCAACGGAGTAATTGGTGCGACGAATTCCGTACACCACCAATACGTCGCAGGGGATAATACTTTGTCTTCTGAATCCAAAATAAATATGTTCTCGGTATTTTGATTTAACACGACCGGCAAGGTTCCAGAAAATCTGTAGGTGGTATAAATCCACGGATATGTCAGAAAATCCCTAAATTCCACAGTACTAGACACTAAGAACATGTACAGCCGGGTAACATCAGCGGTATGTTTGATTTAGTTGTATTGTTGCGACCATGTTGTGATTCAGATGCTACTGTGTATACCGCATTGATGAACAGAGCTTTATGAATTACACATGCACTAATCTTTTGTATCGTTTCTTCGATGACAGCGAGTAGTTTGAGAATTTCGGCGAGGTTAATGACGGCGCCATTTGGAAATCCCAAAACTTCATTAGCGACATTATTTATGCACATGTAGATCGTACATACGCAATGACTTTAAGGAAATCAGCAACACTGACAACAACAGTGACACCGATTCTAAGCAAACCTCACTGATAACCTACTGATTAATGTCGTTGCTGCAACGACCAGCGAGGACATCACATACACAGCGTTGTCCGTGACGATTATTCGTCTGTGATATTTTTTGATTGTTGTGTGTCAGCGAATCTATCCACGCATTTGCTTGATTATATCTGTAGAATTGTGTGGGATTTATTGTCGTAGTTTTTTATACTAAATAATGAATTGAGGCGTTATTGCGACGAATTCCAGACACCACCAATACATCACTGAGGATTATATTTTTTCTCCTTGATCCAATATCAATATTTCCTCGGTATTTTGATTTAAAATGACTGACACGGTTTCGGAAAATCTATAGCTGTAATGATTCAGTTCTATTGATGTAACTGTGTATACCGCGTTAATGAACGGAGCATTATGAATTACACAAGCTCTAATCTTTATTTATCGATTCATCGATCATTGCGAGTCGTTTGACAATTTCGACGAGCTTAATGTCGGCGACATTTGGAAATCGAAACACTTTATTAGCAACATCATTTATGTTTCTGCGAGTCTTCATTAACGAACCCACAATAACACCATATTCAGATAGCAACCTTGTTAATTTATCACACGTTGTAGCTAAGGCGATTTTCCTTGTGACGTCTTTATCGTTCACACATTTCTTTCTTGCGGAGACATCGCGGCTTCTCTCAGAACGACAAGTTTCATTTCATTTCTTTTTTAATTCACCAGTCATTGTATCACCGACTTTGGCAACACGTTTAAAAATATCTCATATGGTACCTCCGATTGATATGCTTGAGTCAACCATCAGTAAATAACACGTTATCGTTTATTACGCCTGAGACTAGCGGAATAATATGGATCAATTTGATTTTGCTCGACACTAGCCACTTATGCTGATCATGAAAACCAAGAACTTCAGCTTGATCAACTCCGGGAAGACTCATAAGATCAGTAAGTTCATCTCGTATTGCATATTTTGACAAATCATTGTTACCTCTGGACGTACCTTTAGCAGATCTTCCGTAAATATCTACCATTATAAATTATGAACATTTTTGAAAAGAAGTAGGAAGACTATTCTGTCTCCTGGTTTACTCAAGCGACGCTGATGACATTGACAGGGCATTAAGTACAGCAACTACTTCTGGACTGCATATTGGTGGATTCTTTAATGTATGTATTGCTAATCTTAAATACTAAATGGGGCGGCTGTGCCGTCCTAGGCAAATCTACTAATATTTATTACAATTATCTCGTATGCAACCCAATGAGTGTCAGGTTAGAGCGGCCATCGTGATTAATGGTCCCAGTTTCAATGCAGTTTCAATTTTACAATAAATGATCACGGATGAAAACACCTCCTAATTTTTTTAATGTGTAATCACCGAGCAGCATCAATTAAATAAAAATTAGATACGGGGAGGTTTGGCAACATGTCCTTGGCAGTCGCAAACCATGATCGTACCTCCTTCCTGGTAATCTTAGACATCATACTATTTTTACTTTTAGGTCGACACTCCATGTCCTGCTGATTTTATTTTAATGCAATGCAGGCAGCTGTTCCAACGAAGCCGAGTGTGGATATTTTTTCAACAACTGGAACTGCAACTGAAATCAGTGCTGGTATGTCTGCAAAAAGTGGAAATATACCAAACGTCTTTGCTGTTTGGCTGATCGCATGCTAGTAAAGATCGAGTCGCACTCCAGAGTTTGATTTCTTGGCGTCACTGTAGTAATATAGATGCATATAAACTTCTTTGATTCCGATTGTAGCCTCCTAATCTGACCAGGTGTTAGAGTAACACTAACGTAATGATATGACATTATAACATCATTAATGATTGAATTACATATTTTCCACTGGTGTATCAATGACTCATTTGTCCACCAACACCATCAAGTGACATTGTTTTGTTCGCAGGATAATAGCAATTGCTCTACAAATACCAGCTGGTGCAGGGTCAACAGTAGCTAGCATGTGTATGTACGTCAAGAACTGACAGTCAGAATAAATCGAGGTGTTACTATGAGAAACTATAGATCGGATGCAATTTCGAGAAATCTCGCTGCGATATCTGCTGACCCGAGGACATTCTGATTACGCCCTATAAATATCGTTAAACAATGATAGGTCCATGCAAGGTTATTGTGGTCAAAATTCAGTGTTGTGTTTCTTAAGATTCTTAATGTTCATTTATCTTCAGCGAAATCGTAGACACTGCTAATATGTAACAAACGCCATTGCGTTTGATATCTTTTTGTTTTACTTGGTGGAATACTGAAATGCAAGGAATATATGTCATGGTGGTGAACTTCCATGTTGTAATGTAATATGCCATGTGCCTGGAACTGTGTCCGTAGTTATTTTTAGCCATAACATCGTTGATTTACCACTACTTTTATCTATGATGCCGTTTTGCTAGTGTTACTTTTCCAGCATTACGCCCAATAAAATCGCATCGCGAGAATGCATTGCTGTCGGTGCTCTTTCGAACCATTGAAATCGTATGTTTGGCTCCGAAGATTACTTTTCTCAGATGTCTACAAAATCAGTTTTTGCAAATGCCAGGTTGAGTCCAGAATTATTACCCTGCATTGTCTTAAAAGCAGTGGCAGGTCGAGGTATCACACCATTTGGTTGTCAACTATCACGTGTTAACTGTGCTATAATACTGCCTATAGTCGTGATTATCAGCAATGTCCTAAATTATATCATGGATGGGCCGGCAGACCGTAAATAACTATCGCTGTATCGGGATTGTCCGATAATTGTAATAGTAACATCAATGTTATCGATTCATGCTTCGATATCTCTACCATCTGCGATACAGACCATTGTTAACGAAATTACATGGATCATTTGCAGAAAATGCGGTACAAGCAAAGAAAGACAACACATAAATTAAATATACATAAAAAACTCAAAGTGAAGACTTTTGCTATGGAAGATTTCAAGATAGGACAGGCAAAATGAGGACTTCATATATGGAGGATTCAAAAATATGAACAGCCAAGTTAAGGATCTAAGATATGGACTCAAATAAAGAAACTTCCTTAATCACCATACAATAGGTAAATGAGACTATTAAAGTGATATAACATTTAAGGCAACGCTTAACAATAGATTATATAATGAGGTCGATCAGATTAACTTGTGTTCTGATTAACTAAGATGCATCTACAAGTATTCATAATATTAATGATGTTTTGACGTTGTCAGTTAATATACTACATAGTGATTATAGATCTACATACACTGCATAGTGATTACATAGCTACAGACACTACATAGTGATTATTGGTCTACATAGACTACATAGTGATTACATGTCTACATACACTATTTAGTGATTACATGTCAACATACAGTACATAGTAATTAAATGTCTACATACACTACATGGTGATTACATGTCTATCTAAGCTATCTAGTAATCACAGGTCTAGATACATTACATAGTGATTACAGGTCAACATACACTACATAATGATTACATGTTTACATACTCTATATAGTGCTTACACATGTCTGCATAAACTTTACACTGATTGCAGGTCTACATACACTATGTATTGATTACAGGTCTGCTTACACCAAATATTGATTACATGTTTACATACACTACATAATGATTACATGTATACATACACTGCATAGTAATTACATGTCTACATAAACTATATACTGATTACAGGTCTGCATACACGTAAAATTGATTACAGGTCTACCTAGACTTCATTGTGATTACAAGTCTACAAGCTCTACATGGTGATTACAGGACTGCATACCTTGTCAGTTGATTACATGTCTACATACAATACATAGTGATTATATGTCTACATACACTAAATGTTGACTACTGTTTTCGTATAATATATATAGTGATTTCTGCCTTTATGAAACTTGTGAAGATACTAGATTACTATGTATGCAAGATCAAGAGGGCAACATAATTATGTGACACGAGATATTTCTTGTATAATGGAATTAATCTTGGTCTCATATTTGTTTTAATGACCTTAGAAGGATTTCAAATTGCAGCAGTAAATATTTAAGAAAATTGAACCATATCCATCCATCCATCCATCCATCCATCCATCCATCCATCCATCCATCCATCCATCCATCCATCCATCCATCCATCCATCCATCCATCCATCCATCCATCCATCCATCCATCCATCCATCCATCCATCCATCATAAATACATACATACACAGACACACACAAATATATATATATATATATATATATATATATATATATATATATATATATATATATATATATATATATATATATATATATATATATATAATATATATATATATATATATATATATATATATATATATATATATATATATATATATATATATATATATATATATATATATATATATATATATATATATATATGAGTATTCTAACATGCACACCCTCATGAAACTTAAAATGTGTTAATAAACGCCTTAATTGAATAAACATCAATGGCGTTATCTTTATTTGCATGCTGACGTATACAACAAACTTTCACTTGTCCATGTCAAATGGTTGTAGATTCTACTAACAAGGGTGTATTGAAAATATGGGCTTTAAGATATTGTATCGCCTCATTAACCTAGCATGAACGTTTCTGATAACTGAAGAAGACGTAAACCTGTCTTCCGTACCACGCCTACATAATGATTGCAGGTACAGACTGACCTGCTTGTCTTCAATTATAAATAGGAAATGGTTCAGATGACTCGCCGTAGTCCACGACACCAGCGAGCATGCAATGATTCAACTGCTGAAACATGATGATGCAATTCTCTGGGCAACAGAATGTTGCCACAATTTTACAAAGGCCTATAGTCTGATTGAGTCAAGACTTTTGTCAAATTTATGAATATCATGTACAGGTTGGAGTATGTTCCTGGCATTTCTCCTGAAGCTGACGAACTGCAACCAAACATTTATGTGGTCCCTCGCCCATTCCTGAAGCCTCGTTTACTCTCTTACAGGAGCGTCTTTCAATGCCATGCATCGGTGAGATTCTGTGGCGTATTTGATTGGCTATTGAGAGCAAGGAGACGCTCAGGCTGAAGCATGATTGTCAGACGCTGTTCCGGTTTAACAACTGAAAGATGGATTCACCCTTGTGCTAATAGCTCTCCAAATCCACATTGACTGGAAGAGTTTACAAAGTTTCTGTTGCATGTGCTAACCTTCAGGTTTTAAGCTTCTACTGGTATAGCATCTCCTCTAGGTGTTTAGTTGTTTGATAGAATATAATTTGCTTTAACAGTGTCTGTTAGCGTTGGAGGCTCAGCGAGTTTTATGTTGATTTCCACTTGTGGTGTTGAGCAATTGTCTACTAGCTGGTAGATGAGTGTTGATAGAGGATTTTGTTTATGTGTTCTACCCATCTTTGAAGTATATTTTCGTTGGCGCTCTCATAACGCATTATTGGTGATATTCCGGAGAAATGTGATCCGTAGATTGCTTTTTAAGCAGCATGTACATTTTAAATTCATTGTTCCCAGCGTAGAACTGAATTTCATTTGTCTTATCGTTCAGAGTAAGTCTTGCAGCTCTCTGTGTCAGCATTAGGCAATCATCTTCATCTTCGTCAAGATGCCTTCTTAGGTGATGACATGCTATCTTATGAATAGGTCTTTCATAGAGTATGTTTCTCATTCAGAAGTCTATTTATTGCAGCACCGTTCTCATAAAAAAGTCTTCATGTTTACGTTTGGTGAGATTGAGTATTTTTGATGCATTCGATTACACAGTCTCCGATGGATGACCAGTTTGCCTCAATAGGTCCGAAGTTCATATCAGTTGTATTCAGCGGACTGGATAATTCTTCAACATAGTTTGCTTCACAAAATCTATTTTCAATTTGGAGACATTAAGCTTTGTGGAAACCTTTGTGCCTTGCCCGGATAATGAACTTTGAAATTATGAGCCCGTGTTCACTCCAGCATTGTGAAGTTCTCATGGATATCGTCAATAGAACATCCTGCTACCTTCTTCTCCTAACGATAGGTCTTCTTGCGGTATGACAGGCAGTGGACCGTGTTGCTGATTAATAGGTCGTGTTCAGCGTATTTCCACAGTAGTTTTTTGTCCGTTGTTGTCGACTACTAGGTCGTCTCCAGCATATTTCCATATTAGCAGTTGTCCGTCGTTGTTTATTACTAGATTGTGTTCAGCGTATTTCCACAGTAACTGTTGTCCGTATTTGTTCATTGTTACATCGTGTTCAGCGCATTTCCATAGTAACAGATGTCCGTTGTTGTTGATATTAGGTCTTGTACAGCGCATTTCCACAGTAACAGTTGTCCGTTTTTGTTGATTAATATGTCATCTTCAGCGCATTTCTAATGTAGCAGTTGACTGTTGTTATTGCATCTAACATCAATTTTGTTAATTACACAACAGAGTTCAAACTAGCATCTAAAGTGTAAGCTGAGATAAAATGCACAAAATATAAATATATTGCCGATTTTATTTTCACCAAGCAATGATGATGATGATGATGATGATGATGATGATGATGATGATGATGATGATGATGATGATGATTATTAATAATATTATTATTATTATTATTATTATTATTATTATTATTATTATTATTATTATTAATATTATAGAAAGCGTTTTAAAGGTCTTCTCTATTTCTAACATATTTTATTTTTATCATATTTTAAAATTTGATGATGGAGGTAAAAATAAGTCCAAACAATTAAACTAAACGCAACCAACAACCTTTGCTCAGTCAATTAACCATCGAATTCCATGTCATATTTTCAATTCACATGATGCATACGGTTGATAGCTTTCAGCAAATTTATCAACTCTATAGGTCCAAAAGGTAAATCATGATATTCAAATCTACCATACTAATATCTTTTTATAAGCTCTGATATCAGCTAAACAAAAACATGGAAAAGAATGGAATGATTAAACACACAATTTAATGGAGATGTTAAAAATCAAGAATTCTGTAAACAGCATATTATTAAAAAGCATTTAGTGCTTTTACACAACTGATTTTATACATGTAAGTTTGAAATGATTCATACGAAAATGTAAAGAAAACTTACAAAACAAAGCATATAAGAGAACAGATAAAAAATGACGCAAAGCATATTTTTTTTCTTCTCCAGACGATGAAAACGCCAATAATTTTGCAAAATTAAATTAAGACCATTGACGGAGTAGCTAATACTATGAAATTATTATTAAATGTATGTATGTATGTATGTATGTATGTATGTATGTATGTATGTATGTATGTATGTATGTATGTATGTATGTATGTATGTATGTATGTATGTATGTATGTATGTATGTATGTATGTATGTATGTATGTATGTATATAATGTATGCATATATGTATGTATGTATGTATGTATGTATGTATGTATGTATGTATGTATGTATGTATGTATGTATGTATGTATGTATGTATGTATGTATGTATGTATGTATGTATGTATGTAATGTATGCATGTATGTATGTATGTATGTATGTATGTATGTATGTATGTATGTATGTATGTATATGTGTGTGTGTATGTCTGTCTGTCTGTCTGTCTGTCTGTCTGTCTGTATGTATGTATGTATGTATGTATGTATGTATGTATGTATGTATGTATGTATGTATGTATGTATGTATGTATGTATGTATGTATGTATGTAAGCACATAAAAAGTTGTTGAGGTTGCAAAACTTCATGGCTTTTTTCTATAAGAATAAACGCTTGAAGTCTTGTTTTAACGAATTTATTTCAACGTGATGCTGATGCTGAAAATTATTTTATATTGACCTAGAAATCGATGCGTCATATCGCCATCTGTTGTTTTATGTAAACTTGTATAACCGCAAATTATATCCTATATATTTCAATTTTATAATAGCAATTAAAAGTTATTGGGTGTCTAATTGGCCAATTAAATAATTAAATAATTATTTTCCGGAAAACGTGTCGGCTGCAAAAAGATTATATTATTTGTACATGGGTATATTTTTCTAATCTTCTTTATTTAAACCGATTTGTTTCAATGTTATTGTGCTGGTCTCTATCACATACAGGGTTTTAACGGCACATTGGCCAGATTTACCAGATGTCTTGGTTAGTGATAGGCGTTGTCAGTTTATCGCATATATATAGAGAGAGCCAAATGTCAGGAACGTGGACAGCCTTTGGTTTTCTACTGCTAACAATCTAGTATTGGTGCTTGCTTTCATGCTGGGCGGAATTTTGTATCAGAGGTTCGGACCACGCATTAAAATCGCTATAGGCGCTGTGATACTTAGGTATGTGCTTTTCTTAGGAAAAACCCGAATGTTTTGAAGCACTTATCGTGAAGTGAATCCGTTTTTGTTTTTATTATTATTATTATTATTATTATTATTATTATTATTATTATTATTATTATTATTATTATTATTATTATTGTTGTTGTTGTTGTTGTTGTTGTTGTTGGTGTTGTTGTTGTTGTTGTTGTTGTTGTAGGGTTTACGCCATTTGTCAGCATAAGTTCTGCTGCATATGGCGGCCAGTATCAATGGTGGAGGAAGAACTCGGGAAAACCCCGGAAAGAACCACCGCCCCAAGAGAAGCTACTGGCAAGCTTTCTTGCGTACAAATAATTGGAGAATAAGAGACTGGAACCCATGCAGACAGAATTGAGACGGCGGTGATCCGTAACGGTGACCACTCAGCTACTCGGAACCCTCCTATGTATCTAGAAATGTTTGCCTCTGCCAGTTATTTTGTTAAGGTTATATCTGTTTCATTTAGAGGCCGCCAAGTGGTGTGAGGTACGTCTCATGAGTTCGACTATTGGCTGGAACAGCTTTAAAATGTTTTAAAGTGTTCAGTAGCTTGCAGTGGGCGGGTGGTTCGATCAGAATATGCCGTCCGCCCATTGAAGCATATCATGTGTTGAAATGGAAATGTTAGTAAAAAAACCAAACGAAAAATAATATTTAATTCCTTTGATATGCAAAGGTTTCACGATGAATTATGACGTAGATTTAACTGAGTGATTCCATTATAATTACAAACATTTATGTATACAGAAAAAAATATAAAAATTTATATAAGAAGATTGATGTTATTTAATAGTATGCATATTTAATATGTCATTATTGATTGACATTTTTCAGTAATTGATCGTAAGACTTTGACCCTAATTGACTAATGGCACTTCTTGAAATATGTATGCTTTGATTTTAAGTTCAGACACTGATTTTTCCCTTGAAAAATATCATAGCATACCTGATGTTGGTTGTTTCGGTAAAATGTAAATAAACAGAAGTATAATAGTTTACAGCTTGGAATAATTTTCCATTAAGATGATAGATTTTCAGAAACGGTTATTGTGACATATTACAAGTGGGGATATCTATATTTGCTTCTGTAGATCGTAATTACTTATTCCGGTTTTAGCATCTTTATAGTTGAATCAGTCGTTAAGTTTATTATTCTAGAGAACTGATTTAATTTAATTATTCATTGTAATTACAAAGTGCTTATTGACGCTTGAAAAAATCCTTATTTTGGGATTATTGTGACTTACTACAAAGACATTTTAGGTTTATGTACTTGTGTACATCATAATGTTTGAGACATCACCACATTCAATATTAGAATTCATTCGGAATACTCTAAACTTTTGGACTTGTGAGATATCGTTTAGGACTATTTGGCATTTAATTAAAAATAATGAGACTTCCTTTTAGTTTCACTTTCTATCATTGGGAAGTAATTGTTTTGTTGAATTTGGCTAAACTTGTTGGTGTTAGCGTTTTTCTTCTACAACGTTTTTAGACCACAGACTTAAGAGAAATAGATGTTTATGATACAACAACATAACCAACTATTCAGATAGAATGGGATCCTCTGGAAGGACTAATAAATACAAAAAAATCAGCACTACCTTATCATTTTGATTAAATTGATAATATTTAAATTAAATAATTGATGCGTCTTTAAGATATTGCACAAATCGGTCCCCTTTCACTGCAATATTCTCGTGCAAAACTTTATCATGGTTCATCATATTTCAGCGCGTCTTCATTCCTGACATATTTTGCTGTTCAGAAATCATTTATTGCCCTGGCATTCACGCAGTCTTAAATAATTTTGGAGCCAGAATTGCATACGGAAGTTCACTCGCTGTCATAATGCAGGTAGGCACATTGTTTGCGTGTGTGTACTCATATAAAATCAAAGCAGCCGAAAACAACCTTTCCGTGTTCCTTGAGTGCCAAATCAATTAATTTAAAAAACTTAGAAGTAAAATGGTTTACAGAGGTACTGGCTGTCAAAAGGTATTTTAAGAAGCGATGAGCACACCTGACAAACAAAATTATGATTTCTTAAGTAAAACGAGACAAAAGAAATGCATTTTGAATTAACACTTACATGTAATATCTGCAGGGTTAATGATTTCAGGTATTACATTTTCTTTCTGATATAGAGTGGGATAAATGTGAAATTAACATGACAGTAAAATGGAAAAATGTGGAATTAGCATGACAGCAGAGTAGAAAAAATGTGGAATTAGCATGACAGCAGAGTGGAATAACAGGTGGAATTATGATTATTAAAAAGTGGAATAACAAATGGATTTATGATGATTGAAAGCGGAATATAACAAGTGGAGTTAGGATAATTGAATAGTAGAATAATTGAAAATAAAACCAATAAAAACAGTCTAACTGATGTTGGATTTGCAGTGGTAGATACATCTAATTTATTATGAATTATATTGTTACTCTTGGTACAGAATTATGTCTATATCATATGTAATATTTGTTCATGACAGTGAGCTGCAATGATAATCTATAATCAAGATATTAGTTACATTTTGTACACGGGTATAGCATTTTTTTAAGACATGTAATGATAAGGATGTACATATTGTGTGGCAATATAACGCCAATGGGGAAATATATTACGGAATCCATAGCCCCTGACTAAGATTTGTTGCCTGATGGCGCCCACGATTTGTCGCCAGATGGCACCAAATGAGCCTGTATAGCACCAATGGGATTTTATGATTAGGGACATAGCACATCCTGTGCCTGCATAACAAAGACGTATGAGGTAACGGTAATGGACATTGACAACACTGTAGCAAAGAGCTGACCCAAATACGCGAAGATATCTCTCTATGGAGAGATACATACAAAAGAGACATAGCGACAGACATATATTAATAAAATACCTAAAGTTTTATATAAAGCATTACCTAGACCTAAAATTATGTTGATGGTGTTCATAAAGTTGCATAAAGCTGCATCATTATAATGATGATATAAATAGTTATAAACAAGGAAAAGACAAACACCAAAATGGATGTGACTAAAAGCAACGCTAAAATGACGAAATTTTCCCAGCATTTGACAGAGACTAACCATACCTCTGAACATTATTTTTACATTGGTTTAGACTAAGATTAGTACTGAAATTACGACATTGTGCCAGACTACACAGTGTCTGTGCCAGACTACAGTGGAGATTAAGAAAATCTGGAACATTAATATTCAAGTGACTGTGACTAAATGTAACTCTAAAATTACGAAATCGTTCCAGAATATAACGGAGACTGAACTTATCCCAGAAGATCAAGTTATATATGTTTAGTCTAAAAGTAGTACTAAGATTACCAGAATGTTCCAAATCCTAGTAGTGACTGAGAAAAACTCCAGAAGATTGTATTCAGATTGAATTGATTTAAAATATTCCACTAAATTTCCGAAAAATTTAGCAGACAGGAATGGAAACTGGTAACAAGCCAGATGTTTTGGTTGTCAAAAATGGCAAAGTGTAGCACTAAATACAGAAATTTCTTCCGGACTTTATATGAGACTGAAAATAATCCATAGATGATTTTTAAAACTGTTACCAAGACTTAAAGTAGTTCTGAAATTAGTTAAACTCATACTGACTTTTGCGGAAACTAAAAATAATGAGAATAATGTTTTTCTGAATTAAAACTTAATTATACAAAAACTAAAAGAAAAAAATTCAGGCGTGAAAGAATAAATCTTTATTGAGGCAGTGGAGTGACGATAAAAGGTCTTTGTCTCGAATACCTAAACCACACACATATAGTATCCTTACTAACGAACGAGCAAGCATAAAACAATCCCCATATACTATCCACACGAACGAACGAGCAAACATAAAGCACACACCCATATACTATCCATATGAACAAACGAGCAAGCATAAAACACGTATTATATATTATCCACACCAACGACTGAGCTAGCATAAAACACACCCATATACTACCCACATCAGCGATTGAGCAAGCATAAGACATACGACCATATAATATCCACACCAAAAAACGAGCTAGCATGAACACACAAATATACTATCGACACCAACGAACGAGCAAGCAGAAAACACACACACCCATATACCATCCACACCAACGATCGAGCAAGCATAAAATACACACCGATATACTATCCACTCGAACGAACGAGCAAGCATAAAACACACAAATACACTATCATCACATAGGAAAGAGCAAGGAAAAACACATATTATATACTATACACAGCCACGAACGATATAGCATATAACTCACCCATATGCTATCCACACGAACGACCGAGAAAACAAAAAAACACACCCATATACTATCCGCATCAATGAACAAGCAAGTATGAAACACACACCCATATGCTATCCACTCCACCGAACGAGCAAGCATAAAACACAAATATACTATCCTCACCAACGAACGAGAAAGCATAAAAAAGCCCATATACTATCCACACCATCGAACGAGCAAGGATAAAAAACACAGAGACCTTAAAATGACCTTAATTATTCTCAAAATGAACGACACCACAACCGGACACCAAACGGCAGACAACGCAACAGACCCCGCACAAATTGTTCCAGCCCCACCGCCCCAAAGCCACCAAAGAAGATGCACACAAAGCCGAAGACACCAGTCAGTCACATCATCACGGGGCAAGCCTCCACCAGCCTTATCTCCCATGATATTGGATCTCCTCGCCATTGTTCCAAGTGTCCCAAAAGCCCCCCCCAAGTCCCCAAAAAAGGCTTTGGCACGCCTATATCACTTTTAGCAATTTGTATCCAGTTGTTACCATGGATGTCCCTATGCCAATATTGTGTGAGCCACCAGTGCAATTGTATCAAATAGACCTGAGTTGTGAATTTTGAAAAGATGTTCTGTTGAAATTTTGTGTACTTAGCGTACTTTTAAAATCTAAATTATGCCAATCTGCTGGACGTATGGCATTTTGTAAAATACTATTGGCATATCGGATTATAGTACTTCTGCGACTACTTATGGCCCCAGACTCGGCCACAGTTTTTTTGAAAAGGCGCTTGGCCCCGGTCTGGGCCAGCAGCAGGAAGGGCGAATCCTACAAAATTTTGCTCGTGAAATTAACCTAAAATAACGGTTCCTATAAAGGCTGAAAAAAGGGTCAATAACCCTAAACCAAAATCTCTAACTTTATATTACCGTACGGTTAAAAACTGCATAATAAATAGTATGAGGTTAGCTCAGTTTTGTTATACTATTATTGACTTTTTTACCCTGACTTTATTGAACTATTTTTTACGTTAAAAACTCGAGCAATATCATGTAGAGATTTGCCCTCCCTGCTGCTATAGTGTTGACAAGCTTAATATCCAGGTCATTAGTGTTTACCGGAAACGGTATGAGGGTAGTTAGTTATAAACTCTCCTTAGCCTGTAACTTTCTTCCCGCAAGACCTGAAATTTCTTCCCGGGTTCTCGCTTAGCGAGACTATCAGGTATTTCTGACTAACTACCCACACATAGATTTCGGTACTATTATATGGGACACAATGCATTAGTTGTGGGTTTAGTGTGTATGAACGATACCAGCAGAGCTGATCCTTTCCGCAAGACCTGAAATTTATTCCCGGGTTCTCGCTTCTCGGGTTTTTCCCCTATAATAGTACCGGAAACGGTATGAGGGTAGTTAGTTAGAAACTCTCCTTAGCCCGTAACTTTCTTCCCGCAAGACCTGAAATTTATTCCCGTGTTCTCGCTTAGCTTAGTATTTCTAACTAACTACCCATACATAGATTTCGGTACTATTATATGGGAGGCAATAATTAGCTGTGGGTTTAATGTGTGTAAACGATACCAGCAGAGCTGATTTTTTCCCGGGCTCGTAGTGACAAAGCCTGTGGTCGTTTAGCGGGACGTATGGTTTGAAATGAACGGGGAAGAACATAAACATTTCTAACTAACTACCCACATACCGTTTCCGGTACTATTATATAGACAAAAATGCAAAATTAGGGTGTTTCAGTGGAAGTGAACAAAATTGTTGTAGCATTTGTATAGAATGTGTATAGCGACCTTGCGAACCGAGCAAGCACCCTGTCTCATTGTTCGCTATACGGATAACACTGGGGCTGTTGACTAGGCTGACCTAGGCGCTATCTAGTACAGGGTACCTCTAGGCTGCGGACAATCTGGGGTTGGCAGGCAGGCAGACAGGCAGGTGTATCTGGAGGCTAGGTCTAGTATGTGTGGCTTGAATGTACTACGTATAGACCGATGCAGGCATAGAGTGCCTTAAGTGCGAGCAGTTTCTATGCTAGCGTCCGCATCGTGTTGTGAGCCGAATATATCAGGCGACCGAGCGACTGCATTATCTTGTGAGGCATTTTTAAATTGAATCCCTGATCGCAGTCCGACACGCAAGGTAACAGATAATTAGGTAATAATTGTCAGAAAAAAGATTTATTTTATCTTTAATTTGTCAGAGAATATGAAAAGCATTTTTAGCGAGTTTTGTTTACCAGCACTCAATTTAATTAAACATCTATTATAAATATTATTTAATAATGAATATTGGCGAACCACTCTCAGTTAAATTAGGTCGAGAGCGATTAGAGACAATTAAAAAATATTTACCTATCCGTTATGCTGTCAAACAACAACTACAATCGCGTCAGGAATCTCAAGTTGAATTTGAGGAGGATGCAAAACAGTTATTTAAACCTATCACTGAGACCACTAAAGGTATTCAACCTGTGTTACAAATAAACAGTTGAAACTGCTGACAAAATAGCAAAAAGAACTAAGAAAGCAAAAAAGATTCTCGAAAAACTTCCAGCTGAAATAACAGCTGCGTTGCCACCACCAGAAGAACCAGAACAAGAATTAGAACCAACACCTAAAGAATCAGAACCAGCACGGGGTAGAATTAACGTAGTTGACAAATTCACCGATGTTGCCATTAATGAAATTAAAATGGCTAAAAATGTTAGTCAATTAGCTAAAAGTGCGGTTGAGAGTTATGATAATCGACAACAATTTTTAAAACCTAATTATGCAGATGACATTATTAGTCGTGAATCGTGGTATAAATGGATATTTCGCATATACTATAACACTGATCAAGCTAGAAACAGCGATTCAAAATATATTGAGTATATTCATACAATAGATGAATATATTTCGTTTATACAGTTATCGTCAGAACAAAAACAGCAATTGATGAAGCAAAAACAATTTCAACAGCAGCAAAAAACACAACAACAACAAAAATTATTGTCAAAAACTCCAAGACTAGAAACACAACAACCAGCCCAAATAAAAAGTGAGGAAGGGCCGTCGGATACCTCTTTCGGAAGTGGTTTAGGAAGTGGTCTTATTATTCAGTGTCCTAACAACGTTCTTGCTGATGTTGAACGACTAGAAATTCTGATTGGAGGAAAACGAGCTGGTAATAATTCTCCAGAAATCATTAACGAAGCAGCAGATATTTGTAAAAGATTATTTAGTGGTGGTAGTATGAATATTAATGAAATTTCCGATGACTATTATAGTGACTAAGTCACAGTGACTAAATCATAGAGATTAGATGCAATTAGTGATAAAGTTAATTAATAATAAAATGATAATACACAGATCTCAACGTGGACCAACTATGGTCAGGGTAATTAATTATCGAATACCGATTTACAGAGCAACCTACGGAGATGGGTTAGGAGATATTGTTCAGGGTTTGTTTAGAAGACTAGCCCCAAAAGCAATACCAATTGCAAAGCAGCTGGGTATGAAAGCTATTGATGTTGTTCATGAAAAAGGTATAGTTGTTGCTGTTAACCTTGCCAGTAATGCATTCTCAGCGATTAAAGTAAGACTAACACGATTAATACACAGACCACAACCTGTCCGATTTCAGTCGGTGAAATTGCCCAGTACTGAAGTGATGGCCGCAAGTGTAAGTAAAATAATAAATCAAGCCGCTAATGGTCTTCGTTTTAGACGATAATAATCATAATAAATATGTTCAAGCGTATGATTGACCCCGCGTTTGACATGGACGCACCAGTTCTCAAAGATGAGTCTATACACGATTATCAGTATTATTCTTATGAAGCACGAATTCCAAATCAACGAGGAAGACTTGAACTTCAGGTTCATGATACAAGTGGATATTTTCTGCCCTCAGAAGCTTTTATTGAAGTCGAAGGTGAAATATTAAAAACCGATAATACTGAATATGCAGCCGAAATTAGTGCTGGTTTTGTTAATAATGGTATTATGGCGTTGTTTGATAGAGCTACGTACATGATTGACGGAAAAAATATTGAATCAATTCAAAAAGATGTTGACGTAGCTACAACCATACTTGGTCTTGCAAGATACAGCGACAATTATTCAAGATAAGCTGACCCGTCAATGTTGTTTGTAAAAGATACTTCTGATTCTCCAAAATATCAACAATATGAAATAGGACGACCACATAATTATGCTAGAAATGCCAATGCGGATGTATAAAGTATGATTATTAATATAGATCCTGATTTCAACTTAGGATTTAGATCACGTCGAGGGATGTTAAAAGGAAATAGAAGAATATTTTCTTGTGCAATTCCACTATCATACATATTTGGATTTTGTAGAAATGTCAGAAAAGTCATTTTCGGAGCTAAACATACAGTTGTACTAGTACGAAAAACTGCAAATGATGCTGCTGCAATATGAAGACCTGCCGGTGATGCTGGTATGGTAATTCTTACAAAACTTAGTCTCTGGATGGCAGTAATGACTCCATCAATACATGAAGAACAACGATTATTATCTTTTATGAATCAAGGTGGTAAATCAATGCTATCATGGCTGACAATGACTACATATGCTATCCAGAGTAATATTAACGGTTTATTTACATGGCAGAGAGCCTCTCAGCAAGGTGTTTCTGCACCAAGACACATATTTATTGTATTACAAAATGCTGCACGAGTAAATGATCAAACGCGTAGTATTATGATATTTGATAAACTCGGTGTTTCTGAGGTTTCGTTAAGGATAAATGGACATCAAGAACCATCCGAGGATATATTACTTAATTTTAATCAAAATCATGTAGGACGTGCATATCATCGTCTTATGTCGTTCATGGGCCGTGATCAAAATGTTGATACTGGATTACAAATATCACAACTAGATTTTACAAGCTCATATCCTATTTATTACTTTTCGTTCGAACATTTAGATTTGACCCGACAATCAGTAGTCGATATACATTTTCGAGCTAGTGTTAATAGAGAAGCTATTGATAATTATAGAGCAATTGCTATCATACTTAGCGATAGATCAATGCTCATAGAAGGTGTTGGTGGACGAATGAGAGTCGTTGATGCTTCAGTAGAAAATATGTAATGTGTAATTAGATCATTTATCAGTATTATAACTGTCATATAATTAGGTTAATGTTACCCTGACTCCTCTCCAGATCAAAAGACTGCAATCAGCATCAAATAATAACTGTGGAATAACAATATCGTTAAAAAAGGAACACATGAGTGGTTCAAATAAATTACCGTTAACTGATCGTCAATTCAAAAACTTTAACAAAGCAAGAAAAACAAATAAAGGTGTCAAACTTGATCTTTCTGCAGGTGCTATTAAGGATACTTTTAAAACGAGTGGTATATTTCCCCTTCTCGCAGCTATACCAGCATTAATAGACGCTGCAGCCCCAGCTGTTGCAAAAGCCGCTGCATTAGGTGCTGTTGGAAGAGCCGCTGGAATGGCATTAAAGAAAGCGACCGTACAGGGAATAAAACGAACATCTAAAAAAAGGCAAAAGGTCTCAGATTACCAGGGACCCCGCCTTCGTGGTACAGAAACGGTCTAAGACTTCCAGGGACAGTTTACTAATCTCGCCTATGTCTAATTTTGATTTACTCGATTCTGTTAAAAAAATTAAAAATAAAAAACTTTAGAGGTGTTTTCATGCGCGATCAATTACCAAAACAACCAAATAATACTGAAACAGGTATTATTAATCTCTATCAAAACTCCGGACCAGGTACCCATTGGGTGGCGTATGCAATTGATCCACGTGGAATTATTTATTTTGATTCATATGATTTAGCGTCGCCAAAAGAATTTATTCATCATGTCAGTAATAATACTGCACCAATCTGGTATTCAACGTTACCTACACAAACATTAACAGATCCACCAATATGTGGTCGAAAAGTACTTAATGTACTTGATGCTATATCCATGGCATCGCCAAGAAAACCACCTCATAAAGTCGTGCATGAATATACCACATTGTCACATTTAAACAGACATCAGTAAAATATAATGGTAGATATTTATGGAAGATCTGCTCGTGGTAAAGCTCATCAGCAAGATGATTTATCTAAATATGCAACTATCGATCAACTTAGAAATGAGATTGATGATTTATTTAATATTGCAAGTGTGGATCAAAATCAAGTGGTTATTTTTCAGGACAAACAAGGACGATTAAAGACGAGTAAAGTACAACTGTCAGACGTACTTACTCGAATTCATAATGCACTTGATGATATTATCGTAACTTTTATTGATCAGGGTAAAATACAGGATTCTGGTAAATCATTTAATGATTCTGTTAAAAAAGCTGGCGGTGAATTTAATGGAGACGTTATTATGAACAAAAATAAAATTACAGATCTTGGAAATCCAACTGCAGATAATGATGCTTCAACCAAAAAAAAATACGTCGATGATAAACAGACTCCAATCATTAATGAAATAGCCAAAATCGCAACTGAATTTACCCGTCACTTGAACACGTTTTTAAGTTTTCGCGAAAACATAAACATAATTAATAACGAATTTTTTGGAAAGCCACCAAATGTTAATATAAAACTTACTGATATTAATACAAAACTTAATGAAATTATTGAAGGAATTCCTGATATTGTTCTAAAAACAGACCTGATTAAAATTCCTCACAAATAGATAAGAAATATTATGTATACTGTTGCTTCTTGATCTGGTACATGGACGCAGCAAAATAAATCTATCAAATACTCTGCAGAAATTACTGGTGTGTATAGATTGTCAGTGTTTAGCATTGTAAAGTTTAAAATATCTATCGAATCACGGCATCATTTTATTGATGAATCATCTAGAGCATCATTATCAATAATAGAATTAAACAAAAAATCAAATGATGGCTCGTCTGGAGTGTTATCTGTAATACTAGATAAAAATTCTTCTTCAGAATTTACATTTGAACCGGCTGATATAATTCTAGACAAAATCGATTACAGTTGGTGTTTGGAATTTGTAGCTGAATTAACTATTTAATATTATAGTATAATGGATCAAATAACTACGTCATCTATCGACGTTCAACATCATATATATAATCAAGCATGTGAATGCCTGACCAAACTAAAAAATACTATCGACCATTATACAATAAAAGTAAAATAAATATCGTAGACGCATGGTCGTTATTGATATAATTGTGAATTCAGTTTCTGCTATTGTTGCTGGATCCGGATTAATATTATCAACATTAACGATGACAGCTCCAGCAATTATAACAATTATTGTTTCAACTTCAACGACTATAGCAGGTATTTTTAATATTATTGCTAAAAAGATAACTACATGTACGAATGATAAATTGCGCGAGTATATGATAAAATTACACACAGCAACATCAACATACTCTAAACTATCTGGATATATTTCCACTTATCTCAGTGATGGTAAAATAACTGACGAGGAATTCGTAACGATAATTAAAACCTACGATGAAGCATTCAAAATTGTTAGTGATTCTGCTGACAAAATAAATGGAGAATTAAACAATAATAATAACAATAATGTCAGCGTCTGAACATCCTTCAGATATTGAGTCATTGACAACATCAAGAGAGTTATTACAGCAGATCGTCGCTAATACAACTCCTTCAAAAACTACTATGATATCAATAAGTTCGACCAATCCTGAATTTAGCGTTATCTTTCCAAATGCAATTCCAGTTAAAGAGACAACATTAGCTCAGTTACGTGTTTATTATAGCTGGCCTAATATTAGATCAAAACCATTTGGTGGACAACAACCAAATAATTCATTAGTATTCGCAAAAAAAAAATAAATCTGATGGAACTCCCGATTGGCAAGTTGTTAGTATTCCAACTGGCAGTTATCAGTTAGAACAGATTAATGAGGAATTCCAGCGCAGAATTAAGTCTTTAACCGAGAAAGAGTCTAAAATAGCAATTACTGTTTACGAACCAACATTATCGTCGGTCATTGAAATACAATCTCCTGACTATGCTGTAGATATTTATCAGAGTTCGATTAGATCAGTACTAGGTTGGCCTGAAGTCGCGTCAGATTATCAAGTTCCACCAGAACCACAGAGATCCGACTTCAACATAGATGTTAAGAAATTTATACAACTTCCAGAATAAAGAAACAAAGTTCCATTTATGGAGATCACTACAGTAGCTTATCGTAATTATATACATCATAATTATTTTATAAGTTTTATTTAAAGTAGGTGGGGTTTAGCAAGAATATTGACACTTGATGTTGAGCAAATTAACTCATTATCAAGACCGATTAAATCTGAACACGAACACGTGTTTAATAATCTTAAAAATTTACTTTCCAGCATCAATACTTTTTATAACGATGATTTAAAAAATCAAAGAATTGAAACTATACATCTAAATCAAGTTGTAGCAGACTTAGAATTCGTAAATAATGCTATTGTTGACAGAGAGAAAATAATAAACGTGCCGGCAGATAGATTTTCTAGCTCTTATATAGTTAATGAAGATGACTAAATCCAACGTGTAAGTCATAAGCGATTATTTTAGACAGTATTTATGAAATATTACGGAATCACAGAAGAACAGCTATCAACATTTATAATACCCGGCTTTGACGCCGAGGAGCTAAAAAAATCAATTAGTGATCTTATTGATGAACACTTTAAAAGAATATGTAATTCCTGGAAATTATTAATTCCACCCCCAGCAATTTTCAAATATAATAATGATCCATATGGAACAGGTCGTCACATCTCGCCAAATATTGTTAATATAACATCCACCATCGCACTGAATCTAGTTTGCGGTATAATTAATAATAGCTACCATTTTGACCTCTCTAAGTCTAATCAGGCTCAGCAGGGGTATATATTAAACTCATATAGTATCCAATCCCCCCCGGGCTGGCAGATTGTATCTGAGCCAATAAATCAAGTTTACCTGCGTGTATATAATCCGTTATAATCAAGAATGAATTTCAAACTCACAAATCAAGATGGTAATATTGTGGGGAGACGTTATATATTAATTTGTACATACGTTCATAGAGTAGGAGAAAAATAAAATGAAGATATTTCGTGGTAAAATGTTATTTTAAATAAATAAGTCGTGTAAATATATGACTCAATCTTAGAAAATCTACAGATTTCTGAAATAGTTCATGCAAACATATGACTCGATTTTACAAAATCTACATATTTCTGAAATAATTCATACAAACATATGACTCAATTATAAATTTTCTCACATTTACAGATTTTAATATAAATAATAATTTATTTTAATTTTTGTTCGTTAGCGTAATAATACTAATTTTATTTTGTTTTTTGGCTTAATGTCAGATTTTTTTTATAAATAAATCATGTGAATCTTAGAAAATCTACAGATTTATGAAAGATATAAACTTTATTATTTTTAGTTAATTCAATTTAATAATATTTTTTTTATTTTAAACAAATATATATATATATATATATATATATATATATATATATATATATATATATATATATATATATATATATATATATATATATATATATATATATATATATATATATAATGAACATTGAAAATATCAGAGCTATTATTTCTGCTATTGAAAAATTAAAACATGACGGAATTCAATTATCTGAAGATCTTGATGCTGAAAAAATTTTGTGTGAGTTTGAATCGTTAAAACAAAGGAAATTTCAAATAAATTCACATTATCTTCCAATTACAGATTTATAAAGTCAATTTATAATTCTAAGTTAGAATCTTTACAATTGGTGAACGACACAGAAGGAAAGCTATTTGCACCTCTTGCGTGTTCAATCGTAAAGATAAAAAGCGCATTATCTCAAGAATATGAAAGGAAAAAAATGATAGACAATCGTTTGATGCAATTGAGAAAGATTATGCTATTTGATTCTGTAATAAATGATAATAAAACTGAGGATAGCGATAATGAAGGTGTATCTATATAGATGTGATTAAAAATGATTATAGCCTAACAAAACCCTTAGTAAGATTAATATAAAGTAAAATAGATAGTTATGTAGATGTACTCAAATATAATACTTTGATCATAATATTTTGAATGTGCAGAATTATATATTTTATTTGCGACAGATTGTACCGATTGTGGATGAATGCTGAAATATTTGGCTGCTGCGTTTATTGATTTAAAATCTATTTCTTGGCTTGTTTCTATATTTATGGATTAAATGGTCCTCTTTCCAAATATCTTACATTTTCCTCGTTTAGAATTCTGACTCGGCGTAATAGCTTGTAGGTTAGAAATTTCGTTATTTCGAGGATTTCCATCAATGTGATCAATAATAAATCCATCTTTGATTTTCCTATAAAATTATTCGTATATAAACCTGTGTGAATAATAATGTTGGTTATTTTTGTGCATACTAAATTTAAAATAACCAGACTTATTAGGACAATCGAGTGGTTTCTTTCGTCTATAATGTTTAATAACACCATCTCTGGATGCCTTGTAATTGGTATATTTTGGATGTCTCACAACCCCCCCCCGCTTCATTATATATACCTCATAATTGATATATATTGGATGTTTCACAAATACCTTTTGCTCCATTATATAATATTTATTTGTTTAAATCATTATTTTTGAAATTGGCAAGATTGATATAAAGTAAAATAGACAGTTATTATATATACTCAAATATATCCGTTGGTCATACTTTATTGAATATGTAGATTTATTTGCGACATTGTACCGATTGTGAATGAATGCTAAAATATCTAGCTGCTGCACATATTGATGGGAAAATTATTTCTTGGTTTGTTTCTGTATTTATGGATTTAATCGCTCTGTTTCCAAATAATTTATCCAATCCTGTATTTCCACGTCTGGAATTCTGACTAGGCGTAATAGCTTGCAGGTTAGCAATTTCGTTATTTTGAGGATTTCCATCAATGTGGTCAATAATAAATCCATCTTTGATTGTCTCATAAAAACATTCGTATATGAACCTGTGTGAAGAATAACTTTTATTTTTATCAATACTAATTTTAAAACAACCAACATTCTTAAGACAACCGAGTGGTTTCTTTATTATGCAATGTCTAATAACACCATCCCTGGATGCCTCATAATTGGTTTATATTGGATGTCTCACAAATTCTTTTTGTTCCATTTGTATATAATATCTATTTGTTTAAATCATTATTTTTAAAATCTGGTTAGATAATCATTTTCTGTCTTTATAGGAGATTTACCTGTCGATGTATCTTTTTTTTGTCATAATATCGTTTAAGCTCCCTATATATTTTACCCCCGCAATTTTCACATAATTGCGTTTTCCTCTAACTCCAATACCACATTGAATGCTTGGTTTTGGTCCAGTACTTACATTTCTAATACTTTGCATATGGTAACCGCAGTATTTGTTTACGCATGACTTATTACAATAAGAAATATGTCCAATTTTTAACCAAACACGTTTATTTTCTGTTTGAATCATTTATTTATATATAATAAATTTCAACTTGAATAATTGTCTTAATTATAATAATGGAGGAACAATTGAACCATCTGCTACTAGATTTGATCTTGACAGACTATTAGGATATAAATATAGTTTTTCGATGAAAGATCTACCTTCAATAAATGTAGATATAACTAAACGTATCCGTGAGGCCAAAATGGAATTTCGAGAAGATGGTGCTGTTCACGTGTGGTCAACTTTCAGAGTTAAAGACAATATAAATGTTATGAACGACAAACGAGCAGAAGTAATTATTAACCACCTTGATAATCAAAAATATCTTATTTTAATAAAATTTATTGTGGAGACGGACAACAATATCTGGATGATTCGTGACAAGAGAGAACCTGTTCATATACAGTCTGGAAATAATAAAACGATATTATTAAGTAACAAATCCAAACCTGGTATATTGACTGGAATTGATAGACCGTATTTTGAGCGAGGGTATCCAGTTACTGCTGTGGTATATGGATTGTTTTTACTGAATGATAAACCTAATATTGCGGATCTCAAACCGATGAGACTATCAGAGTCAAGAATAAATTGTGTTGTGGAGCGCATTACTGAACATTTTACAAATGCGATGGGTGGTAATGGATTAACAGATTTAAAAAGACGTAAAATACATGCGAATGTTCAGAAACCGTTAAAAATTCTGGTGCATCTATTAAGGATGTTGCTAAGCTAGAAAAGTCATTAAAATTTTCAATAACAGTAAAAACACTAACGGGGGAGATATTATACAAACCAAAATATATAAGAAATGGAAGTCCTATAACGATTATTGATCATAATGCACATGCATGGACTGATGCTGTAACTGTATTTCCACGAGAGAGAATGGTACAATTTTATAATGGTAATATATTTGATTTCATTAAAAATATTAGTAAAAGTGACCCTCAGTTCGGAACACGATTATGATCGTACAGAATCTGTTTATGAAGAAATAAGAAATCTTGCACTAAAATATGCTTCTGACGATGTCAAAGTTAGACAACTACTAAATAATTGTTTTACAGTACCATCGGTAGCGGCTCATTTCGCTCAGGAAAAAAATTCATGGAAACCTACAAGATCAGAATTTATTCAGGATATACAGAAAAGTTGCATAGAATATGGGCATGATGGATTATGGAATACTAAATACGAGTATGATGATGTTATATCAGTCGATATGGATGCATGTTATCCTGGGAGTTTTCTTGGATGTGGAGAATGTTCTAAATACTTTGACAGATTCGGAGACCCTACACATGACATGAACAGAGTTTCGATAATTGGACCCTTACCAGATTTTGACTTAACCGGATTTGCATATGTAGAATCATTCGAGTTCGCAAAAGATCTCCAACCGATTACTTATGCTTGGTTTGGAAGACATTTTTCAGAAAAATGTTGGACTCCAATAGTATTATTAAGATATATGATTGATGCAGGAATTTTAGTATCGTTAAGGGTTAATGAGGCGATTATATCCTATAGTGCACGAAAGCAAGTTTGGTTACCAGAACCGGACAGATTTAATATTGATGATCCCAGGAAAGAATTTCCTGATCTTGCCGAAGATGACATTATTAAAATTACAAATATTATACATAAATGCAGTTTTGAACATGATGAGAAGCGTGCAAAAGATCTTGGTAGAAAGATAATCGGCAAGTTTACTCACGGCAGTTCATACGGTCACAAACGGCACTGCGTAGGATTGATTATGGACGATGCCGAGTTAGATTTTATAATAACTGATACAACGGAGAAAAACACATTTATAAGCCAAAGTAATGCTTATTTATCGGATAGGACCAAACTAGGTACCATTGTGAGCTATATTGAGGGCGACTCACCGCAGTTTACTCATTTAAGATCTTCGATGCTAGCCTATGTTTCTATAAATCTACTGTCTATGATAAATAGATTTCCTCGTTACGCTCTTAGAGTTGCTACGGATTCATTTTATATAAACAAAAAATATAAGGATTTATTAAATCCGCTACTTGGTAATGGTGAGTGGGGAACATGGAGGATAAAGCAAGAAAATATATTAAGTTATTCTGAATTTGCTGACGTTGAAATTAAGGAAATATATTTCAGAAATAATAATCCAATATCAAAGTCATCTGCACCATCTGTGTACGATCCTGTGGTTAGACATAAGAACATTTATCTTAATGGATGTGGAGGGTCAGGTAAAACAACTCGTGCGATTAAATTATTTATGAACAACAATTCAGATATGATTGTTTTGACACCTACACATAAACTAGCTAGAGAGATAAAATAACGAGGGGTTATAACATGTACATATCATAGTTTCTTTAGATGGTGTGGAGATACATGGACTCCTGAGCGAATGGGTGAGAAATATATACCTAAGTATATTATATGGGACGAGATATGTACGGTGTCATTAGAAACACTAAAACATTCCTTGAATGGTTGTTAACAAAAAACACAGCTGTGATTATGTGTGGTGATCATGGTCAACCACCACCTTTTGTTGGACAGTCTCCACATGAATGGCTAAAGAATAATGTGGATTATTATGAAGAAATATATGATGATCATAGAGCTATTGATGACTCGCTGGAAGAACTTAAGAGATTAATCGGATTACAGCCAGATAAAATACAATGTGAAATAATGCGTGAGATAATTCCAGAAACTACCATGAATGATTTTTGGACTTTATGGAGACCTATTGATTTGATAGTCGCAAGTAGAAAGATAGTTCGTGATGAATTGCAAAAGAAATTATTTATGTTACATAAAGAAAAGTTTTCAAATCTACCAGTACCATTATGTTATCGCCCAGCAGTTACTCGACATCAGAATATTGATGTTGAAATTCCTGGTGGAGATACTGAAAGTATCCGAGTACAAAATCTGGTATTAAATGATATTATTGTGATAGATATAAATTCTGTTGAGAGCGCATTGAGTATGAAAAAATCAGGGTGGACGTTAGGATACGCTATAACGATTCATTCGTCACAGGGGTTAACTATCTCTGATACAAATATCTGGATTGTAGATGATCGAATCGAATGGTCAAACTTAGTCTATCTCGCAGTATCTCGCGTCAGAAGAATAACTCAACTACATAGAATTGTTATAGATTATTTGATAACTGAGGAGATTACTGATGACGCTGATATAATAAAGAAAAAATTAGCGTCTTATAAACAATGTGACAAAAAAATAAAGGTGACTTTGATATTGATACTGAATTTATTATAAAACTAAAACAATTACAGAATAATCACTGTGCAAGTTGTAACACAATAATGTTATGGCAATATTCAAATAATAATCCAAGACAATTTACTGTAGACAGAATTAACAGTGATCTTGGTCATACACGTGAAAATGTTATATTGACCTGTCTTGAATGTAATCGACGTCGGGGCGCTGGACGCCCTGGTGCTAATTTAAAAAAGTGAACGCGGTGGTAATTGTGTATCCAGGAATTACTTGCAATTGTTTACGCACAAATCCACGTTGAGGTGCAGTAGAATCTAGTCTGTATATGGGTGGTCTTCCAGTAGATCTAACCACGCTAGAAATTATATGTGTGGTCACACTCCAAATAGGGTCAGTAGCTCGTCTTTTGCCACCCTCCAACTCCCCTGGTTCGTATAAATATCTCATAATCACATTACCTAATACTGGTTGTTGACCTCGTTGTCCGTATTCATAGCTACGTGGTATATATTTTTGTAATTGCATTAGAAGGTTTCATGGAAGTTGCACGAGTAATTTCATCATTTAATGAAGATATCACACTTCGTAACCTTATAACCCATTCACGAGATCGCTCACCGCATTTAAAGTCAGCAGATATTTCCTTCGCATATTGATATCCAAATAACCGCTCTGCAAGTGTTCGATTAAATCGTTCAACAATTGCTTGATCACGATGAATTTTAGTATGCCCTTGTCTGATTGTAACGTTATGCTTTTTCATCAAAGATAATACTGTGCCAAGAAATTCCTTACCAGGATCAACCTGTATTAGTTTTGGCCATTGTAGACCACCACGTTGATAAATTCGCTCAAACGCAGATGCTACTTAAAATGCTGTTTTTGTTAATAATGGTTCATCTTCTTTATATCTACTTGCAATATCAACAACAGTCAATGCGTATTTGTACGTGCGTGACTTTCGTCCACGTGTTTTAATAGTATCGTGTGGTAAAAACAAAATATCTGCTTGATGAACTTCGTTAGGAATACTGACATCAAAATGTGCATATTGAATTTTTTTGGTGGTGGTAAATAAATCTGCTATATTACCTGTCGTGCTAACCACGCTGCAGCAACAGAACGTGAAACTTTTGCTGCTTTAGCAAGTTTAGTGATCGCTGCTTTACCTTTCCAATACCCTCTAGGACTATAATAAATGGATTCCATTATAATAATTATATAATTAATTACCAGCCCCTAACATTATTTTACTTTTCATAGCGGATTTTATTAAGAAACTAGCGAGATTCTCTATAACATATTTATTGGGTATATAATTTAATGCATGAATCAATTTTACATCTGCAAGATGCCGTTGTTGCAAAACAGGATTTTTATAAGCAACATCATGAATGTGACATGCTTGATCCATTTTATTTACTGGATACTCTCCTGGTTTTGGTTGATCTTGATTATCAAGTCGGATATCAAGTCGAATTCCAGGACCACAGTAATTATATCCAGGAAGGTGTTTTTCACCAACATATTTAGCCCATGGTAAACCGGGTAATTTTCCTAATGATGCGGCTATATCCCCACCTATCTTTGTTGTCCCTGAGATAAATTTATATTTTTTGTACCACATTTTACACATTTACCTGTTAATGCATGTCGTTTATTTTTTGTTATTATTGTTGTCAATCAAACGGTGGGTGTAGATGATCTACATCGAAAACAATATAGACTCATGTTAATAATAATATGGATACAATAATTGATTTTTAGGCGACATGAAAACAAGAACCAGTAAAGCATCATCCTGCATTACCAAATTCAATAATAATGATTATAATAGGTCCATCTGGATCGGGTAAAACACAATTATTATTATTAAATTTAATAATGAGATGGATGAGATGGAACAAACTATATTTAATAGCACCTTCTGTGGATGATCAGCATAGTTACGAAGTACTTAAAGATTTTAATGAAAAAGCAAAATCAGTTAATAAAGACGGTGAAGATATTATTGACTTTATAACAGATATAGATGAAGCCCTGTCCGTAGATGACTTGGATGGATGCATTAATAATCTCGTAGTATATGATGATGTGATGTTGGACAAACAATCAAATCCAGCTAGAATATTTTCTCGAGGTCGTCACAAAAACACAGACGTGATTTATGTTACTCAAAGATATACACAGATACCTAGAGTGATCAGAGAAAATTGTAATATTTTGGTTGTGTTTAATGGAGTAGATAATTATACCTTACGAAATATTTACTATACATGGTGTTCAGGGGATATAGATATAATTAAATTTAAAAATTTCTTTTCTAAAGCACAATCAGTTCCGTTTAGATTTATAACAATAAATCTACATGACCCAAGATCCAGATATCGTATAGGTCTAGATAAAATATTTGGTTAATCCTTGATAAATCATGAGCAGCAGGGAGGGTGAATCTCTACAAAATGTTTGCTCGAGTTTTTAACGTAAAAAATAGTTCAATAAAGTCAGGGTAAAAAAGTCAATAATAGTATAACAAAACTGAGCTAACCTCATACTATTTATTATGCGGTTTTTAACCGTACGGTAATATAAAAGTTAGAGATTTTGGTTTAGAGTTATTGACCCTTTTTCAGCCTCTATAGGAACCGTTATTTCAGGTTAATTTCAAGAGCAAAATTTTGTAGGATTCGCCCTCCCTGCTGCTGGGCCTCGTATCAACTTTGACCAGATACACATATAATTTTAACACACATTATCGCCCCCAAACCACAGACACAGCAACCTAGCATACCCCCACGCCACGGACCCAGCCCCGCCCCACATCACCCACCTAGAGAGAGAGAGAGAGAGAGAGAGAGAGAGAGAGAGAGAGAGAGAGAGAGAGAGAGAGAGAGAGAGAGAGAGAGAGAGAGAGAGAGAGAGGGAGGGAGAGGGAGGTAGGAGGGGTGAAAGGGCATATATTCGCGCAGTGACATTAAGAAAACAATATAAACCATTCTTATGATAAAAATCAAGACCAAGTGACACATGCTTTCTTTTCAGTTCCCGTTTGAGGCTATAGGCCAACACATTGGCTTAAACAGTCCATTTTTCCTTTTCCATCTCTTCATTATACAAGTTCTTCCTCATCAGCACTTTCTTCTTCTGAATCCCTCTCCACCTTCTTCTATTGTTTCTTTTCTTTTTCTTATGGCAATCTGAAGCCTGGTGTCCTCTTTTCATGGCAACCATACCAAGTATCTTTACTTTTGTGTCTCTCTTTATTGGATGAAAAGAAGATATTGGAGACAGAAGGGAAAGTTTTGTTGATATTTCGCTGATAACTATGCTTAAGTATGACTCGTTGCAAAATCTTTGACCAGCAGGTCGATCTGCGTTGACTTGTCTATCTTCTTCAGTTTGAGAACTGAATGAATACGATAACAACTCTAAGACACTAATCTTATATATTGACCAGCTGCGTGAAAAATCTAATCAAACGAAATTTTTGATTTGAAGATGACATGATTTCGGTGAAAAACTATAAGAAAGTAAGAGGCAAGATCATAGGTCTCCTCTCTCTTCCCCCCTCCCAAATCCTCCCCCTCTCTCTCTCTCTCTCTCTCTCTCTCTCTCTCTCTCTCTCTCTCTCTCTCTCTCTCTCTCTCTCTCTCTCTCTCTCTCTCTCTCTCTCTCTCTCTCTCTCTCTCTCTCCCTAACACACACTCACATATACACACACACACAGAGGAGCTGAAGTTCTAATCCATTAGAAAACGACATGAATAAAGCCTTCATCAATGGTTTCTACTTCTGTCACAAAACCAAAAGAGTAATGATTAAGCCAAACTAATTAATTCGTCCCCTTAAATCATTGTGACCTTTGAGAGATGAATAAACGCAAAAGAAAAATGAGAACGATTGCAGTAGTGAAGGGGGGTACTATAGCGACAATGGCAGTTATTAAAATATGGCCTTCGGCACTTTGACGACAAATGGCACAGCTGAGTCCTTATAGCGACAATGGGAATTTTGTATTAGCACAACTTGGGCTGGCATAGCGACAAGAGAAATGGCCCAGGTGGCATGACGTCACGGTACTGAACACTTGGCAACAGTGTAGCAAGGAGCTGACCTAGTTGCCCTAAATACGTGCAGCTAGCACTACGACTCTAGGGAGGAACCCATACCTATACCTATACATATACATGCCTACCTGTATAAATAGACCATACAGACACAGAGAGACATAGAACACAGAGATAGAAATATGGCAATTTTTTATTTTTTTGGTAGGGTTGAAAAGTATAATCTTTTCGAGGTATGAAAAGTGACCCTGAAAAGGGCCGTTGTTTATGATGTTAACATCATGCCGTTAACATACAGGACATCGCATTGCTCTTTTCTTTCTCAAAGCTTGTCTTAAACTGCATGTCACTTCTGGCCCGAAGATGAGAGTCCGCTTCAAACAGCCTTGTCTTTCCATAAAACATCTTTTCCAAACAGTGTCACCCTTAATCCGGATGACAGTCCATTTTGTTTTGGCATACACGGGTAATTCCGAATCGAAAATCAATGACGATACCCAAGTAGAGGATTTAACATTGATCAACATCTTCTTTGTGCGTGATGCGAACAGGTGAAGGGAATGAAGTGAACTGCGTGTATTTATAGGGAAAGACTCGATCGAAACGGATTGAAATGGTTGACCGATCCCAATACGCGTTGCAAACTTCGGTCACTTCGCGGAGCCTGTCTTCCAATGCGAAGAAAGCTTCCTGTGAAGTCAAAATTCCTATATACGTTCACTAGCGTTTGTGCACAGTGAATTGATGCGGCATTGTTGGGTCGAACATGACGGAACTTAAGAAGTCAATGACTTGGGGTGCACCAGCTGCGGAGAAGAAAAGTGATGGCATAGCAGCAGCTACTAATGTGAGCACAGTTTAACTGACCTAAGAGGTTGATTTCAACTGGGATTTAGTAGATTTCTTCTCTTCGCAAGAATTGGTACCGGCACCAGTACCTTCACCAATTTCTCCTTCTTTACCACTCTTCGACGATTTTAGACAATGACAAAAAGAAGAATTAGAGAAATTTTTACAGCAACAATAAGAAGCAGAAGAAGCATTGCTGCTTGAACAGCAACAGCGAGAAGAAGAAGAGACAAGAAGGAAACGACAAGAAGAAGAAGAAGCAGTAGAAAAGAAAGCAAGTCCAGGAGAGAAGGAAAACAGTGAAAGCCATATGATCTCTATGAGACACTTACGTTTTTTCAATCTGGACTATTCTGGTACAATTATTTACAATTCAATTCACAACAGAACGCAAAATTTGTTTAAAAAAGTTCATAGACTTCTTCTGTGTCTGTGTTTTGTTCACTCTCTAATTTTTGAATTTCTTCACTTTCACAGTTTCCTTCTTCTCTTTCTGTCTCGGGGTTCTTCCTTTTCCTCTTCGTCCCCCTTCTCCTGCTCCTGTTGTTTCTTAGGACACTCTGAAGACCAATGTCCTCTCTCTTTACAATGATAACAGGCATCTCGACCTTTGTCTTTTTTAACACAGGTTTTTTGACGGTCTGGACATTCTGTAGCCCAATGTTCTTTATTCTTACAGATATAGCAAATATCCTGACTTTTATCTCGAAAAGAGGAAGAATAGTCCGTTGGATTGTCTGACAAATATGTTCCTATGACACATCGCAAAGCTCTAATGAGAATTTTGATTTGTGTAGGTTCGTCCATCGTACTGGTCAGCTTGAGAGCAAAATGAATACTGAGAGGGAAGGCACTAGCCCTTTATATATGCACTGATTTGACATGAATATATAGGGTCCATGGCATTTCAAATGTAGTCATGTCACGTTTTACAATCAAGATAAAACGATCGCATGATTTCGTTGAGAGAGAAAAAGAAAGTAAGAGGTAGAAACGTGATTTATCGCCTCGGACAATAGCCGAAGTCGTGGTTCAAATTCATGCCAGTGATTTTGAAGATGAGATGAGTGAACCAGAATCTAAACCCAGTGAGTCTACACCAAAACAAAATAAATTACCAACAGTAAACCCTAAAAATTACTATCACAATCGAGAGACGGACAAACGATCCTCTAGAAAATGTAGAACTACTGTCCACACTTACACAGTAACGTTTAAAGATTTTAAGTCCGACGTACCACTCGAGAAAGCAGAAGAGTTCATCACCGATGTGTGGGATTCTTTGTTAACCACAATGAAACAGCAATGTCAAGCCAAGGAAGATGATCGCTTGAGACTTTCTATTCATCACGACAGTTTGAAGTCCCCCGTATGGATCGAATTTAGCAGTCCATTAGAATTGACACATTCCAAAATCATCGACAAAATTCAACACGTGCAGCAATCCAACGATAAGTTTCACATCACCGACGGAAAAGCGAGACTGTTCATGACCCACGTTTTTCTTCCCCAAGGGACAGGACATGGCAAAAAGTGTTCTTAGTAGACAACCTTCGCAGCACCAAAAAGAGCCTCTCCAAATTAAGAATTCTCAAGACAATATGTGTTTAGCCCCTGCCATCGTCGTGGGACGAATGTATGCAGATAAGAACAATACTGCAGAATGGAAAAGAGCCTGTAAAACTATTCAACGATCGGACCGAGCCAAACAACAAAGAGAGGCAGAACTCCTGTTACATCAAGCGGGTTTACCTAAAGACACACCCTGTGGCATTCCCGAAATGAAAAAGTTTCGAGACGTCTTGGCTCCACGTTACACTTTGAAAGTGCACCCTCAAGAAATGCGCGGACCTCTGTTGTTTCGAGGCAAAGATTTCAAAGACGGAAAATATATTTACATCTATCATCACGATGAACATTTTGATGCCATTACCAGTATCACTGCATTCCTGTCATATAGTTATTACTGTGAGAAATGTGACTATGGTTATAAGAATCGAGACCAACACAAACTTTGCGGATCGAAATATGAGGGATGTTTGGCCTCTAAACCGTGTTTGGACGAAGGACAAGAACGAGTGCATTGCTCTGCTTGTCAGCGCACGTTTGTCAGTCCTACTTGTTACCAACAACATTTCAAGACACAAGGTCCACAGCGGAAATGTGCATGTCAGCTCCTGATTGTGCCCTACTTGTAGACAAGCCATACGTACCAATAATGCCAAGGCACACGTCTGTTCAGGAAAGAAAAGATGTCACATTTGTCACCAAGTCGTGGACTTGGAACACCAATGCTACATTCAAAAATACCATTCTAAACATGAAGAAAAAGAAGAAGAGGACCAGAAAGAGAAAGCAATTTCATCTTATTTTCGATTTCGAATGCATGCAAAAAACTGATATGCACATTCCTAATGTGTGTGTGGCTCATCGAGCGTGGGAAAAAAATGCATCCAAGAGCCTATCTTGACTCATTGCCCTCACTGTAGCAAGATTCCTGGAGGACGTGATAAAATCTTTCGGGGACCGAACACATTGACCGATTTTGCCCAATGGGTCTTAGACCCTATCGACGAAACGTGGAGCCAAGAAGATATCGAACGTTACCAGAGTCACGCTTCGGACCCTTTCGACTTTCAGGAAGAAATGGTAAAATATTGTCGTTCCGACGTGGACATTTTACGACGTTGCTGTGGCAAATTTCGAGAATTATTCATGCAGCACGGAGGGATCGATCCTTTGAAAGAAGCCTGCACCATTGCCAAAGCGTGCTCCTTAGTGTACAGTCAACGATTCATGGTCGAAAACACCCTGTCTGTCATCAGCCCTCAAACGACCCATTTTGTCAAACGTCAATAATCGGTTAAAGCACTACGCTGGTTGGTTACATTACTTGTGCGACAAGGAAGACAAATGGATTCAACATGTCCGCAACGGAGGAGGTGAAAAGACCATCGGAAGGTATTCAGTAGATGGTTGGAACTTAGAAAACCCTCAGATTGTGTACTAGTTCAACGGTTGCTTATTTGACAGATGTCCTATCTGTTATCCTCAACGTGGCACTAAAAATCAGTTTTTACAACGAACCATGGAAGACTTGTACCAGGCCACTTGTCAACGTCGCTTGAAGTTAGAAGAGCAAGGATACCAAGTGATAGAAATGTGTGAACACGAATACGATCAGTGATTGAAAACCGATCCCGAGTTTAAGCGTATCGTGGAAAGTTACAAGGTGGTGGTCCCTCTGAACCCAAGGGACAGTTTGCACGGAGGACGGACGAATGCCACCTGTTTGCTGTACCAGGCCGACGAGGAGAATGGAGAAGAAATCAAATACTTGGACGTGTGTTTTTTGTACCCATACGTGTGCAAGTATTGTCACTTTCCCGTAGGGAACCTACAATTGCTGAAATAACACATTGACGTGGACAATATTTGACAATACGATGGATTGATCAAGTGCAAAGTCTTGCCTCCCTCGAATTTGTACCATCCCGTGTTACCCCATTATTGCCAAGGAAAACTGATGTTTCCTATGTGTCGAACTTGTGTTGAAACGTGCAACCAAGACCACCCTTGTCAGCACACACAGGAAGAACGAGCCTTGAACGTGGGTTAGTTTAGAATTGTTTAAAGCTCTGGATCTGGGTTACCAACTGTTAGAAGTGTACGAAATCTACCACTTTCCCAAGACAGAAAAGTACCATAAGGGTGACGAGACTCAAAAAGGCATTTTCTCAGACTACGTAAATGCTTTTTTGAAACTGAAGTAAGAAGCCTGTGGCTATCCTTCCTGGTGTCACACTCCCGAAAGTCAAAAGAAATTCAAAGAGAAATACTGAGAACAGGAAGCCATCACTTTAGACCACGTGGAAAAAAACGAAGGAAGGCGATCGTTTACTTCTCGATGATTCACGACAAAACCAAATACATAAAACACCTGGACGTCGTTTGTGAGGACTTGCTCTTAGTTAATTGTCAAGAAGAACTTGACATTGTAGAAGCCAACGAATTTGGAAATGTCATCATTGGAGCCTGCGTGACAGCCCATGCTTGCTTTAAACTGTATGAAGCTTTAGAACTGTTAGGAGATCGTGTGTTGTATTATGACACGGACAGTTGCATCTACATCAGTCGTTTGGATCAAGACCAACCTAAAATCGAAGGAGACCGTTTAGGACAGACGAGCATCCTGAGGACAAGATTCTAAGTTTTGCCAGTGGTGGCCCCAAAAATTACGGTTACGAAAACAGTGACCCACAAGGAGAAGAGTACACGGAGTGTAAAGTGAAAGGATTGACTCTCAGTTATCGCACCAGTCAAGTGGTGAACTTTGGCGTACTCAAAGAAGCCTTGCAGTCTGGTCAGGATGGAAAGTTTAAAGTGACCACTTACCAACCTAACAAGATTGTAAGTTTACCCACACATCAAATTGTCAGTCGACCTTTGGAAAAAATCTATCAAGTCGTGTACCAGAAGCGAGTACGGCTTCCTAACCACTTTACTTTACCGTACAGACACGCTGATATTGGTTAGCATATAAAAAAGACAACGTTCAGGACCAATAGTTCATTGTGATTACCAAGATCAAGAGAAAATGGTGAATCATTTTACACAGCAAATATCCAGCTAGAGTAAACTCGATTGCAATGCTGTGCCTTGCGATGACGTTGATTCCGTACGCTGTGACCTCAGTGATTCAGTACCACATTGTCGTCATGGAAACTTTGCTAATACAACCATTCCTATCATGGAAACGAATGATAATGATGGTATACGTGTCAAACCTGAGGGATGCGAAAGCGATGCCACTCGTCATTGTACACCGTTTCACATTATTTTCGGATGTCGGCTACCACCTTACGGATGTCGCGTAAAACTGAGCAAACTTCTGCATATCTCACCTTACCCTCATCGAGGTGAATCTGCACAATACGAATATTCGTTCCCTGTGCGTCTGCTAGAATACTCTGATTATGAAAGTCGGATCCAAACCTTTTGAGGTAAATGAACAAAATATCTGGGAGCACCTACCCCAGAAGAATTAGCTACAGCTGAATTTTTCTACTTGGGTTAAGGGGATAAAGTCAAATGCTTTAGTTGTGTCACTTCACGAGTGGGAACAGAAAGATTCCGCTTACCTGGAACATGTTCGTTGGTCTCCAGATTGTCATTACGTACCTTTATTGGGACCTCGTCCTTTATTCAAATTCAACCATGTCGAGTAAGAAAGTAGCAACATAGTTAGGAGTCCAAGGTCGGACCACCCCTAGACAAGTATTAAAACCCGACATCAACATTAATCTTCAATCATTACCACTCGAATTGCAAGAGACGATCTACAAGGAAATTTGGGAGAGTCTTTCTAGAGCCAAATCTCAATTGATGACTGTAGAACTTTTGTATCGAGAAATTCACAGGAGGAAAGTGAAAGAAGTCAATAAACAAGTTTGATGTTACTTGATCAAGGTTGTGTTCATTCTTTGTTTTCGCTTTAGACCATTTACAATGGAAGATTTTATTAACATTCTTGACCGTTATCCTGAATGGCAGTGGAATGAAATGACTCACTACGTTCATTACTTTCGCTCTAAGAGAAGTGTTTAATACATGGTTATGGATTATTTACAAGATAATATTCGTGGTTTACATGTGGAATTGAGAGAACACATTTATCGAGAGTTGGTCAAAATACAAGTCAAACGCAAAGAACCATTGCATCCGTTACGTCACCAATGTTTGAACCACTGGTACCTCAATGCCAAGAAGATTGATTCTGAAGAAAGTGTTCAAGTGGTCAGACATTGATCAACAACAAGTGGGATAAAAGTGTTATGTTGGTAGAGATTATATTTACTACCAGTTACACTTACTGAATCGAATTCCAGAAGACGAGTTAGAAATTTATCGCAATCTTGTACAGAATGAATACTTAGTGGAAGAGGAACTTTCTGATCGACTGGTCATGTGTCAGTGACTAGAAAATTTGGATTCGAGAGCAGAATAATATGACTATGTTTGTGCAGAAAATACGGTTATAGCTGTCGACAAAAGAGACTATAAAAAAACGTTTTACCATGCCAAAACCTTTATCATTGGTGATACAACAGATTCTTTGGAAGAAGATCCATGACCATATTGAAACAGTGGAGGATTACCATTGCCTTTTACGAGAATTGTGTCCATTGAATTGTGGACGACGTGTCGTGTGTGTCTTAGTGACTTGCTTTCTGGGATTTCGTTTACCGTCCGAAGATTTGTGGACATATTACGAACAGTACGTAATACTCCAAAAATGTATGAAAGTGATGCCTTTAAAGACGTACTAGAAACTCATTCTCCTGAAAGTTTTGCGCTTTCATCTGGATACTTCTCGACCTTTACGGGAAAACAAGATTCGTCAACTTTTAGGTACCGAAGAGGTGTATGAGGATGTAGGTGTAGCTTGTGACTTACACCCTCACTGGTCAGATGTACGTGACTGAAAAAGTGTGATCTTTGAGGTTTGGACTAAAGAAGTGGCTAACTATGCCCGAGATTTGTAATCCTGAAACATTAAAACATTCTGTGAAAATGTCACTTTTAATTCTGTGTTAGTGACAATACCAGAGGAAAAAGAATTACAGTCTGTCACGGAGGAAAACCATTCTCTTCAGGACATAACAGTCCTTGAGCTTTCCGAAAGACCATTCCAGGAGAACCTTTGTGTGACAGTACCAAACCATGTACAAATGTTTAGAACATTACACACTGTCCCTAGGACACTAAATTTAAATGATAAAAATGTTGTAAAGTGGAAACTTGTTTATCTTCCACGATAGTTGTGTTGATGTGTCTTTTATTCATGTACTTAACCATTTGGCTATTATGTATTTATGTCTTTCGTGTTATTTAATTTTAAAGTTTGCAATAAGCGTGTCTTGAAAAAGTATAAAAACTCTTGTCTTGTTTGTCTTCGTGTTACAAGAAAGGTGACCATCCTGACACTACTATGGCTACCTCTACTGTCTCTGCTCCCTCCTCCTCCACTTGTAAAGTCATTCACGAACATTTAGACCGTGCTAGATAGGATGCCTTGTATCTTCAACATCCTTTTAACATGCTCATTGCTGGACCTAGCGGTTCAGGCAAAACCGAATTTGTCAAACGTTTGATCGAACATAAACATCATTTGATCGATCGTCCACCTCAACGTATCGTGTGGTGCTACAAGAGAGCGTCTCCAAAAATATCTTCTCCAGCAGTAATACCCTCTTACTTTTTATCAGCAGTGGCTGCTGCTCTCAAAGTGCCTGCCCCCAAAACCAAAGTCCAAGAGAGATCAGGTGTGTTACAATGTTTACTGGATTTGTCCAACCAAGAATTGTCTCGATTTAGCCCTTTGCGAACTCCTCCACGACGTGTTTTGCCTGTCATCAAGTTGATACGGCGTAAAGACAATCAGTGGAGGCATTCCAGTATAAAAAGACCTGAGGTCAATTTTAACATCAGTGTATTTTTTGTACTGTTAATCACCTCAAGATGGCACCACCAAGAAATGAACACCATAACCATCGTCGTTCTTCTGTGCAAAAAGGAAAAGAAAAACGAAAACACCAGTCAAGTCATCCTAAAAATTCACTTAGCACAACATTAGCGACATTCTCTGAAAGGACACAGACGTTTCAAGAAAAGGAGAAGCCAAAAAAGGGGAGGTTTCTTCTTTGGTCCTTTTCTTGACTTTGAAAAAATAGGCAAAATAATTTGTCGAACGGATGAAGGACAGGCTCACCAAAAAATAAGATAAAAGGTCGTGTGACAAGTCATCAACATTAGTGTATTTTTGGTGTGTGTCACGTCGCCAACGAACACGCAAATATGTCACCCAAGAAAAAAACTTCTTTCTCTACCCTTAAAGGAAAGAAAAGGAAAGGACTACCTCCTCGTTTAGTCAAACATTGAGACATGTTGTCTGTCCTGTCCAAATCTCCTCCACCCATGCGAAACAAAACTCATTCAACCGCTTATAAGGACGTCATCGATAACATATGCGAATGCTGTCTGAATGTTTTGAAAGGCACGATACCTTTGTCTCCACATAAGAAAAAGTGCTTAGCCAAACATCGACACGTTCTTCGCCAAATGGTCAAAAAGAAAATCCCTATCCGTCAAAAGAAAAAGCTGTTGATGTAACGTGGAAGGACGAAAACTGACTTTAGTCCCTTACAAACGATGGATGGAATACCATAGTTAGCAAGAACAACGGACCCCACAATTACCTCCCAATCCTCATATGACCGAAATGTCCCAGTTACAACACGAATTGCAATCGTTGATGGATCGTAGCGATTTGTCCGAAACGGAAAAATCTCAACGGTACGGTCAATTGTTGCAACGACTGCAACTCTTTCACCAAAAAGCTTTAGACGAAACAGCTGTACCTTCTTTGAAAGATTTAAAAGCCTTAATGAATAGTCCATTACCACCACCACTAACCTCAGCGGTTAAGACAGAAGCAACCCCACTGATGCCTGAAGATGAAGAAGAGGTACGAGAAGTCTTTCAAACACCATCAGCAGCTCCCTTCCTAGTAAAATTGCTGGGTCCTTGTTGACCCCTTCCCCTACACGTCAACGAAAAGAACTTAAAGCTTGGGTTAAAACGATGATGTCCACACCTTCTTCGACAGAAGCAAAAAAGAAAGAAGGGAAACCAGAAGTGAAAAAAGACAAGAAAACCAAAACCATTTCCTTACCACCTCCAATACTATTACCAAAACTACCTTCCAATTCGACTCCTGTGGCACATCAAACACGTAAAACCGTTTCCAAACCACCCTCTCTCTCCATAGCGAAAAGCATCAGCAAAGATTGTATCACTTATTAAAAAAAAACAAAAAACAAAAAAAAACAAAAAAGAAAAAATGGAGAAGGTCTTGGCTAGCATTTACTACGATCCATCTCATGCAGCGGGTTACAGAGGTGTTCAAAAATTGTATCGTGCTGCCAAAATAAAACTGAAAAGTGTCCGTTAACCTCAAGTGCAACAATTGTTTCAAGTACAAGCTACGTACACCTTACACAAACCCATTGGACGAAAATGTTCAAGAAGTCGCACCCAAGTGGAAGGTATCGATCAATATGGCAGGCAGATTTAGCCAATGTCTCGGATTTGGACACCTACACTCGTGGCTACAAATATTCGTTTTGTGTCATCGACGTCTTTTCCAAATTTGCTTGGGTCGTGCCTTTGACTTCCGAATCGAGCAGTGAATTAGTGCGAGCCTTGAAACTGGTGTTGAAACAAAGTGATCGTCACCCTCTTCGATGGCAAACCGACAAAAGTACCGAATTTCTAAACCAAGCTTTCCAAAGAGAATTCAAGAAACGTGACATTCATTTTGTTTACCACCGAGAATCCCGAATCTAAAGCCAGTATCGCGGAACGTTTTCAACGCACTTTAAAAGAACGCATGTGGAAATATTTTACGCATCAACGGACTCTCAAGTACATCGACATCTTGCCACATCTCGTTCAATCGTACAACCAATCTTACCATCGGAGCATTGGATGTGCCCCTCAAGAAGTGACTTATGACAAGGAAGTGACTGTCTTCGAGCGTCTGTTTGGTACGTCGCCGCCAGTCACTGGTCCCAAGAAAGGTAAACTAATAGCCACAGGAGATTGAGTACGCATTGGCAAAACCAAACGTACTTTCGACAAAGGTTACTTGCTCAACTGGACCACTGAATTGTTTCGTGTCACTGAAAGAGTGCGTGGTCGTTATCCTCCCGTCTATAAATTGGAAGACATGAACGGAAAATGTTACAAGGAACGTTTTAATTACCCGAGTTACAACGTGTGACCAAAAAAGAAGACGACGTGTACGAAATCGAAAGAATTCTCGATCGAATAATACGAAAAGTGGGAAAACGGCGTGTCAAAGAAGTCAAAGTACATTGGAAAGGACATCCATCAAGTTTTGACTCTTGGATTGACGCTTCTCAAATCATTAACCATAAAAAGAAACGACCATAATGGTCTTCAACACAGCCTCAGTTCCTACTGTAAACGCTCCTTCCCCCATTTATTCTCTGCAAGATCTACAAAAGCAACCCTTGTGGGTGTGGTGTGGAGAACGTGTGCCTAAAACACAAATCTTCTTTTTCTGCCAAATCTTTGTGGTGTATTGTGTCATCGGTGCAGCCATTGCCAATCTAAGTTTACAACAAGGAGACAAACAATTGTTGATCATTTTACTCAGCAGTTGCATTGGTTACCTTCTTCTCAATCCGTCCCTAAAATATTCCTCTAACGACAACAACAATGGGAGTCTGGTGTTCAACGTCAGTTCCAACATTCATCCTAACCATCTCTGTTAGACACTCCTCTGACATCCAGTTACTCCTCAGACACTAGAACTGTGGAATTATGAACAACCAATTTTACTTAGCCTTACCCAGTGACAGTTCCATTGAGGTGTTTCCAAAAAACGATTTGTGCTGTTACACGGCTAAATTACCTCAAGCCATTCAATTTGATGACGAAGCCCATTGGGAAGTGGCTTTGGCAGAAATGATTCACCCTACACAAATCAAAAACATCGTTGAAACTCAAAACACTGTGTCTGTAGAAGTTGAAGACGATCAAGTGCAACAAGTCATGGATGAAAGCAGTGATAAAGTTGACTTTCCCAAAACAAAGAATCCTGCCACTAATCGAACCACTTATATGTTGAAAATTCCTTTAGCGGTCAACATTTGGTGAACACCCTTGCTTACAGGTTCAATGCCATGTTTGAGAAAGCCTTGGAGAAAACCCAAAAAGTGTCAATATTGAGTACCACAAAATAGCTCGTCGCCTTCTAATGAAATTTTCACATGACGAAGTCTTGGCCATTACATTTTGTCCTGAATTGTATCACATTTTAGTTGGAAACTCCGAAATGATCAAGAATCATCCAACCAAAATGCCACCCATAGGTAACAATTGGGATTTTGACAAACATTTGCATTTCCATGTAGTAATGAACCAAGGACTGAATTTGATTTTGTGTACTCCGATGTAGTGAAGTACAACATAGTGGTACACGCCTCTGTACCGTTACTGCGTGTCATTCCTTTCAAAGTGGAATCTTCCACGGCTGCTGACGAAGAAGGTGGAAACACCGATCACGTTCACCGCGAATTTGTACATCCTTACTATTTGCCTGTCAGTATGTTGTATTTTGACACTGTCAACATTACTATAAAAGGAGATCTGGGACAAGATATTCCATTCACCTAAGGGAAAGATACTATGAAACTACATTTTCGAAAAATTTTACACTAAAAAAAACGTCTTGTCAGTCATGTAACCTGTGTACCAAGGAGTCGCTCGACAACGAGGGCATGGTTATGGGGATATGCTCAAATCGGCCTTTCGTGCTGTGGTTCCCATGTTAAAACCAATGTTGACACGGGGATTTCACGCCCTGAAAGATGCTGCGTTAACACACGCTAAAGAATTTCTCCAAAATCCAAAATGGCATCATTGACAAGCAAAACCCCAAAGAAGCTTTCTTAAGGGCAGGCAAAAATATTTTGCTTCAAACAGGCAAAGATATTTTGGGTCGACAAGAAAGTCCTATAAATGCCACGTTTGATGCTAAGTCAGGCATTCCATCTTCTCTGAGGTTCCAACAAGGACAAGGCAGAAAAAACGACGAAATCACCCTTTCAAAGGACTTCATACTCTCAAAGCTAGAAAGACTATGAAAAGAAAAACTGTTCGAGACTTAGAAGTTTTTGATTTTTAAATTGTAAAAAAAAACCCACAGAAAATGATGCATCGAGAGTCTTGTGCCTGTTCCAAGTCGGAACTGGATCTGTTTGCCATGCCACCCACTATGATGACCATACAAGAATTCCAATGGGTCGAATTTCATCCCGTTTCCTCTTTGAAGGATTCCTCTCTCATCGAGTTTGAAATCAAAGGACAACCAGAAGATTACATCGATCTGAATAGCAGTTACTTTTACTTGAAAGTCAAAATGCAAAAATCCGATGGTACCAATCTAGCAGATGATGCGAAAGTAGCTCCCGTCAACAATTTCATGCATTCCTCGTTTAGCGAAGTGGATTTGTACTTGAATAACAAACTGGTCAGCAGTAGCATGGATACTTATCCTTACGAGCGTACCTAGAAAATCTCTTGAAGTACAGAAAAGAGGCCAAGAACACTCATCTGGATGCTTGCGTGATTTGGAAACCTGACACACCAGAAAAGTTCTACGAACTAGATGAAGACAATAAAGGATTTATTGCTCGTCAAAAGAAAATCGTGGAAGCCCATAGTTTAGAACTGATGGATCGTTTGCATTTGGACATGTGGTTGCAGAAGAAGCATTTGCTGAACGGAGTAGATATTCGTCTGAGATTGAATCAAGTCAATTGTGTGGAGTATTTTGATTCGTATGGATTACCACCTTTGGAAGACGATATCATTGACTTTATGAGAGGACATGCCCAGACGACATGATTCAATAATGTGAAGTTACAAAGCAACGATTCCATGGTGTGCGGACAATATTATGTGTATTTTCTTGATCATCGCAGTCTGGGACATTCTTTAGAATATTTAGTCACTTTTTGTGATCGTGACTCTTCTAAAAACGATGAAAAAGTAGATCGATGGTTTTGTGACCTTTATGGTTATCTTTTGTCTTTAGCTAGAAAACATAGTGTACATCAATGGCCTCATTATATGAATCAATGGAAATCTAACATGATTTCACAACGTTGTCAACCTTGTCAAAAATGATTTGTATTTTAAATTGAATTGTTGTTTGTTCTTTGTTCCTTGTTAATTCTGTTCATTGTCAATTGATTAAAAAATGTATTTTGAAGAAAAAAAAACGTGTCTGTCGTTTGTTTAGTTATATAAAAACACAGTTTGAATATATGCTCTTTGACTTTCTATCCCTCCTCATGACATGAGCTATCTTCACGTTTCAATAACTAAAACCCAGTAGGGATGTTTCCTATCCCGTCCGCGCTTGTACCATGTAAAGCGACTGGGTCTCCCGTCTGACTATTCACTGTTGACTCGTCAACCTACGAAGATGCCTTCCAGACTAGCTAAACTCAACGAAGCTTACGTTTAATTACATCGTGTCAGTCTAAACCTGATACCGAAATCTGAAGAGATAGAGAATGTCAGGATGCTCTCTATAGCCCGAGACCTCATAGAGAATTCTTTAGAGAGGAAATTGTGAAAGAAAAAGAAGAATGGACTGATAAATACAGACTTCAGAAGAGACAAAGAAAAGAGCAGCAACAGCAGCAGCAACAACAAACATATCAGCAACAACAACCAGACAAAGGATTTGTGGACTGTCGAATAGACTCCAAAGACGTCTCTTTCTCTTTTCGCAGAAGCAGACCTTATCGTATAGGAAAGCCTGCTGCCAGACGGGGTCGCAATCTTAGACAGCAAAGTTCAACAAAGATTGCCATTACTCTTCGTCAAAAAAACCAAACAAAAAACAATCAACCCTTTTCAGGGCTACCTAAGACTCTCGAAAAGATATACTTCTTTCATTTGCCAAAAAATTTAAAAATTTAAAATTTTAGAAGTGTGACTATAAACACTTTGATTTTTGTTGGGGGGAGGTTAGTAAAAAACAAACAAAACAAAAGTCACCACTCTTTTCTCTGTCTTGTCCAACAACATATCAAAAAAATTCTGTCTGTGTTTGTAAGTCAAAAAAGTAAGAAAGTTAACGTGAGAACTTCTTTTAAGTCCGCGCGTTTCATATTATGGTAAAAAATTTAGGAATTAGGGGACGTTTTCCATCACGTCCGTCCTCCAAGGATATAAATGCGAGCACACATCAGTCTAGCTACCATTTTGGACCTGTTCACATTAAAGATGAGCGAAAGAATTTCAAAACTTTTTTAACTCCAAAGACACCTGGAGTGTGCCAGGCGTTTCCAGGACGAGCTGACTATGGAGGCTTTAAAAGAAGAAGCCAGACAGAAGGAAGAGGAGGATACAAAAAAGAAAGAAGAGGAAAATGAACAGAAGCGAGAGATCCTGTCTCACTTCATAGTAATACCAATGTGTCAGGTGAAACCTGAGGTGAGGACATCTTCACAGCCAAAACCACAGCCAAGAGTCACTGTCTCCCAGACGGAAAACTGGGAGCAAGAATTGGAAAGACAGAGAGAAGAATGGGAACCGCAAAATCATCCTCGAGTCTTCAATATAATCAGATTGGAGGAACAAGTCTTCAGAATCAAAGAAACTGAAGACTGGGAATCTCCCTCTGCGCTCTCAATCAAAAATGTGAATTGGGAACATGACTGGAGCCGGCGATGTGTTTGCGTTGCTCGCCCTGGAAGACGTCTGCATTAGTCAGGTGTCTTTGGAGTTAAAAAACAGCACTTTTCAGGGCTAACCAAATCTCTAGAAAAGAAATACTATTCAATTTGCCAATTTGCCAATATGTGTGAATGTAGTGAAGTGTAACTATAAAAACTCACTTCAATAAAGACATGTATTGTGTGTGTTTGTATTTGCATGCGCGTTCGTTTATGAGATGGTATATGTTATGATTTGTACTGCTCGTTTCGTTGATGAGATGTATATTTTGGAATTTGTGCTGCTCATTTCGTTGATGAGATGGTATATAGTGTGTTTTGTGCTGCTCGTTTCGTTGATGAGATGGTATATGGTGTGTTTTGTGCTTCTCTTTCGTTGACGAGATGGTATATTTTGGGTTTTGTGCTGCTCGTTTCGTTGATGAGATGGTATATGATATGTTTTGTGCTGCTCGTTTCATTGATGAGACGGTATATTTTGGGGTTTTGCGCTCCTCTTTCGTTGATGAGATGGTATATGGTGTGTTTTATGCTTCTATTTCGTTGATGAGATGGTATGTTTTGGGGTTTTGTGCTGCTTATTTCGTTGATGAGATGGCATATGGTGTGTTTTGTGCTTCTCTTTCGTTGATGAGATGGTATATTTTGGGTTTTATGCTGGTCGTTTCGTTGATGAGATGGTATATATGTTTGTACTGCTCGTTTCGTTGATAAGATGGTATATTTTGGAGGTTTGTGCTTCTCTTTCGTTGATGAGATGGTATATGGTGAGTTTTATGCTTCTCTTTCGTTGACGAGATGGCATATTTTGGAATTTTGTACTGTTCGTTTCGTTGATGAGATGGTATATGGTGTTTTGTTCTGCTCGTTTCGTTGATGAGATGGTATGTTTTAGGGTTTTGTGCTGCTCGTTTCGTTAATGAGATGGTATATGGTGTGTTTTTGTGCTGTTCGTTTCGTTGATGAGATGGTATATCATATGTGGAGTGAGTTTAAGGGATGTTTGCATTCACGTCCGTGCTTTACGTATATAAAACCATAGTGTTCACCATTCGTGCCATTCTACACAGAATACAAAATGACTGGAAGTCTAGAACTATTTACTGAAGTAAGAGATACTTGGTATTGGATCGTGCATGGAGTGCACGACCTGGACAAACTTAACCAAGAATGGAAGTTAACAAGTAGTGAGGACTTGATAAAGAAACTAAGAGTAACCAGTTATCAGTTACAATTGATAACCATTGCAGAAGCAGAAAAAAAATACGAGGAATCGTCAATTCAAAGTACTTCAAAGTAGGAACCTTGAAGCAGATTCTGGATGATGTTATCGAAGCGAGATTATTTATGAAAGATATCTTCCATTTAACAGAGTGGCCTTTTGTGAAAACAGGTGTAGATCACATGAAGAAAGGCGAAGACAATATCAAACAAATACTGGAAGAAGAGGACAAGAACATTAAGGAGACCTGGGCAAAAGAAAGAAAGGAGAAAGAAAACCAAACGAAGAAACAAAACTTTGAAAACCTGAATGAGAATTGGATGAAGATACAAAAAAAGTTTAGAGATATGGGACATCCAGACTGGATACCATACGAAGAAGAAGCAAAAAAGAAGAGAGGAATTTTACATTAATAAGAAAGAATTTTACATTAATAAGAAAGAATGGTAAATAATAAAACAGAAAAGAAGAACACCATTTTAGGTTCTGTTGTTTGTTTCTTTCGCGGTGTTATAGGACAAATATAATTAAGACACATTCTATGTGAGAAATGTTCGTTGTTTTCATTAATTCATCAATTTTATAAGAAAAGGTAAAGTGATATGTATTATAGACTAACTGCTTAACATTTGCTGTATATTCCAAATGCAAGAGATGTTGTGTGTTTATAATTTTTTATGAACGCACGTTTTGGTTTTAGAATTTAGAGCTAAGCATAGGCAGGGATAAACATTTGCAATGTCACTCGCGTCTTTCTTGAAAAGATCGTGCGTTTGTTTCCTTTCTGAAAACAAAAATGGTACATGGTATGATGGAATTTTTTTGTGACACATTGTAATGCCAAAATAAGGATTAAATTAAGATACCTGAGTTGTACAAGTTAGTCAACCCAAGATTTTATTTGATCCAGTGATTTACTGATTTATAATTTGTAAGGGTGTAAGTTTTGAAAAGAATTACATGAAAAACGGAACAGTTCACATAATTTTGGTGACTACTTATCACAATTATTGAGAGGTATATTCAAACGGAAACAAATACCATTAGGATTGTAATCAAAACTACTATGAAGAAGGAGAGAGAGAGAGAGAGAGAGAGAGAGAGAGAGAGAGAGAGAGAGAGAGAGAGAGAGAGAGAGAGAGAGAGAGAGAGAGAGAGAGAGAGAGAGAGAGAGAGGACTGTAAAAAATATCACGACACTTACATTTGTTTTTACGATATATTTTCATTAAGGAAGATTCCATGAAACACACATTCCATTTAAATAATCACATCCATAGAAAACAGATATACCATTATTAAGTATCACAGGAGTGAACTGAAAATGTAGACAACAAATTTTCATTTTTATGGATAACATAGATGTCAAGTTCTCACAGAATAGTTCATCCAAATATGCTGTGGTGTATTTGACAATAAAACTGATACAGTATCCGTGGGATCGCCCAGGGTACGATTGTTCTAGCGTTAGCTTTATTATTTCTCATTTTATTTAGTTTCATTTTTGTAAACCGCCTAACAGTGAAACACTACCTATCTCGACAATGTGTAAAGAGCTAGAGAAGTCAATTCGAAGCCAAAAGCGGTAAGAAAATACGTCTAGCCAATGAAATCGTATAAAATGAGTGATGCATTGTTTTGTTCGAAGGTAGTGGGGCCACAAAATGCCTACGCCATTTCTTTGTTACCATTGCAGTGCAGACAGACTGAAATGTGAATTTAGAATCCCTATGTTGTGTATTTCATTGTTTCTTCTTACCATATTAACTGCTGAATGACCACAGTACTGGTTCGCGTTTTGAAACTAACAATTTCCTTTTATCTCACTTAAACATTTTGACATACACAAAAACACTCACATCGGTAGAGTCAGAAGTGTTACAGCATATACTATCATGTTCTTTTTTTCTTCTCAAACTTATGAATCTGCAGTTTATTTAAAATAAAGAAGCTAAAGTTAAGTCATATGGAAGTGATATGGAGGGAATGTTTTCCTTCACGTACGCACCTCATGCAAGTGAGATAAAAATTGTCAGTCTGTTAATCCATCGAGTCTATGCTCGGGACTGCAAGCAGTCATATAAGCCTTAGGGCAGTAAGCGACTTAAAACCAGTAACCTTACCTAACAACAGATCTTAGTTGGGGCTGTTGAACAGAGCGGACGTGCTTTCTGAGCTTCCGGACTTTAAGGATAATATTGGATGATCCACTACATATAACGGACACTACACTTAGACAATGCTGAAGTAAAGTAAAATCTACGTAAAATCTACTTAAATCACAAATATAAATATTATTATCAGTAAAATTAAATTTCTACTGTCGTTATTATCATAGACACAATGTAAATATATAATGAATCTAAAATAGATTTCTAACTATTACCTTAAATAACTCACTACTATAACTAACAATATAAAATATACCCTCTCTTAATAATTATATGGCAAATTGACTAAACCAAAAACTCTATCAGTTACAACAATTTCTTTGTCTGAGTTTGAGTAAATATGTGCTCAACTACATTTATCTTAGACAATATTATAAAATCACACCAATGTCCCCAATCATTGTCTTGATACTACTTAATAATATAAACTCTCCACAAAAAGATCCCTACAACATTAATAGAAAACAAAATTAGACATTAATTTTCGCCCGCCAGACAAAATTCTCCTTTTCCCGTGCCGGGTAAATATTGAACCAGCTTACAAATTAGGTAATACAATATAAATAAGCCTTCAATCTAATATTACATTTGATTGGCCGAAATTTAGGCGCACTTTCCACATACAGAAAATTCAATATCGGGCCAGAGTAGGATTGAAAATTAAATCTACAACAACCAATCAAATATGGCATTCCAATGACGTAGGCAGGAAATTTAGCATTAGCTTAACGCTCCCCACTTTGTCACAAATTCAATAATTCTGAGAATTATGCTCACTTATTAAAACTTATTATAAAATATAAAGCTAGAAACATTAATTTAGATCTATTGCAATGAGAACCCTAGCAATTATCACTCCTTACCTTTAGTCAAATTTGCCTTAGTTATAAGCATATATAATTAAATCATAACAATAATCATAACTATTTATAACATATATTTACTGTATGTGTATTTTAATTTTCTTTATAATAACTATATATACTCTAATTAGTATTGATAACCATCTATAAAACTCGAACTCGACTCCAGATCAGATTGAAATCAACAAAGACCACAGAGGTGTTTTCCATCACGTCCTCACATCTATACAGCACGTAACACAAATCGTTGGACAAAAAAGAGGGAGATAAAGTTAGGTGGACTCAGACATTGGAGATTTTGGTAGGCGGGAGTTGAGGCGGAAAGCCGATACGCTCTGGTACAATACGCTTCATAAGGTGTTTTTTTTGGGTCTCTGACCTCTAGGGGTCAGGAAAAGGCCTAGCACCAAGGCCAATTGCCCTCTTAAAGGGACTGCAGTCTATGCCCGGGACTGCAAGCAGTCGTATAAGCCTTAGGGCAGTTAGCGACTTAAAACCAGTTACCTTACCTTGTTAATCCATCATTATTATGTCTTGATTATTTTATAAATACTTGAGATACATATTCACACATGCATACACTGACGCCATAGAACGATTGTTTGTTTGTTTCTTTCACAGAGTATATCCCTCAACAAAAAGTGTTTGTGTGTTTTTCTGCATTCGTACGTTTTGTTTGTTGATGTGTGCTCTTACGTTTGTATATATGTGTGTGTTTTGTCTTCCCCATTTGTGTTGATAGTATATATATAAGGGTGTAATTTTAATCTTCCCTTCCTTTTCAATAGTAGATATTGGGGTTTTTGATAGTAAATAGTGGTGTTTTAACCCTTACCTTCTATGTGGACAGTATCTAGGGTGTGTTGTTTCTTCTCATCCGTTTGTGTGGATATTAATTAGTTGTGTCTTTTCTTCTCTTATCTTGTGTGGATAGTATATGGGTGTGATTTTTATTCTTCGTTGGTGAGGATATTATATTTCTGTGTTTTATTTTTGTTCGTTCGTTGGTGAAGATATTACATGGGTGTGTTTTTATACTTGCTCGTTCCTTGGTGTGGATAGTAAATGGGTGTGGTTTTAAACTTTCTCGTCCGTTGGTGTGGAGAGCAGATGGATGTGTATTTTATGCTTGCTTGTTCGTTATTGTGGATAGTTTATGTTTTATGCTTGCTCGTTCATTGGTGTGGATAGTATATATGTGTGTGTGTGATTTTTGCTTGCTCGTTCATTGATGCGGATAGTATATGGGTTTATTTCGTGCTTGCTTCATCGTCTGTGTGGATAGCATATAGGTCTGTTTTATGCTATCTCGTGCGTTGCTGTGGATAGTATGTAATATGTTTTATGCTTTCTCGTTCCTTGGTGAGGATAGTGTATTCCTGTTTTATGCTTGCTCGTTCCTTCATTTTTCTCTGTTGCTCGTGTCCATTACCGTGACGTTACCTTACTTGTTCTATTTCTATTGTTCACATTCAAACTTCGCATTGACGCTAGTGTCCCAAAGTATGAAATTTTACGCTTTAAATTTTGATGACATAGCACAAAGTATGGTCACGTAATTCCAATTCCTATTGACGCTATAAATCTTGATGCTTGTAGTAGAAAAGTAGGGTCTCTTAATGCTAGTTCTGATGGACCCAAAGATATCGCTTATTTTAATTTTTTATTTACAATTTTTCAGTTATCGCAAAGGTCGGTATGAGTTTAAACAATTTCAGTACTACTTTAAGTCTTGGTAACATTTTTTTAAAATTCATCTTTGGATCATTTTCAATCTCCGTTAAAGTCCCGTGCAATTTCAGAATTTAGTGCTACACTTTGTCTTTGCCACTTCTGACAACCAACATATCTGGCTAGCAACCAGTTTCCATTCATTAAGTCTGTTAAATTGTTCGGAAATTTAGTGGAATATTTTAAATCAAGGCAATCTGAATACAATCTTCCGAAGTTTTTCTTAGTCTCCACTACGGTTTGGGACATTCTGGTAATGTTCGTACTACTTTGAGACTAAACAAATATAACTTGATCTTCTGGGATAAGTTCATTCTCTGTTTTATTCTGGAATATTTTTAGCGTTACTTTTAGTCACAGTCAATGGAATATTAATGTTCTAGATTTTCATAATCTCCACTATAGTCTGGCACAATGTCGTAATTTCAGTACTAATTTTAGCATAAACCATTGTAAATTAATGGTTAGGGCCATTGTTTGTCTCCGTTAAAGTCTAATACAATATATCATTTCATGATTACTTCTAGTCACATCCATTTTGGTGTTAGTCTTTTCCGTGATTATAACTATTTAAATCATCATTATAATTATGCAAATTTATGAACACCATCAACATAAGTTTAGGTCTAGGTAATGCTTTATATAAAATCTTGTTTTATTTTTTAATAGATATGTCTATTTCAATGTCTATATTGTATGTATCCCTCCCTAGCGTGGTAGCCTCGCTTATTTGGGTCAGCTATTTGCTACAGTATTGCCAATGTTCAGTACCGTAACGTCATGCCACCTGTGGCATACCTCTTGGCGCAATACAGGCCCAGGGTGTGCTAGTCACTAATAAAATATTCCCATTGGTGCAATACAGGCCCAGGTTGAGCCATTTGGCGCTATAAATCGTGATGATATACATTTCCGGGGTGGTGGTGTCCGTAATATATATCACCCCAATATGCTACTTATATCGAACACCTTCATTTTGCACCTCGCGCGCAAAGGAGCTATTTTCTAACGGAAAGAATTTTTTTATGAATGAACTAAAACAGATGTTTCATGGACACCAGCAAGTGTTTCATAAACTGACACGTACAAACTGCTTTGGCACATTCCGCCTTTACTTTTTGATACAATGTTTCAGATTTAGTTACATATAGACGCTAAATAGGGTCCTCACAATAACACGCAAGTTATACAAATAAACTGTCTTCTTTATCTGGTAATAAAAAAATTATACTTACAATTTTACATCATGAATTTCTTCAAGAAATATACTTATGTAGGTCTGCAGATCTGAATTAGATGAGCCATGTCATGGGTTCTCAAGGTTGATTACACATTTTGAAATTATAGTGTAATTTCGAGTATATTCCAAGTGCAGTTACATCCTCCTTACTTCACTCAAGATCAAATAAACATTAAGTTCCACAGCGTCTTTCGATGATTGCAATAGAAAGGTTTCATAATTTTCCCACATTATGATCTGAATCATTCAATGACAGAAAAGAAATACGCATGCCAATGTCAACACGCTTCAAAATGATTAAACTGGTAGACGCTGCTGGAATCCTATGCAAGTCACTTCAGGTAGATAAATGCAGACCATAATCAAAAGATTGTGTTGAATCAACAAAAATACCACTCGTATTCATTACAGATCAAACAGAAAAGTTGTTGCAATGCGTATTCATTAACAATATAACTCCAGATTTCAATTTTTAAGTAGAACAAAGGCAATTTTCTTTCGAAACTTACGTCTTGTGCGCGACCAACTTCATATTTATCTGGGCGCAGTTATGCGCTCATTAATAAATTTGTGTAATGATCCAACGCTTATGTATTTAGTTTGGAATACGGCATATATTTAGTTACTTTGCTTCTTTCACTGTGTTTTTGTTTATATATTTAAGCCTTGGGAAGAATAAGAAATGAACATATAATAAAAAGGTTACTGTATTTGTATGGGAAAATATTAACTCGTTTTGTCGGAATTATATACTGCACTCCCAAGATCATGTAGCATATCCATCCGAAAAACTCGTTCGTATTTTCCCATTGCATTGGACGACCTGAAATTCGTTCGTAACATTCGATACTTTTTGACCTGAATATGACCATTTAGGATAATTCTGGATTCAGTTTGTAATACTGGAACCTTTTTGGACTATTCTGAATTAAATTTGTTATATAGTAAGTTCCTCTTAAGTTGATTATTTCTCAAGTTTTATAAAACATTTTGGATTTGCTTCCTTTTAGTATATGGTTTATGACAGATTTGTTAACAAGATCAGCTCTAGATGAGAGAACATTGAGACTAAATAAATAGGTCCACATCAAATGAGATAGCATCTTGTATACTGATTATTGTATACTTCAACACTTGCACACATCACATAAATATTCATATTCCAGTAACTTTTAATCTTTAAGACACTTTCTGACTTTTCCTTGAGGTTGTAGGAAAAGTAAAATTTATATCCTTTGTAGAATAATACTCGTACTATTACACATACGCATCATCGGCTTTTTGAGATAACACTCCGTTCTAATATGCTTACAGTGGATTCCACAACGATCTGAACTGGCTGGCGGAATCATTCTTGCAGGCTATGGGGGCTCATCATCTATATTCAACCAAATCATTACTTTCTATATTAACCCGGATAACCTGTCACCCGATGTTAAGGAAGGAACAGAAAGGTGATTATAGTGAACTATATTGATGAACTAGATAGCATTTTAAAAAAGTGATCTAAATTAAATATCAAATTAAATTATGCGCACTATAGTCGGAAAAAAATAACGATACACATTATTGCTGTTGATGTAATCACATGTTATATAGGCGTGTAAGTATTATTTAATAACCTCACGGTTACAATGAAACTGTTTAATTGCGTCTGAGCAGATTCGATCATTACCATAATCGTCAGCAGATAACTGTCAAACTGTTATAATCTTATTTTAAAATAAATGCATTTTTATTTCATTACTGTTTCCACTGCAATACTCTTTAAGGTGACTTAAATCTTGAATATATTATGAGATCCATTAATGTTGGATACTATTTACTTATTACACTCAAATTTGCCTCATTGCATTCAGCAATCTCTTATCTTAAACCGCGCTCTGTCCAATAAATACATTATTGTAAGAAAATAAACGCAAATGATTGCTATTGCATGTTACTAAAGTACGAAAATGGCTGTCTTTGCAATAATTCAAGGAACTCAAATGTCTGGCTGTGCAAGCTACTAAAGAACTCAAATAGCTGGTTCTGCGAGCAACTAAAATAACTCAAACGGCTCAAAATCTCCAATGGCTGGCTTTGCTAGCAACTAAAGAACTCAAATGGCTGGCCTTGACAGCAACTAACGGACTCAAATGGCTGGCTTTGATAGGAAATAAAAAGACTCAAACGTCTTTGCTTTGTAAGCAATTAAATAACTCAAATGACTATGAAAGCAACCAAAAAAAAAATAAAATGGCTTGCTTGGCAAGCAACTATATAACGCAAATGGTTAGCTTTAACAAAATAAGAAATTCATGTGGCTGGCTTTGCACGCTACTAAAGAACTCAAATGGCTGGCTTTGTTAACAAATAATGAACTCAAATAGCTGGCTTGGCACAAACTAAAGAACTCAAACGTCTGGCTTTGCTAGCAACTAAAGAATGTAAATTGCTGGATTTGCAAGTTACTCATTATTGAAATCATCTTCATTAAAGTACACGGAGGAACTTGAATATTTGAATGGATCAGCTGTTGCTTTCACAAACGACATATATTTTCATTCCCAGAAAATTGTGCAATCACAGGTGTTACAAATCTCGGCTCGTTAAAAGTAACAAAAAAGAAGTGAAACCAACAAGCATTAAACATTTTAACACATAAAATATTTCTCTACAAAACAATGTAGAAATATAAAGGACTATTAGTTTGCGAATATGATCCTAAAAACAATTCTAGATTTGAAACACACAAGTTATATCACAAAATATGTCCTAAATAAAGCTTTGCTGGATCAAATCACGATATTGGTAACATAATAGCTCAATGGGTCGAACGAAATAAAAACCGGACTTCCATGGCTTGAATGTTGCATTTATTATGGTGTATAAATTAGACTAATACTCATAAAGTTTAGATCAAATGTAGACATCAATAGCCTTAATTCTAAACTAAGATAAGCATTACATTGCATCAAACGTTAAGCCGAGGAAAATTTCCTGGACATTATAGAACCCAAATCAAATCTGGATACAAATTATCAATATCAAATACAATGCAATTTACATGGTACAAAATTTATATGTGAAAGTATTATTTGTTTTAAATCAGGTACTTTTCAGACGAAGCTTTACTGAACCGTGTACCCAGTTGTTTTCTCATCCTGGATTGCATTTACACAGTCTTGCAAATATTCGGTGTTCTTCTGCTCTTTTTTCCACCATCATCGTACAAAGACCAGGTAATTCACTTATAAAATTATGACGATATTTTTAGGAAGGCAAGTAATTTATGAATTTTATTTTCAAAGGAAAATAATGCAACGAAGATTTCTATCTAAGTACACTTCCAAATTGCATGCCCTATGGCACGAAGCGAATCTTGTAATATGCATGTGTTATACTTGTAATTGATATATGTGAGTTTGTATATGTGCTTGGATAGGAATTATCGGCTGTTAGGCCGGGACTAAAATGAAACATTGCAGTATTGTGCTTATGTCTTGCACCTTCGGTGACTTAGATTCTGGAAGCTTTGCTGATGTTTGCTTTTGGAATTTACGTAGTGACGAGATGTTGACAGTGATAATGGGCGCTCTACTGTGGGATTGCAGGTCATAGCCGATAATAAAGATGGCTTGTGTGGCGGCTAAAAGTCTCTCAAATTCACTAAAATGGAAACGCAGAAAATGCTAAAATATACCACTACGTCTAGTTATGCAATATCGTCTTGTTTAGTGCTTCACAAATTGTTTATTTGAGGAACTCGTATACTGGATGCGCGATGAGAATTATTCTCGATTCAGAGTCAGACAGTCTAACCTGATAAATAGCCAACACACAGCTAATGATGAATTTCCAAAAACATTTTCTACGACCATCTAACGAACTTCGGTTCTTCAGTGAGAGGAAGTTTATTTTTGTCATTTCCTTGAATGCATCTGACTTTCACGGCTTGTGAGATGCTGTATTTCATTTTATATGATTTCGACGTTCTACTGTGGGGTTGCAGGTCATAGCCGATGAAAAAGATGGCTTGTGTGGCGGCTAACAGTCTTTCAAATTTACTAAAATGGAAACGCAGAAAATGCAAAAATATACCACTACGTCCAATCATGCAATATCGTTTTGTTTAGTGTTCGATGAGATTCGCGATGAGAATTGTTCTCGAATCAGAGTCAGAAAGTCTAGGCTTATGAATCAACAACACGAAGCTAAAGATAAATTTCCATAAATCATTTTTCACGACCATCTAACAAACTTCGGTTCTTCAGAGAAATACCAGTTTATTTTTGCCATTTCCTTGAATGCAGCTGACTTTTATATTTTCATTTTGTTTTGCACGCTAACTGCCACGCTGTTACTTTAACGACGGCAATATTTATCAAATGTGTCTTTGAGAACAGGTTTCTAGACATTTTGACTTGGTATGGAAACAGGAAATAATTTTGGGGATGATACAAAAAGAACAGTAAAATCATTGCATAAATATCATAATAACCGACCTTCTCTCTAGTAGTAATAAATGCTTCTGTATTGATTATCTATTACCTTAAATACACGCTTTTATTTGTAACGAATGTTTCGATTTAAGATTAATTAGTTCCCTTTACCTCGATGTTCATTCACTTGAATGTTTTCATCGCACGTCTTTCTGTTGTCTCTCCATGTGCTTCTAGATCATTTCATACCCATTCAATTCGTGGATGTCTAATCCTTTACCAATCCTAAGAAACCCGACATGCTATAAAAATCATGCTGCCTTTCTACAAATATACAGTATGTCTGCCAAAAATGTATGCAGTACATCGCTGTCAGTTGGTCTTCAGCCGGCTTACCGATGGCCCACCTTGAGGCTGACCGTTGGCCATCAAATTGACTCTCTGCCTGGATCTGCTGGGTGTAATTAAATCACACTTCTGCTGCTACTAATTTTAGTGTCAACCTACTCTCTTCCATCCTGGCCCAAAATATGCATCCTGCCTATCCTTTAAAGACAACCATATGGACCTTGTCCTCTGGAATATAAAAATGTTCCAGTAATAGCTCTTTAAGTTAAGCAACTCATGTTACAAATCATGCTCATGAACTATCCGAATTTAAACTGTTTACCTTATGATATACTTTAATTAAATAATACAGCTAAAGAAGGAGACAAATGAAGAAGATCCCAAAGACAACAAAAGCAAAAAAGGAAAAGAGATTAATTATATTATTGGCTCATTAAGAGCACCGATCACACCAGAAGATCCTTGTCTTTGTTGTATTTGAAGTCAAATAGTGAAACGCGTAATGTATGAGATCCTTTTTTATATCTACATTCAGCAATAATTCCATTGTCTGCCTCCCACAATGGATAAAGATTCTGAATAAAACCACTTTCTTCAACTGTCTTATTAAGAGAGAAAACAAGTCAAATGAACTGGCAGCTATTTTAATGCACACTGTATATTGTCTTAAGAGGGCTTAGAGCTGGTAATTAAATTAAAAACAAGAGAAAATCCGTTTGGTCCCTCACATCAGTTACCTTTGCGCTTTTTGTTGTATGTGTTCAAATGTTTAACCAATGTTGTGGTTTTTCACTGTGTAGCTTGAAGTTATTGACACATACAACAAGACGAGCAACACGATCTCTGTTGAGATTGGAAAAGCCGAAAATAAAGATGGAGAAACATCTGTCGATGACAATACTATCAAAAAACAAGAGAAGCGTACCCACATAGAAATGAAACAGTCAATTTCCACAGAAGTTGAAGAAGGAAATCCAAAAAGTGAAAGGCCATCGTCAGGATGGAATACTCAGGAAAATCGAACTGTTCTTCAACTGATCAAACAGATGGTGATTCTATATTATTTCAATCGTCCTTTTAAGTGTGGGCTACGGCAATGAGACGATAACTACCCTATATAAGGTACGTTATAATTGTTATGGTAATATTACGATAACTATAATGTACAATACGCTTTATAATATGTACGGCAACTTGATGCTCCCGACCTTGTACAAAATAATTTATAAACTTTACGGTAATATAACACTAGCTGTGGTATAAAAGATACCATATTATAGTTACGGTAATACCGATATTGAAACCCCCATTCTAGGTCAGGTAACATAGATACGGCAATCGGCCATTAACTTGTCCTATACAAACCACGATGAGATAGTTATGGTAAACATTAACATTATTTACCGAATAGAATGTACGTGATAATAGTTACGGTATTATGACGATGTCTACTCTATACACGTTACGTTAAAATAGTTAGGGTATTATAGCGATATATATCATATTAATGTGCGTTATAACAGTTACGGTGTTATGACGATGCCTACCATATATAAGTTACGTTATAATAGTTACGATGTTATGACGATATCTACCCTATACAAGGTACGTTATAATAGTCACTGTGTTCTGACGATATCTAACCTATACAAGGTACGTTATAATAGTTACGGTGTTATTACGATGTCTACCCTATACAAGTTACATTATAATAGTTACGGTGTTATGACGATGTCTACCTTATACAAGTTACGTTATAATAGTTACGGTGTTATGACGATATCTACCCTATACAAGTTATTTTATAATATTTACGGTGTTATGACGATGTCTACCTTATACAAGTTTCGTTATAATAGTTACGGTGTTATGACGATGTCTACCCTATACAAGTTACGTTATAATATTTAGGGTATTATAGCGTAGAATGACACGTTGTTTCAACTGATACAAATGTGTCATAGCCGTTTCTCGCAGAGGAAAGTTTCAGAGAGAAGAAGGCGGATTTTTAGAAGAAATCTACAGATCGGTTACCTTTGTTACACGTGTGGAAACTGGGTCAATTGCTGCTTTCCAAAATAAAAGTTTTAAACAATTGTGCTTATTTATTTGGTCTTCTCTTTGACGAAAGAGCGAGACAATGATTCTATAAAAGCAATTTTTGCATCTTACTCCATCTTAGTCTCTCCCATTAGCAGCAGAACATATACAAGTGATAATATAGGGAGAATATAATAAAATTACACACAGCAGCAACTGCCTCTTCTAAATTATCTGCGTGTATTTCATTCTATCTCAGCGATGGTAAAATATCCTACGAGGAGTTCAGAATTGAAATGAAAACCTACGATAATAGGTAATGATAAAAGCCAAGGCTAAAATATAGAGAATCAAATCTTAACAATAATAATAATGTCCGAGTCGAGAGAATTATTACAGCAAATTCTCACTAATACAACACCGTCAATGACTATAATGATTTCATCAAGTTCAACTTATCCTGAGTTTAGCATTAACTTTCCAACCGCAAATCCTTCAAAATAGCATTAGCACAATTATGGATTTATTATAGCTGGTATAGTATTAGATCAAAATGATTTTGGGGACTACAGCCAAATAATTAATTAGTAATCGCAAATAAAAATAAACCTGATGGAACTCCTGATTGGCAGGTAGTTAGTATTTTAACTTGCAGTTATCAGATAGGTCAGATCAACAATAAATTCCAACACAGAATAATCAATACCAGGAAAATAATCAAAAATAGCAATGAGTGCCTAAAACCAACATTAACAGCGGTAATTGAAATAAATTCCCATTAATATTCTGTAGACATTTATTTAAGGTCGATTTGATCATTAGAAGGCCTGATGTTCCACCAGCTTATCAAGGACCACCAGAACCAAAACGGTCTGATTTCGGTATAGATGTTACAAAACTGATACATCCTCCAGGATATCGAGAACTAAAACTAAATGATGTTTAGCCATGGCAACTAAATTTTATTAGTAATTTATGTTGTTAAGATATATATATATATATATATATATATATATATATATATATATATATATATATATATATATATATATATATATATATATATATATATATATAAATATAATATATATATATATATATATATATATATATATATATATATATATATATATATATATATATATATATATATATATATATATATATATATATAATTGATGTTGATGAAATAAACATGAGCATGTATTTAATAATCTAGAAAAGTTATTTTCAAGCAAAATTGTTTTTTGCAAGGATGATTTAAAAAAAACAAAAATTATTTTGAAACAATACAACATTTGAATCAAATTGCTTTAGACCTAGAGTTCTTGAATAATAATTTTGCTAATACAGAAAAATAATTATAAACCCCCATCCACTTAGTCAAATCATATGTTATATTGTGAATGTAGACGATCCAGTTCAGCGTGTTCTAAACTATCAATTATTTACAACTGTATTTATTAAACATTGCGGAATTACAAGTGAACAACTACCAACATTTATCATTTCCAGGTTTAACTCTGAAGAGCTAAAGAAATCAGTTAATGATCTCATCGATGAAATATTAAACAGAATATGAGATTCATAGAAAACGTTAATTCTGCCACCAACCGTTCTTAAATATAATAATAATCCACTAATCCACATGGCGCTGGTCTTCGTATCTCAAGTGATATCGTTAATATAACATCGACGATCGCAGTCAATATAGTATGTGATGCAATTGATAGTAGTCATCAAAGTTTAACCAAGCCCAGAAAGTGTATGTATATATATATATATATATATATATATATATATATATATATATATATATATATATATGTATATATATATGATCTTGGTCATCAAGTCGTAAATCAAGTCAAGTTCCAGGACCACAATAATTATATCCAGGAAGATGTTTCTCGCAGGGGTATTTATCACAAGTCCTCCTTCTAATGTATCAATGAAGCGGCTATTTGCGACGCGGAAATAATTTTTTATTTTGTGTGCCACATTTTTCGCATTTGCCTGTAATTGCTTGTCTTTTATTTTTTATTGTTATCATTCTCACTCCAACGCTAGGGGTCGATAATATGCATCGAACACAATATAAACTCATGTTATTTATTATATGGATATAATTGACTTTTCAGCGAAACAAAAACAAGAGCCAGTAAATCACCATACAGCCTTTTCGAATTCTGTGAGAGTGATTATAATAGGTCCATCTGGGTCTGGTAAAACGCAATTATTGCTCAATATGATAATGCGGTGGATGAAGATGGACAAATTATATTTAGTGGCACCATCTGTAGATGATCAAAGGTGTTACGAAGTACTTGCAGATGTTAATGAAAATGCAAAAGTTTTGAATGAAGATGGCAATAATATTGTTGATTTCATCACCGATTTTGATGAAGCTCCATTCGTAGATGACTTGTATGGATTCATTAACAATCTCGTAGTATATAATGATCAAATGCTGGATAAACAATCCAATCCAGCTAGAATATTTTCTCGAGGTAGACATAAAACACAGACGTGATTTATGTTACACAAAGATATACACAAATTACTAAGTTGATCAGGGATAACTGATATTTTGGTGGTGTTTAATGGAGTAGATAATTATACGTTGCATAATATTTATTATACTTGTTGTTCAGGAGGCAAAAAAGTTTTAAAAAACTTCTTTTCAAAAGCACAACCTTTTCTATTCGCACTTATAACTATAAATCTGCATGACCCAAGATTCAGGTATTGTGTAGGTCTGGATAAAATCTTTGGTTAATTCATAGCAGCAGGAAGGGCGAACAACAATACTGAGTGACCAGACAAATAAATGAAATCGCACAATTATTTGAAGAAAAAAAGAATATGTCAATGATATGATAACAAAATTGAGCTAACCCAAGCGATTTATTGTTAATTTTCAGCCGTAGGGAAATAGCCACGTTAAGAGGCTTTGTTTTAGCGTTATTGGCCTTGTTTTAGGTTTCGTAGGAGTTTAATTTTAGGAAAATCACGATTCATCCAAAATGGTCTGTTCATGCTCTCTTCTGGCCCCTCACATGACATTCATATTTGTTCTTCTTTTTTTACCAATCGTGAAAAATCAAAACTGAAAGAAGATATGTCAAATGTGTATGACTTCTCGCCTTATGGGAATGTTGCAGAATCATCACAAATCGGCGTGATATCATCTTACAGTAATGCTGCAAATACATTTCAAATATACATGACCTCACTTTATAAAAAAATTGTAAAGACACTCCAGATGGCTTTGCATGATATGATGATATGATATGCATGATGTGATCTCACTTGAATGGTTCAAAGTCATCCTAAATAAGTACGCCCTCACCGTACACTAAATTTGCAAATACATCCCAAATATTTATGACATTTTCTTACAGAAATTCTGCAAAGACATCCAAAATAAGTGTTGCCTCGTATAGCAGAATTCAATGACAGCCTAAATTTGTTTTACCTTACTATACAGGAATGCTGCCGAGACATCCCAAATAGGTATAGACTCATAAGACAGGAAAGCAGTAAAGACGTCACATCCTAAATATGCAGGATCTCACCTTATATGAATGCAGCAAAGAAATCCCAAATATGTGTGACCTCACCATACAATAATGTTGCAAGTGCACGCCAAATATTTATTGCCTTATCTTTGCTGAAATGATATCACAAATATGCATGACCTAATCTTACAGGAACCCTGACGCAATTTAATGATGGGAAAATTCTTGTTGAACATATAAAAGGTAGTGCTTTCATTAAACCTTATTGACCCCATGAAAATATTCACAAATTAAAAAAAAGAATGATTCAGTGGTCCGAAGGTATTGTTCGTAGCTATTTTAATGAGCGCCACACCAGTGTAAAAGCGCACATATGTTATCCAAAGTAATTCAAAGTTTAAGTAAAATCTGTAATAGACTGCGTTCCTTACAAGGACATATCTTTGAAATTAGCGCCTGTTTGTGGTCACACAATTCCAACAGAAAACAACTGGGTCGAATTCAATTTCTCCATCTTGACAGTATATTAGGATGCCTTCTGCATTCGAATTGTTATCTTTGGGTCGTCAGCTAGAACATCATTGCAATATTCAAGCTTTCAAAGTTATTTGAGGACAAGATGTTTAGATGCATTCATTGACTGAACTTTGCGTAGTAGTAAAGAGCCAGAATAGAACTAAACCTTTTCTGTAGCTTATAAGTTAACACATAGTTGGGCAAGTGTAAAATAAATGTCTATATGTTGAAATATGGAGGTTTCTTTCTTTCATCCATTTAGTTACGCAATATATCTGAGTTTAAATATGTATGAATGCGGTTATACACATTTCATATTCGTTATGCGTGTGTGTGTAGATAGAGAGATAGATAGAAAAGACTCAATTGACTCAAGCTAAATGTCAGAAAAGAGTGTAAAGCAAACTAATTATATAAGTCGACAAATCATTTATTTCCCTCAAATATTTTCTGGAACTACGTTTGATGACAATTTAACAAAATGGAGATGAACACATTCTACTCTCTGACTAAAAGTGTCTTTAAGGTTATGGTGCACAGTTTTGTCCAGCCATTTGAAAGGACACATGCAATCACACGCCATAAAGAGGAGAACCAGGAAAGGCTTATACAGGAGTAAGTATGTACAAGATGCTTCGGATTATCTAACACAGTATAATTGCATCATATGGTCGAATGCAATTCTCAAAGCGAGTACTGGGCTTTACAAAGCAAATTATGTATCACCTGATTGAGATGATATTTTAAAACAATTAACTTGTCGCATTTGGTTCCAGATAATGGCAAATTTGTGCACCTAAATAATCGTGAGTTTTATTTCAAGAAAATGTGCCAGAACAGAAACATATTAAATATCTAAAATGTAAGCTACTTTTAATTCATCCGAGCTAGTTCCCAAACGGAATTTAAGAAGTTGTGGAATAGTTCCTGCTTAAAAATGTCGTAAAACCATCAGCTAAACGCGGAAAATTTCTTTTTGGATTCTACACATCAACAAGGTCCTCTTAGTCGGCAATTTAAAGAAGCTCTAACAGTTCTTGATAGGAACCATGAGAGCAATTGATATCACATATACACTCAATATAATACATTCTCACACAAACTTACTAACTGACCAGATATGTATGTGAGAAAAGTGGGAAACTTCCTCCGCTGTTTAAAGAAATATTTGCACCATCTCAGTGATTGGTGATCGAAATTCAATAGATTATATTAGTGATATCTTATATTCTAATATTGTAGTAACAGTTATTTTGGCGTTTTTGTTCTATAAAGACCATTTTATGTCTACTTAAAGCTTGATAAAATATTCGTAGGTAGTTCATTTCGTGGTTAAACCTCTACAAATACCCAACATAAACACGAAAGAATAAAACTATGAAAAGGCAGTCTCTCTACTCTTTAGAACCACACTGCCACCTTCATGAACACAAATCAAAGACCAGACATTGAGCGGGTGTAGAACATGAATAGACACAAATGCAGCAACAGTAAAACAATAATACCACCTCTGTAAGCAGAAAGGAACAACTGTCAAGAACGTCACTTATACATTGTTTTCGTCTGCTTGGTCAACATGAAAGGAAGCGGCTAACAAAACTAAGTTAATCAGTTATCGAGCACATTTGTTATGATCTCTTAAGTTAAACCTCTGTCCATAAAATTGCACCATCAGTAATTTATCATAATTATGGTGCTAGCAGCTTAACATTGGCAAAATTCAGTCTAGACCCTCTCTCCATTTCTGGACCTCTTACCCTTCAGAAGGTGAGAACGGGGCACAAGCGCTGGCTTATCAGACAGCTAATAATGCAGGAGAATCCCTGCTTTTGTCGTCCTTCCAAAAGTAAAAGCTAGGAGAGTATAACATTTCAATGAGGGAATTCGGACAAAATAGGAAGATTTACTATTAATAATAATGTTGCCGCTACCACGACTGATTTGCTAAACAAGTTCAATACTTAGAAAGATATTAGTGGTGACTGTCATGAACCTTGCAACTTCATTAATCAAGACAATTCACACTGAATGGATAATAGCAGTTTATATGATAGTAAGTTAAAGTTAGGACCGTATTATCAGCGATTTAAAAGAATTTGACATGCTTATTTTACCACTGTGGTGATTATTTAACTCACACACATTTGCGAGTAGTAAATAGGGACAATTCAGGGACAATAGGACTTTAATGTTAAAGTAGTGAGATTGTAAACGGGGATCAATTGGACTTTAACATGGGTAGGACTGTCTAGGGACAATAAGAATTGAACATGGGTGATACTGTATTAGGACAATGGAAATTTAACAGGAAATGTATAGTGACAAAGGATTGTGACTGTCAGGGGACAATAAGAATTGATCGTGGATGACATCACGGTACTTGACACTGAGGAATTAGTGAAAGCAATGTTGAATGGGGCTGACTTCAATTGGGAGGAACAGGGTGGCAAGGGGGTGAGCTAAATAGGCGCTACTCTAGGGACAACACAATAAAGACATACATATATAGACATGGTTAGAAACATGGTTAGAGACGTATTTAGATATATAGACATATACATTTAAATGCATAGATTTATTGAGATAAATCAATCACATACAAAATCGATAAAACGATTTTAGGAAATAGAGAATCGGCATCTTTTCGAAACAGTTGAAGGCTCATTGGGTTTTTTCTAATTTCTCTCATCTCTTAATCTCTTAACCAACTTTCCGTCCTCTCAATTACATTTGTTTTCTTCTTCATTTTTCAATTTTTCTACTTCCACTCCTCTTTGTCCTCTTCTTTTTTCTTCTTTTAGTTTTCTTCTTTTCTAACGAGCTTATCATTGTATCTTCTAATATGTTCATTTTCCTCCAAATCCTTTTTTACTTCTTTTTCCTGTTTAATAAGGTCTCTTAGTATTTCCTTCCCTCTCATTAAATTATTGATTTCCATTTTGAATTACCGTTATCAGGAACATTGTCAATACAACTGCATTGAAATCGGAAGAAATGATGAATAATAAATCTTTTCTTGCAAGGGTTTAAATAAAAGAACATATGAAACGGCTAATATTTAATTGCCCCATTGCAGTTTGGATGTTGCATAATCAAATACCAATATGATTGTTAATCTCTAGGAATATACACGGTAAGACAATCCCTGGCTACGTTTCTGTTGGGTATTCAACTTTGTGGTCCCGGGCACCAAAGACAACCACGAAAATCAGTCTCTTACAAAAATGTCTGATACTCCAGTAGTAGAAAAGAAAGAAAAGGCTTTAAAATGTAGTTTCTTGTGTGTTTATTTCTCATCTTTAAAACATAATTTGTTGTGTATTCGTATCTCTACTTTAAAATATAGTTTGTTGTGTGTTTATTTCTTTACTTTAAAATATAATTTGTTGTGTTTATTTCTCTACTTTAAATTATAGTGTGTTCTGTGTTTTTTATCTTTTTTAAAATATAGTTTGTTGTGTGTTTATTTCTCTACTTTAAAATATTGTTTGTTGTTTGTATACTTATTTATCTTTGGTTGCTCCATTTTTGTAAGGCACACGGGCAGACATTCATCCTCGACGATCATTTTCTGGCCCGCGTTGGGTCACTCTCCTCTGTGTTTAACTGTGCTGGAAGACTGTTTTCGGAAGCTATTATGGACCGTTTTCGATTCAAAGTGAGTAATTCTCCTCACCTTGCTTCCATGTGTGTGTTTGCACCTGTTAATTGATTTGTCTAACAATTTATTGATCATTCCTCAGTCTGTCTGCGTTGCTGTCCGTACTCTTTCCTTTTCACGTGAAGTTGAAATAACAAGAAAAATTTGTTGACTTAATATATCAAGGTTTATAAAGTTGTTAAACTAGCGCAATCTACACAAATATTTAGAAAAAAAGATAAAATTTAGTGTTTTATTAAATATTTTTTCAATGTTTTACTAGGTTGCCATTCAGTGCATTACAGCATGGTCGGCATGTCTACTGATGACAATTATGGCCTCGGATTGGGTGGGGAAGACTCTTTCTTTTGCAGTCTGCGTCTGCGCTGTGTACTTCTGTGTGTGCGGGACTTACAGCACTGTTCCAGCCACTCTTTTTAAGGTATAATGGTACCAATTGTACAACCCCAGGTGGGAGGAGCTTAAGGTGTAGGGAACATTGCATTCAGAAATAAACGACAAAACTAGCTGTGATTGATTCATTATGTAAGAGTTGTACTTTCTGTTAGGCTTTAAAAAAAGTTGAGCCTCTTGGCAACATGTGAAATTATGTTAATTCATATCTAGATCACATTTTGTATTTTTTTTTAAAAATGTGGTACACATGACTGAAAATGTGTCCGGTGTAAGATAACTCTTACCCCTGTCTAGTTCCAGCAGAGTTATGTCTCTTAAACGCAATGGAGTACCTATTTTCGATGTTATCAAATTAACAATCTAACATTGTCCTCTGTGACAGTGTGTGACATGCATGCTGAGATAGGATAGAAAGTATATTTACTTCGCAAAACATTAGCATTGCGGTCTATGGAAAAGTAATTGGTACCGTGATACCTTAAACTCTACGGGGTTTCTAATCTCGGTAGTATCATCGGCCTTACAAGAATAACTACGGTAAGATAATAGTATGTCTCTGACATTTTAATAAAAATTGCCTTCTTTTGATGTTGTCAATTTTAAAGTCACTATGTACATAATTATTCTACGATTTGCAATAGGTCCTTGTAGTATTGACTGTCTCATAGATATAAAGACGTGAAATCTGGAGAGTGACTGTAGTAATGCACACGCTGACTTGACTATTTTTTGTATAGTGAAAGGCTACGAGGAAAACAAGAACAACATCCCTTGACGTCATAGAAATATTTTGAACCTGGCACATTCACGTATCTTAGCATCTAACAAAAGAATTTCGATTGTTCCCCTGACGTCATGGAAATGTTTTAACCTGGCCTTAGCATGTAGCAAAGGAATTTCGTTTGCATTAATTAGAATAATATTTTGATGTTGATGAATGTTCATTTTAATTATTTGGGTGTCCGAAGTTAATCAGTTTTGCCTTGAAATATTCTGCTTTTTCTGATCATTATCTTTCTAAATTAAATACCATCCACTGTAAATCAAGTTTCGTGCTTTAATTCTATACGATACAATCAGAGCTCAATATTACTAACGTAGTTATGTATGTATGTATGTATGGTATGTATGTATGTATGTATGTATGTATGTATGTATGTATGTATGTATGTATGTATGTATGTATGTATGTATGTATGTATGTATGCGTGCGTTAACTTTAAATCGCCACTTGTCACAATACATACCCAGATCACATGATCCTTTTTTTAGACTGTTATGACTCAGAAAATCTTACTAGGTCATCTGCGTATAAATCATAAACAAATGTGGTAAACCTAAGTCACAACTTGGTACACCACTGTTAATACATTCCTCATGATAAAAGAAAAGTACGACAAGCGTTCTCCACTTATTTCTAATTTATGTAATTTATAACCAAAAATACCCACTATTACCATTATGTACACTGTTACTCTATGTTGGTTCTTACCAAAATGTTATCTTTAAGATTCCTACTCCAGTTATTTCCGCTCTCATCGGAACAAGTCTTCAAAACGTAATAGGCTGGCATGGGGTGTATCTTCTCGGGGGAGGGGTTACTGCTCCTGGTATTCCTTATCTTTCTGCCTGTCGGTCTATCTGTCTGTCTGTCTCTCTAATATTGCTGTCTGACTGTTCATATATAGAACTGAGCACATTGACACATGCATACATGGGCGCTCTCACTTAAACAAATATGTATCTGAAAATATTAATTAGTTGTATTTTAAAAAAGAATCGTAAGCATCTTCAGCTAGGATTAGATAATCTGACATGAATATAATATAATATAATATAATATAATATAATATAATATAATATAATATAATATAATATAATATAATATAATATAATATAATATAATATAATATAATATGATATGATATAATATAATATAATATAATATAATATAATATAGTATAATAGAAAAGGCAAATGTTCTCAAGAACAAGTGAGTCCAGACATATATGTGCTTCAAAGCCAATATAGGAACTTGGTGATACGCACCAGACAACACACCTAAACATCTAATGTAAACACTGTAGTCCTAAGTTACATTACTAAACTCTTACACACCAGATTATCCATACAATTCCTTATATTTAAAAAGTACTGAGCGTCAATTTACGAAATTATTTCATGCTACCAAACAGTCATGTGAATACATTATGACGAATGCTCCCAGAAATTGGCTAATTATTCGGTTTGAAAAATATCTTTCCAACACCGACGCCGTACCAGCAAGAAATAGTCACTGAAACATAATACTACTATACACCGATTCAATAGCACTCAATAATATCAGCACACAGGTTTGTTACAATACTGTAAGTTCCCAGGCTTATTACAATATTACAATCACACAGGCTTATTAAAATATTAAAAAGCTGGTTGCAATTATCTAAGCTCCTAAACTTATTTGATATAATAAACATCAAGGCTTTTTGCAATAATACAAGCACCCAGGCTTAATACAGCAATAAAAGCACCCAGGCGTATTACATTAATTAAAGCATACAGGATTAATACAATAGTATTGGCACCCAGTTTTAATACAGTAATAAAAGCACCCAGGCTTAATACAGTAATAAAAGCACACAGACTTATGCAGTAATAAAAGCACACAGGATTAATACAATAGTATTGGCACCCAGTTTTAATACAGTAATAAAAGCACCCAGGCTTAATACAGTAATAAAAGCACCCAGGCTTATTACAGTAATAAAAGCACACAGGATTAATACAATAGTATTGGCACCCAGTTTTAATACAGTAATAAAAGCACCCAGGCTTAATACAGTAATAAAAGCACCCAGGCTTATTACAGTAATAAAAGCACACAGGATTAATACAATAGTATTGGCACCCATGCTTAATACAGTAATAAAAGCACCCAGGCTTATTACAGTAATAAAAGCACACATGATTAATGCAATAGTATTGGCACCCAGGCTTAATAAAATAATAAAAGCACACAGACTTATGCAGTAATAAAAGCACACAGGCTTAATACAATAGTATTGGCACCCTGGTATATTATAATAATTGAATCTCCTATCCTTATTATTGCAAAAAGTACCTAGACCTTTTACTACAATACCAGCACCTAGGGTTATTATAACAATAAAAAGCTCTAGTCTTTTGTCAATAATACAAGAATACATCCTTATTACAATAATAGAATGAGAACAAAAAATCTAAAATTGTAAGGTTTCCTAAAAAGATACCAGACTGTCTTTAACTGGAATACTTTTATTTTGTAAAAAACAATTGTTCTTTGTTGTTGTTATATGTACATGAAATTGGCAAGAGTTTCTAGACTTTAATTTAAATGATTTACATCTCTTTCAGGATTTGTTGCTTCCTTCTTCTTCATAGACGAAGACAGTGAACAAAGTAAAACAGAGTAATGACTTTACGATTGATTTTAATTTACAAAATCCAGAAATGCAATCATAATAACCTAATTAATCCAATGCATAGAAAGACAAACAATTCTTAAAGGTGTATGTGTGTGTGTGTGTGTGTGTGTGAGAGAGAGAGAGAGAGTGAGAGAGATGACTGGGTGTGAGAAACAGTTGTATAAATGAGCGTATGCAACAGTATATAGTAACACACCTCTGTTTATAGAAAAAGGAAGTAAGCCACAAAGTTTGTTATTTAAATATGAAAAGGACACAATCTGTATTGAAGTGGTTAAGTTGAATGTTTGATAGTGTATTCTTGACTTTACCTATGCATTTCAAATGTGGTATATATATATATAAAATTCTGAGAGTCGGAATCAATTGATGGTTTTAAAATTTCGTTGTGTTAATGGGTCATTTCAAGCAGCAGGGAGGGTGAACCCTACAAATTTTTACGACAAAATCGATTAAAGCCTCAAAATGCCAAATGGAGCCTTCCTACGAAATCTCATATTTTAACCAAAAAAAAATAAAGACCACATTTTACAAATGGAGCCTTAGCGATTTTGTCGCAAATACATTGTCATAACCACCCTCAAATTGCTGCTATCTACGGTCGCAAATATGTTGTCATCTCACCCTCCCTGCTGCTGATTAATACAAATTATTTGTTAGCTTTTCACAAACAGACTAATCGATAATACTTCACCACGTAGATCAATCAAATTATTTGACTGATCGGTGAGTGTAAAATTAATTCTAGTTAGTAAATCATTTTGACATTGCATATAGACTGGATTAGTCGGATTTTCAACAATTAAAAATCCGGGGGGTGCTGTTGGTGAAAATGAATAAAGAATGTAACCTTGTCGGGCTTGATTTGATTGTTCCATATTAATTTGATAACTTCCTTCGATTACATCACACGTTAAATTAAGTGCGATCACCGATGAAATATTCACATTGTTCGGTGCGATATGTCTACCGTCGCCGTCGGGAGAATTATTATAAGTGAGGATAATAGGCTTCGGCTGGCTATCTTTCCATGATTGATAAATTTTATTAAATCCTTCGTCGATGGCAGTTCTGAGTTTTTTCTTTAACTCGGGAACATTATATCCTGGTAATTTATAATTTGGATTTTCATTTATATTTTTTTTATAATCTTGAGCTGAGCTAGTTTTTGAAATCGTGCTATTTTCATCAGTGAAGAGATTAGTAATCCTCGAATTAAATATTTCCATGTCATCGATGATTTTATTACCCGCGGCGACTACACTAGTAAACTCAGCTTGTGAAAGAAAGCCAGATCTTAACGACGGTAATAGCAACAAAAAAATCATTATTCATTCTATCAAGGATGTGATCTTTAATGTCTACAAATGTTGGACTTGTTTCATGTATTTCCAGAATTTCACCTTTCTGTGGGATATAATCATTAAAAAATGGAATTCTCCACACATCTTCACCATATTGATTCTTATATCGATATCTTTTTGTAAAGTTTATATCCTCGAATTTTTTATAAGTTTTTGATGGATTTTCAGGTCCTATTTCATCAGTGACATAATCAGATTTTACAGGCTCGGGCGTGGAATTACCAGCACTTCTAGGTGGATCTTCGGGCCATCCTAATACTGTTCTTATTGAACTGTTATAAATATCTACAACATACCCAGGAGAGCCTATTTCAATTGTAGATGACAGTGTTGGTTCATGAACTGTTATCGCAATTTTTGATTCCTTTTTAGTAATGGATTTTATTCTACGTTGTAATTCATTATTAATTTGCTCAATTTGATAGGATCCAGTTGGTATTGAAACAACGTTCCAATCTGGAGTGTCATCTTTTTTATTCCTATATGCAAATACCAGAGAATTATTAGGTCTCTGACCGCCAAATGAAACCGATCTAATATTAGGCCAACTATGATACACTCGTAATTTTGCCAACGCGATTTCCTTTACTGAAACAGGTGAGGGAAAATTCACACTGAATTTAGGGTTTGTTGACGATATTGATATCATACTTGTTTTCCGCGGAGTGGTATTTTCTGCTATCCGCTGAAGTAGTTGAATCTCTTGCGACATTATTATTATTATTATTTATAATGTCTAATTTTGCAATAGATGAAAAAACGCTAGCGCTTTTAATCGTAGTATCATAAATACGTATCATCGCGGAGAACTCGTCTTCGGTAATTATCGTATCATCAATCGATGATGACATCAACGAGGATAATTGTGAGTAACCGTTAGATACAGCTTGATGTTTTACTATATAATCGTTAAGTTTTTCTTGAGAACACGATGATATTTTTTTAGTAATAGCATTTGCAATTCCGGCAAATGTTGTCACCGCGGAAATAGCAATTGGGACAGCAATCGGAGCTACCATTGTTACTGAAGATAGTATAATACCAGCACCGGCCATTATACCAGATACTGAGTATACTGTAACATCAATTACGGTAATTCTCCTGCGATACTTTTTAATTTTTATTTCATATTCATCAATGAGTGTTTTGAGTTTTGTTAAGAACTCTTTGACGGTATCATAGCGATATTGCGATGACGGAATCATATTATTTTAAAATCTCAAGTGGTTTCTAATTGTTAAAAATTCTAATTTAGATCAGCTACAAACTCCATGTACCATACAAATGATGTCTTATTTAAATTAGGATCAGTGCTTGTTATTGTAAACCGTTTGTATTCATCTAGGTCAATAGTCGTTGAAATCACGTTGTTGTATCCATATGAAGTCGATGATGATATATTAAACTGATTCAGTGACACTATTGTTAATCGATAAATACCCTTCTTTGACACAGTGAGAGTTATTGTATTCTTTTTAGGTTCCCAATCTAATGATCCAGAGAGAACTGTGTATATCATATTTATGATATTTCTCTCATGAGGAATCTTTATTCTTTCAAGTAGCGGAAGATTGTCTGTTTTAAATTTTGTAATATCCTCGATAGATTTTTTAATACTATTAATATTATCTCTAATAATACTAAATCCAGTATCATTAATATTTTTAATACTGGATTTAATTTCATCAAAATTGGATTTAATTTCAGCGAGAGATGGAGAGGTTACCGCTGGTGTTCCAAAAAATTTATTGATAATATTTCTACGAAGGAAAGTATATGCTGTTATATGTTTTTCAAGTTCTTCATTTAAATTTTTTAATGCATCTGTGATTGTAGAAACGAGTACACCTGGTTTGAGTTTTCCATCATTTGAATATAACGCTATTGTATCTTCAACGACGTCACGTCTTCGTATTAAGACATCATCCAATGAAACATTACTAGATTTCAAGTTGCCCTGGCGTTCTTGAAATACAACTATTTCCCCAGGATCTACACTTGACAAATTTAATGTCTCGGCGATTTCATCTTCGATTATTTTTTTTACACTTTCCACAGCGAATTTACTATCGGTTTCTGTTTTTTTTGATTCTGATAAAGGTCGTCCCCAAATATCAATCATTATACGAAAACGCTACGTTTTTCTAAATCATAACGCTATCGTTTTTGCCATTGCCTGCTAGTATATTCATTAACAACAACTTGTGGTGGTTTCCTTGGAAATTTAGATATCTCTGCAATGAAGTTTAATACTTCACGACCGCATATCGGTGGATCATTTAACTGTTGTGTTGGTAGCGTGGAATAAAAAACTGGAGTTGACTTTGTTATTGTGGATATATATCGCATGAATTCTTTTGGTGGAGCTAATCCATATGAATCAAAATAGACAATTCCACGTGGATCAATTGCATATGCGACCCAATGAGTTCCTTTTCCGCTGCTGTTATCGAGATTGATAATACCCGTTTCATTTTTCATTGGTTTTGACGGTAATTGATCTCTCATGAAAACTCCTCTAAAGTTTTTTTATTGATAATGATTTTACAGCATCAATTAAATCAAAATTGGACATTGGTGAAAATCCTAGGGATTTTTCCACTAGTAAGCCGTTCCTGGTATTCTTAGGCCCGTGCCCTTGTACCAATTGTATGGGGTTCCTGGTAGTCTTAGACCCTTTCCTTTTTTTTATAGCCTTTCCCAGTAGCTTTTTTCAGGGCCATTCCTGCAGCAGTACCAACGGCTCCTAACGCTGCCGCCTTCGCAACCGCTGGGGCAGCCGCTGCAATCAATGCTGGAATAGCAGCTAACAGCGGGAATATACCACCTGATTTTATCATACTGGCGATTGCTGCTTTCGAAAAATCAATTTGAACTCCTCGTTTGTTCTTTAGCGCATCATTGAAATGTTTTATTTGACGATCTGTCAGTGATAATTTATGTGCACCACCGGACATTTGAGTGGGTTTCAGCGTTATTGTAGTTCCACATTCTTTAGCCGACTTTGATTTCAATTTCTTGACCTGACCATCAGTCAACTGGACATTAACAATACTATATGTCATTCTATTCTAAAATGTAATTTACACTTTCAATTGATCTTATTGCGAAAATCCTAACTACATGTTTGTAAAATCAAATGATTTTTGAAAACATTACATGTTTTCCACTGGTGCATCAATAAGTCTCATTCGTCCGCCAACTCCTTCTAACAACATTGATTTATCACTGAGAATGACAGCAACTGCTCTATAATCAGCTATACCAGCAGGGCGTTGTACCCGAGCTTGGAAGTATATATCAACAACAGATTGTCTCATCATGTCAAGATGTTCCAATGAAAAGTAATAAATCGGATAGTGTTTTTCAAAATCAATTTGCGATATTTGCAAACCAGTATCAACATTTTGATCACGACCCATATACGACAATATTCTATGATATACACGAGCTATGTTGTTGTTTTCATAATTAAGATGTACAATCTCTGCTGGCTCTTGTTGTCCGTTTATTCTCAACGAAACTTCACTTACTCCTAATTTATCAAATATCATATGACTAGATACTTGACGACCCACTCGATTTGCATCCTGTAACGCTATAAAGATATGACGTGGAGCTGAAACACCTTGTTTTGATGCTAAGTGCCATGTAAATGTGCCATTTACATTATCCTGCTTCGTATCAGTCGTTGTTGTTAGCCAACTTAGCAATGATTTTCCACCTGTGTCCATAAACGATAGTAATTCTTGCTCTATTGTAACTGCTGGAGTCAAGACGGGTATCCATAGAACCAATTTATTTAAAATGACTTTACCATCATCAACACCATTAGCACGCCAGATTGCATCATTGTCATTTTCCTTTCGCACTAACACGACTGTATGCTTTGCTCCATAGATGACTTTTCTGACATTTCTACAGAATCCGAATATATGATGTAACGGAATTGCACATGAAAACCGTCGATGTTGTCCTTTCAATGTTCCATTTCGTGTTGCAAATCCTAGATTGAAATTACCATTGACCCTTTTTAAAATGTCGAATTGAGCGCCTGGTCTATCTTCACGGTCTAGATTAGCTGCGAGTTCTTGATCAGCTTCTGCAGTAGCTTGCGCAGTTCGTACTTTAATAAACTGAATATGGTCAGCATGTTCAGAAGTATCCTTAACAAACATCATAGACGGACCAGCCGACCTTGTATAATCATCAGAATATCTCGCAAGTCCGATTATTGTTGTTGCAATATCAACATTTTGTTCTATTGATTCAATTTCTTTTCCATCAATGATATATATTGCACTGTTAAATAGCGCCATAATGCCATTATTTACGAAACCAACTCGGATATTTTGGTCATCCCCATATGGCGTATCAGCTGCAACATTTGTTACAAGCTCTCCTTCTACTTCAATAAATGCCTCACACGGCAAAAAGTATCTACTTGTATCTTGAACTTGAAGTTCAACTCTCCCCCGTTGATTAGGCTCTCTTGCAGGATAGGCATAATACTGATAGTTAATTTTAGAATCATCTTTATTCACCGGTGCCGCCATATCAAACGCTGGATCAGCAATTTTTTTAAATGCCATTTATACTAAAACGTATTGTTTTTCTAAATCATTTTCTTTTACGATTTCCTCCAAGACCGCTTCCCGCTATCATAATTGCAATATTACTACTATCTGGTGAAGTCATTGCTAATGATGCTAGTTTTTGTTCCACTGCGTTATTTATCACTTTACTGACATTTGCAGGCATCATTGTTGTTGAAGGTAGCGGTGGTGGTGGTTTTCGTCCGAATCTAGATTTCACCAATGACGTTATTCTATTCTTTGCGGTAGAAAAGGCCGTTCCTGCAAGATCTCCAACAGCGTTAATTCCCTTATTACGAATAACATCAATGGCTTTCATCGCTAATTGTTTAGCAATTGGTGCTACTTTTGGGGCTGTTCTTGTGAATAAACCCGCTATGGTATTTCCAAGGCCGTCTCCATAGTATGCCTTATAAACGGGCAATCTTGAGTTTACCACATACACGATTGTTGGTTTATTGTGATTATAGTGTACTATCATCTTATTTGAAATGACTTTGTAATTTCTAAATACAATTTCAATCGCTATAATAACCACTAAATTCCCCCGGAATTCCGTCCATTAACTCATCCAAGAGTTCTCGATACGTATGAATATCAATTATCCCACTTTGGAATAATCGTCTGCAAATATCAAATGCTTCATTAGTTATTTCGACTGAGTTATTCCCAGCTCGCTTACCTCCCATAAGAACCACAAGTCGTGATATATCATTAATGATATTACTAGGACACATATGAGAATCATGATGAGAACTTCCATAACCCTCTCCTGAAGTACTTTCTGGTTCGGAAACGTTTTGAATTTCTAGATCTGATTCGGAAACGTTTTGAATTTCTGGAGATTGTCGACCTCGACCTCGACCTCGACTTCGACCTCGACCTTGACCTCGACCTCGTCCTCGTCCTCGACCTCGACTTCGACTTTGTTGTTGTTCTTTTCGTTGTTGTTCTAAACCATACGTATCAACTCCTATTTTAAAAGCTATGTATTCCACTGTATTCTTATTTAAATTGCCGGTGATTTCTTTATTAATTTTATATATCCAATCCACCCATTGATTTTTGTTTATTGTGTTTTTTTTATACTCTTCTTTTAAAAATTTTTCTCTGTTTTTATAACTTTTGACAGCAAAGTCTCCAAATAACGCATAGTCGTTTTCAGTTTTCAGCAATTGAAATTGTTTGATTACTTCTATAGCTTTATCAGTGAATTTCTCGCTAAAAGCAACGCTTTTTTAGTGGAACCTTTTTCAATAGAATCACTAGCATCTTCAACGGGGTTATCATCAGTATCAATATTACCCATTTGTTGTATTTCTCGCTGAGTTTGTAACTCACCTGAAAGCTGTTTTATTCCCTCGTGAGTTTTTTTCAGTTTCTGTAGCAATCTTTCCTAATACATCAATAATAGGTACTGCTCCCTCTTTAGGGATGTCGCCGTATATAGCACGTTCTGTTGCAAGTTTCATATCTTTAGTGGCTTTAGTTACAGGGGCAAAAAGTTGTTCGCTTCCAATAGAAAAGTCAGTCTGCGCTTGCTGTCTAAGTTGTAGTTTATCTCGCACGTTATCTCGAATTGGTATAAACTTTTTCAGTAATGCTAACCTCTCACGGGCTAGTCTGGTACTTAATGCTTCTGATGTCATTATTGGAAATGCTAACGATTTTTCAATTGTCGGTTTCAATACTTGCATCAATCAAACGTTTTATAGATTTCACTTTCAAAGCAATCTCTGACCGAACTTGGTACTGTTCCCCGAGTTTCTTTCTAATGACTTCAACTATACTAAATAGCCGAATGAATAAATTAATATCATTGTTATACAAAGAAGCATTAACCGCTTTTTGGATTCTTTTTATCAGTGAATACATTTTAGGTAGAACATATCTTCCATGTTTCAATTGTATATCAATTTGTTCAAATTCATTCAAAAGTCTATCTTCATTCAAAAATTCATAGAGTACGATTCCTTTATTTCTTAAATTTGATATTTCTGTGATGATAGATGTAATATCTTGAAATTCCATTTATTGAATATTATTACTAATGTATTTTCTTATCTTTAAAATATTTTTATATACAAAAAAAAACAAAACATATACAATGCCCGTCTCTTCCTCATTCGAGTTTCGAGGCAAGAAAGGGCACATACATTAAAGACTTATACAATACCCTAACCCCCCAATCGAGTTCAAGGGCGGGTTATATTGGGTATTAGACGTGAAATCCAAGTGATTTCTTTACAAACATTGAACATATAACATAAAGCCTCATTTGGAACCTCTTTCGCGCCAAACGACGTCAAAGAGGCCCAGAGGGGGGACAGCACATTCTTGGAACTCATTTAGTGCCTTCGCATTATATAAGCCCAAGGGCCACAAACATAGATCTCCCAATTGGAAGCTCTAACGTAACAAATGCTATATTAGGTCTTCCGGAAGATATGTTGTGGGGGGGGACAGTACATTACATATATACAATGCGATTCAATGAATGAATATTTACAATGAATGAATATTTACAATGAATGAATATTTACAATGCGATTCAATGAATGAATATTTACAATGCGATTATATAGGATGGTTATATATATACAATGCGATTATATAGGATGGTTATATATACAATGAAATGATAGGATGGTTATATATACAATTAAATGATAGGATGGTATGATAGGGACAGTACAGGACGATACAAACATGAAACGACGGGGCGGCCTACACCCAATCTACCAATCAAAAGCAACCCAAGAAATTAACCCTGGTTGCAGTTGAAAAAATTCAACCACACCATGTCAATGGCGTGGGAGTTTTGATTGGTAATATTGGGCTTCGTTTAAAGCCCCAAACTTATTACGGCTCATATTATATATAAGGTGAACTAATACTGCAGTGTCAATGTGTAGGTGTGTATTTATTTTTCTAGCATTTCATAATGAATATTGTGTAGTAATTTCAATGGAAGCTAAGTATTTAAATAAAACATTAAAATAAGAAATACAACTGTTAAATAATAGCAATTTTTTTATTAATTTCTATAATATTACGATTAAATAATCGTAATAATAATGGATTTACATGACGAGATAACTCTGTCATGGGGATCCCTGTCAATTCGAGAATGATATTTTTCTGAATTTTATTACACATAGCCACACTAAAAAAACTAAACTACATGTAGAGCGTTTTACTACCCTGACCTCACATACAATCTATTTTAATTTGTTATTATAAAGTAATTTCATTTTCATACAAACGCTGTTAATGCTGTCTTTGTAATTGGGATTTTTAAAAAATCTATTAATAGAACCTTGACCTCGGCCATACATAACTCTGTCAAATTGTCTACCTTCAGGTTTTTCCAACAAAACCCTAACTGCTGTTCTCAATACAGTCTTTAGAAACAAGAAATAATAACACAAATTCAAAATCCGTACATACCTGATACGTATAACCATTAAATACGTACATGAGATCACACACATCATTAATTCAATCCAATTTCACATGTTTTATCGCACGAATTACATATCCGTGAATCAATATCGAAAGTAGGATAATCACGTGACGATCAGTAGTAATGAGGGGAAATACGGAACAAAATAGTAATTATTGAGAGTTATCTTGTAAATAGGAAAACTTTATTCTATGTCCATTTTTCTTTGAGATAGCTGTTTGATAAATCCCTTCAGCAACTTTTCGTACTGAAGGAATACATATTCCAAAATATTTTCCCGCAGCATTCATTGAATGAAAAACTCTTTCTTCATTCGTCGTTGTATCAAATGACTGTACTGGTCTCTTTCCAACTGACTTACAAGTCCCTGTCTTTCCTTTTTTTATATTCTCTCTTTGAGAAATACACTGTAAATTGGAAATCGCGTTATTTTGAATATTAGAATCAATGTGATCAATAACACAGCCATCTTTAATCGGTCCCATATAACACTCAAAGACTGCCCTATGACAGAAATATCCCTTTCCTCCAGCAGTAAATTTCAAGTATCCTTGACTATTAACATATCCCACGGGTTTCTTTAGTCTACAGTGTCTAACAACACCATTACGAGATATTTCATAATTAACGAGTATTGGATGTGGTCTGAATTCTTGCTCCATTTATATATAATAATACTATTTGTCTAATTCATTTTTTGCTTTAATTATAAATCTATTAATGTAGTCTTGAGGGGTTTTTATGATTTTGTCTTTGACAGAGTCATGGTTAGGGTTAATGATAGCGTTTTTTATTCGTTTATCATAATAACGTTTCAATTCTCTAAACCGCTTATCCCCACAATTGATACATAATTGTGATTTTCCTCTCACACCCACCCCACAATTTATGCATGGGGACGGGCCTGTCGAATTATTTCTGACACTCTGTAAGTGATATCCACAGAATTCACCTCTACACGATTTATTGCATGGGGTTACTGATCCAATCATAAGCCATTTGCAGTGATTCATTATATATAAACAAACTTTTCTATTTAAATACTTGTCTTATTTATATGAATGAAGAATTCAAGAGATTATCGGCAATCAAGCCTTGGAAAAATATTAAATTCAATCTTGATAGAACTCTCGAAGATGTTCCAAAAGAGAGAATAAATAATAGAAGTCTGATTAGAAAAATACGAGATTGTGTTCAAGAGTTTAAACAGGACGGCGCATCACACACCTGGTCAACATTTAAAATCGATGGTGTTGTTGATGCTAGAATGAATGATGAAACAGCAGCTATGATACTATCACAACTTGGCAATAAACGGTATTTTCTCAGAGTGAAATTCATTATCAATTTAGAATCGGGCGAATGGGTTATAAGAGACAAGTTTGAACCAATTCTCAAAGATAGGACAACAGTCGTTGTTAGCCGTGATTCCAGACCAGGGCTGTTAACTGGAATTGATAAACCATACTATGAAAAAGCGTATCCAGAAACAGCAGTCGTTTATGGGATGTATCCGTTAAATAACCCTGACATTGGAAAACTAGCACCAATGAAACAGTCAACATCAGTGGAAAAGCCACTCAACTGTGTGGCACAAAGAGTCTTAGAACACTTTACAAATGCACTCCGTGGGAATAAATTAACCGATCTAAGACATAAAAAAATAGATCAATGGGAGCTAACAGTGAAAGAGAACGGAGCAACTATTTCCGATATAGCTAGATTGGAAAAGTCGTTGAGATTTCCGATAACCGTTTTAACGATAACTGGCGAAGTATTATACGAATCGAAATACAATAAAAACGGAGCTCCAATCAAAATTATTGATCATAACAAACACGCATGGACATCCGCGGTTACAATATTCCCGCGAGACAGAACAGTGAAGTATATCCCAGAAGAATTCACCAAGGATGGTATTCTCACTGAAGAAAGATTATTCGATGCTATTGCTAGTTTGTGTAAAAACGACCCTGTATCAGTATGGCTACTTCATAGTTTTGAAGATGAAGAATGTCAATTCAATCAATTTGTGAAACCTAACGGTGAATTATATCGCAGTGAAAGTCTACATAATAGGATGAAAAATCTAGCAATAAGTCTCAGTGAAAACGCTAGCGTTTTTAATGAAAAATCCGAAGATTACGAACAGTTACTTACAAATTGTTTTACAATTCCATCGGTTGCAGCTCATTTTGCAAGAAAGAAAAATAATTGGAAACCAACACGAAAATAGTTTTTACAGGATGTTCAATCCAGCTGTTTGGAATATTATTATGGCGGTCTATGGAACGTTAAATACAATCGTGAAAGTATGATATCAGTTGATATCGTTGCCTGTTATCCAGGAAGTTTTCTAGTATATGGATTCGCTGGTGAGTATTTTAAACGGTTTGGACATCCCACACATGAAATGACTCGCGTTGCTATTAATGGACCACTGCCTGATTTTGATTTGACCGGTTTTGCTTGCGTAGTATCATTTGAATTCGCTGAAGGACTTCATCCGTGTTGTTATGTTTGGATTGGTAGACACATGGCTGAAAGGATGTGGTTACCAATAGTGTTATTGCGATATATGATTGATTGTAAAGTGTTAGTTTCGTTGATTGTCAGCGAAGCGATTATCTCATATCAAAAACAAACTAATGTCTGGTTACCAGAACCAGAATGTCTTGATAGTATAATCGATAAGTCTAGAAAACATATTGATGCTGACGAGGAGTACATCATTGAATGGTCAAAAAAGATATATAATCAACGAAATAGTGAAGCAAAGGATCTTGGCCGAAGAATAATCGGTAAATTTACACAAGGTGGAAAAAAATTTAACTTTAAAAGACAATCCTCACGATTGATTATAGATGATGCCGAATACGACTTCGTTATTAAAGATGCAGTAGAGAAAAATAGATACGCAAATTGTAAAACAGCCTTCTTGTCCAATAAAACAAAGTTAGGTAGAATTGTTACTTACAGTGATGGAGAAAGCTCTGCATATCTACATTTGAGAGCTTCTATGCTGGGTTATGCATCTATCAATTTATTTGCAATGATAAATAGATTTCCTAGTATAGCAGTCAGAGTTGCAATTGATTCAATGTATGTCGATAAAAAATATATCAAAAAGATAACTAAATTTACTAATAGCGAAGAGACTTGGGGAACATGGCGAATTAAACATGAAATACAATGCGATTATTCTGAATCAGCAGACGTTGAGATTAAAAGCAGTTACCTGAAGAACGATAATTCTATCAGTGAAAAATCTATGTCTAAAGCACCACCGATATCAGATCCAATTTGTAGATATAAAACAGTTTATTTAAACGGTTGTGGTGGATCTGGAAAGACAACACGTGCGATAGAATTATATCGAGAGAGAACGTCCATGATTGTACTCACACCAACTCATAGACTAGCGAGAGAGATCAAACAACGAAATGTTGAAGCTTGCACGTATCATAGTTTTTTTCGATACAAGGGCGATGCTTGGACTCCTGAGCGAATGGGTGAGAAATTTATTCCAGCGGTTATTATTTGGGATGAAGCATGTACTGTTTCAGAAGATGTATTAAAAATGTGTCTTGATTGGTTATTGCAAAATAATACAAAAGTTATATTGTGCGGCGATCATGGTCAACCACCACCATTTGTTGGTAGAAGTCCACATAATTGGTTAAAATGATTTGTTGATTATTACGAAGAAATTGATACTGACTATAGAGCACTCGATGAGCAGTTACGTGAGTTTAAAAAACTAATTAGATTACAACACGATAGAATTCAATGTGAAGTAGCGCGTGAAATAATTTCTGAAACGCCTATAAATGATTTTTGGGAAACATGGAGACCAAATGATTTTGTAGTAGCAAGTAGAAAGATAGTCAGAGACGCACTTCAGAAAAAGTTGTTTGAGCTACACAAGAAAAAATTCCCAACGTTTCCAGTACCGTTGTGTTATAGACCATTGGATACACGAAAGCAGAATATTGAAGTTGAAATTCCAGGCCAGACGGAGAAACAGATTCTAGTGTTAAATAATATTGTGCTAGTTGATATCAATACTGTAGAAGATGCATTATGCGCTGATAAATCACCATGGACGCTTGGTTATGTAACAACAATACACTCGTCACAAGGATTGACCATCACGGATACAATTGTCTGGATAGTTGATAATCGCATTGAATGGTCAAATTTAGTCTATCTCGCAGTGTCCAGAGTACGACGAATAAATCAACTACGAAGGATTGTTTTCGATGATGATTTTAATGCAAACGATGATAACACTGATATTAGCATCATTAATAAAAAACTCTCTGGTTACAAACAGCAGGACAAAAAAAAAAAACGAGAATTTGATATTGATGCTGAAGTAATAATCGCATTAAAAGAACAACAGAATAATCACTGCGCCAGTTGCAATTGTATAATGCACTGGCAGTATTCGGATAAAGACCCTCGACAATTCACCGTAGACAGAAAAAATAACAGTCTTGGTCATGTCAGAAACAATGTGATGTTGACCTGTCTTGAGTGTAATAGACGTAACGGAGCTAGTTAAAACCATGTGGCGGTAATTGAGTATCGTCCGGAATGACTTGTAGTTGTTCGCGTGTAAAACCACGCTGAGGTGCAGTTGAATCCAATCTGTAGATTGGAGGTCTACCAGTTGATCGCGTTATGGTTGAAATTTTATGCGTAGTAACACTCCATATAGGATCAGTAGCTCTTCTTTTACCGCCTTCAAGCTCTCCTGGTTCGTATAAATATCTCACAGTAACATCACCGAGAAGTGGCTGAGTGCTAACCCGCTGTGGTTGTTCGGGAATATATTCTTTTTTTATTGCAATATTTGGTTTCATATTAATAGTTCGAGTAATCTCGTTATTTAACGCCGCAACTACACTCGGTAACCTTTGGACCCATTCACGAGATCGTTTTTCTTGGATGAATTCTTTTGCATATTGATATCCAAATAACCGTTCTGCAAGAGTTCGATTAAATCGTTCTACAATTGCCTGATCACGATGTAACGCAGTATGTCCTCGTCGTATTGTAACACTATGAGTTTTCATTGTTGATAGAACAGCACCTTGAAACTCTTTGCCAGGATCAACTTGTAATAGATTTGGCCATCTTAGAGGACCTCGTCGATAAATCCTTTCAAATGCAGAAGCGATTTCAGAAGCTGACTTTGTTTTCAATGGTTCTGCTTGTTTAAATCGACTCGCAATATCAACTACAGTTAGCGCGTATTTGTAACCATGGTCATGTGGTAAAAACAATAAATCAGCCTGATGAACTTCATTGGGTACGGTAACATCAAAATGAGAATAATTAATTTGTTTAGGCGGTGGTAGATAAATTTGCCATATAGCCTGTTTGGATAACCAATCTTTTGCAGTGGATTTTTTCACTTTTGCAGCGTTAGCGAGTTTACTAATTGCTGCTTTACCCCTCCAGTATCCTTTCGGAGAATAATAAAAAGATTCCATACTATAAAAAACACTAGTGTTTTTAATTACCAGCACCTAACACCAATTTGCCTTTCATAGCTGATTTGACCAACCATGAAGCCAATTTTTCTTTGAAGGATTTATCGGGAATAGCATTTAACGCATGAATTAATTTTACATCCGCGATATGTCTTTTGTTGCAAATTATTGCTTTTATATGCAACATCATGAGCATGACATGCCTTATCAATAGCATTTATCGGATACTCACCAGGCCGGGGCTGATTTTGATCATCAAGTCTGATATCTAATCTCGTTCCGGGACCATAGTAGCTATATCCTGGAAGGTGTTTTTCTCCGGGGTATTTTGCCCATGGGGTTCCGGGGAGTTTTCCAAGTTTTGCGGCAATATCACCTCCGAGTTGCTTTTTTTTAAAAATCGAAATTTTTTTGTACCACATGTTACACACTTACCAGTAAGCGCTAGTCTATTGTTTTTAGTTGTAATGGTTGTCTGATCGGTTGTGTCAGTACGCTGTTTACACTTAACACAATATAGATCCATAATTTATATATAGAGTTATGAATATAATTGATTTTTCAGCGACTAAAAGAAGAGAACCGGTAAAACACCACGCAGCGCTTCCGAATTCTGTCCGTGCCATTATAATCGGACCATCTGGATCGGGTAAAACACAATTGCTGCTTAATTTGATAGTGCGATTTATGAAATGGGATAAATTATATTTAGTTGCCCCATCCGTAGATGATCAACGGTGCTATGAAGTGCTAAAAGATTTTAATGAAAATGCATCAGAACTTAAAGGTGAAAGTGTAATTGATTTTATAACAGATATTGATGATGCACCATCAGTAGAAGATCTCGATGGAGACATAAACAATCTTGTAGTGTACGATGATGTAATGTTAGATAATCAAAAGAACCCTGCTAGAATATTTTCACGAGGTAGGCATAAAAACACTGACGTGATATATGTCACTCAACGATATACTCAAATTCCAAAAGTGATTCGCGATAACTGTAATATTCTTGCTGTATTCAATGGCGTTGATACACATACGCTACGAAATATTTGGCAGACATGGTGTTCCGATATGGACTTCAATGGATTTAAAAATTACTTTAGTCATGCTCAGTCTGTCCCATATGGATTTATAACAATAAATTTACACGACCCTCGGTCACGATATCGTATTGGACTTGATCAAATATTTGGTTAAATAATTTGTATTAATCAGAAGCAGGGAGGGTGAAATGACAACATATTTGCGACCGTAGATGGCAGCAATTTGAGGGTGGTTATGACAATGTATTTGCGACAAAATCGCTAAGGCTCCATTTGTAAAATGGGGTCTTTATTTTTTTTTTGGTTAAAATATGAGATTTCGTAGGAAGGTTCCATTTGGCATTCTGAGGCTTTAATCGATTTTGTCGCAAAAATTTGTAGACGTAGATGGCAGCAATTTGAGGGTGGTTATGACAATGTATTTGCGACAAAATCGCTAAGGCTCCATTTGTAAAATGGGGCCTTTAATTTTTTTTTGGTTAAAATATGAGATTTCGTAGGAAGGCTCCATTTGGCATTCTGAGGCTTTAATCGATTTTGTCGCAAAAATTTGTAGGGTTCACCCTCCCTGCTGCTTTTCATAATCTTGTAATTTGCAAATATAGTCTATATTTTCAAATTCTTGTTCGATTCCTTTTAAAATGTAAATATATTCTATTTTAAGATTAAAACAGTTTTTTGAATTGTGCCTTTTGTGAATTATTATGAATTTGGAGGAAGAAAAAGATGCATTGCCTGTATACTAGAGCAATAGTAATTTCAATTAATGAAATAGATTAGATAGTGTTTTGAATGCACATGCGTACTTAGGTAGCAGTAGTGAACACTTAAGACATTAACGATAATATTTCACTTAATATTTACGGTGCCTTGTGCAAAGGCTAACATCCAGTCATTAAATCAACACACATGATACGGCATTAAAAATATATTTATCTATAATGTCTCTATGATACCTTTTATAAATCTAGTTAAAAATTTTATGTAATGCCCTTATGAATACTGATAGAATCCTGCTAAAATGTCAAATTACTTTATACCGTTCCTACCTTCTTTTTTCGCCATTAAAATCGAAAGTGCTATTTTTAAATATTCCTGTAATATTTGGACGCGTTTCAAATTTGCTTGCTCAGATACAAAATTATTTGTTGTTGGAAGATTTTACAAAGCTCTTAAGATTAGAATGTAGAAGTATCTTCTACAAATTTATACCGGAAAAATGACTGATCATTTACCAAACTTAGCTCGTATAGGCAATAACATATACTATCGATTTGATGTATATAATGAAGAAAAATGGTAGAAAGGACTGATCAGTCTAATAAGTAACCTGAGAATGGATGTATCTGGAATGCCAAATTTTAAAAATTGTCAACAGTCATAATTATAACAATTGAAAGAAATATTTTAAGTGACTTACTTCTAGCCTTTAGCGATGAAATATTTTAAATGATATAAATACTGTTGAGACTGAAAGACATGAAGGTAAAAACAGAGAGTGAAAGACATGAATGGAAAGACCTAGAGACTGAAAGACATGAAGGTAAAAACAGAGAGTGAAAGACATGAATGGAAAGACCTAGAGACTGAAAGACATGAAGGTAAAAACAGAGAGTGAAAGACATGAATGGAAAGACCTAGAGACTGAAAGACATGAAAGGAAAGACCTAGAGACTGAAAGACATGAAGGGAAAAAACTATTGACTGAAAGACATGAAGGGAAAGACCTAGAAACTGAAAGACATGAAGGTAAAGACATAAATACTGAAAGACATGAAAGGAAAGATTTATAGACTGAAAGACATGAAGGGAAAGACATAAATACTGAAAGACATGACGGGAATGACATAGAGACTGACAGACATGACGGGAAAGGCCTAGAGACTAAAAGTCATGAAGGGAAAGACCTAGAGACTGAAATACATGAAGGGAAAGACATAAATACTGAAAGACATGAAGGGAATGACATAGAGACTGAAAGACATGAAGGGAAAGACATAGAGGCTAAGGGTGAATAAGAGTTATCTTTACATGACAGAAATACTACACATACACAGTTGATAAAAGATCTTGAAAAGCAGAAGCATCTGGGTTCTAATGTATGCGATCATGAAACAGACAGTATGTAATAATGTTTAACAATTTTGAATCACCTGAAAAAACACGCTATTAATAAATGACAAAGAAAAATGAAATCGTGGAAAAGACACTCAAAGAACAAACATCTTTGGAATTTTGACAAAGGTTTTGGAAAATTTGCAACAACAAATAAAGAAATCAAAGTTCATCCGATTTGTTAAATGCATGAGTGGACGAAGTAAGTACATCCCAAAACTGCAAACACAAACATGAGGAAAACACGATACAGAGACTACAATGTGTACACTGTATGATCAGGTAAATAGGTGATATTACATAATGAATACTTGGAGATAAATTAAAATGTACGAACTAATTTAAAACTACATCTAAAGAGCTGGACAGGCAAATGCTGTGTTTAAGATTAATAATTGATCAATATAATTTCGAATAAAATAATAAATAAAGGCAACGAAATTCAGATGAATGTTGATACAATTACATGGACTGATAAACTTCTCCTGAAACGTATTTGAAGAAGAAAAAACAACCATTCTTATTTGCACAATCAATTGTTCATTTTGTTTTTCTCAGGGAAAATCATTGATACAGGTGAGTCATAAAACATTCAATGGAAAACATGTCACACAATGAACCAGAATTGTTAATATACACGGTGCTTTACGCTTCATGGATAGATCAAAATCTAGTACACCTTTCAGCGCAAAAACATATACAGATTTTGAAGATACAATGTTTTGTTCAGAATTTTCATATTACATCCACATTTTGAGACAAAACAACTGGGAGCTTGTACCGCTGGGGTTGAAGACTCTCTAGTGCACGCATCATCTTCAGCAACAAAATGAATCATAAAGACATCTATCCAAATAACAGAAAGGAAGCATGTTTTGTAAAATATCCAAACAATTGAATTATCAAATTATCAAAGCTATTAGTGAAAACGTGACGGTAACTTACTAGTCCTCAGACAGGGCTATAAAAGTACCAAAATATGAAACTTTTCTTGCAAATTTCTATACTGACAATGTACTGGTCATCTAAGAACCATGACGGTGTCAAGATGGCGTTTTCCAGGATTCCTTCCAATATAATATTTCCAGAATAGCAGTAGTGTCCAACAATGGGCAATTCTTTTACCACTGAACAGTCAAAAAAACAAATGTGTTTTTTCCTCTCAAATAATATCTAAGTGCAAGATAAAGCAACTCTTTGACCTATAACAGGAACACAGTAAGTGTTAATGACTCCAGATATTAGAATGAACCAGAATGCTTAATTGTCTCCTTATATACACCATATATTGCGATTGTAGTTGGCAAAAGACCTCACGTGACAGCATTTACTACTCATTTTGCATTGAATTGGGCCTATTCACGTGACCTAGCGCAACCAATGGGAAGTTACATAATAATTCTCCAAACGTCGAAATCCCCCTGAGTCACTGATTGTCAACATGTACGTATCCAGATATTTATAGATTACATGCAATATTATATTCTTGATAGATTCATGTCACGTAAGTCAATCTTAACAAAAGATATTCTGAACAGATTAAATCTTTGAATAAAAATTATAAAATTTAGATAAAAAGAGCATTAAGTGCAGCTCTAATTGGTCTTATTGCCTATAACATAATACATTCAATAACCATTAAGTGCAACTCTAATTGATCTTATATCATATAACCTAATTCATCCAATAACAATTAATTGCAGCTCTAATTGGTCTTATTGCCTATAATCCAATTAATTAAATGACAATTAAGTACAGCTCTAATTGGTCTTATTAAGTATAACCTAATTCGTTAAATAACAATTAAGTACAGCACTAGTTGATCTTATTTACAATGACCTAATTCATTCAATGAAAATTAAGTGCAACTCTAATTGATCTTATTGCATATACACTATAACATTAAATAACCATTAGGTGCAACTCCGGTTGATCGCCTATGCTGTAAAACATTAAATGACCATATGGTTCAACTTTAATCGGTCGAATTGCCTATACTCAAATACATTTTTAAAAAAAAAAAAAATCAATGAATGCAAGTGCTAGGCTGTTAACATATTCGTGATTTATCACATAGTCGGTATTGTTTTTCTACAGTGTGTGCAGGTTCATATTTTTGATATTATCACATGTGAGCATATCACTTTATGAAATTCTGATTGGTCCAGATGAAATCATGAAATTAGTGTGCATTAATATCTTTAATGATTGGCTGCGACCTTGGGAAAATGTTGTTAACCCCGCCTTTCTGGAATGTTTATATCTGAATGAATTGTTTTGGCAGCCATTTTTTAACTCGACTTGCAAATGGAAATTGAAGAAATATTATATCGGATGTCACAATATGGATATGCTACTCCCACAGGGGTTCATTATGTCATGTTTAAAAATATAATCATAAGAAACATGGCATAAAAAAACAAGACAAGAACGACAATAACGATTAAAACTAAGAGATTGCGGGGTGGGGGGTGGGGTGCGTATATCAGTAGCATAGATATATAATACACCGTATATGCAAGCGTAGTTTAAATGTTAACTTAACAAGGTAAACAAGCTCACCCATGTTCAAAGAATAATCTGGACATGAATGGATCTCCTAATCTCCTAATTGACAGCATCTTTGCGTAGTATATATGGGACGTAAATCCGATACGAAAATAAATTTGTTGACGTCTTCTTTACAGTCTATTTTTCAAATCATACACTACAAATATCAGGTCACAAATGCATTGCAGTAAATGTGGGACTTTTTGCATCCGGTAATCCTATTTCACATGAAAATCGCAGCAATGTAACGATTTTAAACACACATTTTAGGGTACACATATACTGTCGGTCTGCAGTACTGTGACTGCGTACCATAAAACAATGTGGCATCATCACATTGCATTTATAATTCTGTTTTGAAAAATGATTTTGTGGTTACAAAATGTTCTGTTTATTCAGATGGAAGTTTTTTCTTTGATTTATAGTTTGTAGAACATTACAATCTAATTTTATCAGTTCAACTTTGTTTCGGACTATATTTTATGCACAACAAATGAAAAGTACACCGTCTCTCAGAATGAAGGAGATTGAAGGAGATTGAAGGAGATTGTTCATTCTTATATCTATCTAAAGAATTGCCACTGAAATAAAAACTATGTGATGAAAAGATTCTCAAATGAGCAACGATTTAATATTAGATTTATGAAACTCGTTGAATAATGTTATTGCCCGTCACTCCTGCTGAAGTATAGGCCGCCTACTGTGCCACCTCCTTGAGCTGACTCAGGTGTGACCCAGTTTAGTTATGACTGCCTTAAGGTCGCATCGCCAGGTGTTTCTTGATCGACCCCTTCTTCGCTTGCAATGATGGTTCTAACTCAATTCCTGTCTGGTAATGTTGGTTGGTTCGTTCGTTTTATACATGCGGATAAATATTATGTGAAATAAATTAGCAAAAAAATGTCGATTTAACTGTTTCTATGAACCAATTAGACAAGTAATGCAGTTATAACAATATTACATTTAGATATGTCCAAACTGTGTCAGCTAAACAGTAAACCCCTCATCATCAATCACTCTGAGAATCTTTAATAATGTCACTGTTTCAATGCCTGAATATAAAGTGATGTGGTTATTAAATAGATCTCTAACTTGAGGACAAAATAACTATGCAGTTTTGTATTAACTGTCGTACTAGAATACTCAAATACACTACAAGTGCCATTGTATCCTAGTGACACAAGAATGAATTTTCCGATTACTTACTGTTCTGAGTTTATCTATAAGGGGTCACACTGTGTCTCTCTTAGTTCAACTATGATAGGTCAGCATATTACATGTTTATCATAATCTAAAAGTCATGTATTCTCACCATTTACAAAAACTACCTTTTTGTCATTTAATTCAATTTTAGTGATGTGACATCATCAAATAATCTGCTAAACATTGCATCTAGTTGAACCTATCAATCTCCGCTACCATCGTCATTTTTGTTAGAAGGTATGTCATTGTCTGGTATTTAGGTGTGGTTTGACATAACTCATAGGGTATACATTATCGGGATACGTTATGTTATTTTAATTGAAGAATAAACAAATTTTGTTTTGGAAGTTCATATACTCTTATGAACGTTTAGATTGAAACGGACCCCAAGTGTCTCATATGACTTTGTGGCTATTTCTGTTCACTTATAGAAGCTGATTTTCCAACATAAAAATCAGTTCCTTTATCATCTTAGTTTGAAAAAGCCTCATTTCTAAAATATAATTAAATGTATAGTCTTTTGTGTAAAATGTTTATTCGCAAATTCTCTCTCTCTCTCTCTCTCTCTCTCTCTCTCTCTCTCTCTCTCTCTCTCTCTCTCTCTCTCTCTCTCTCTGCTTTGATTCCAGTCATCTGAACCTTATAGTCTTTGCGCATTAATACATGAGCATACTGACTGGATCTTCTATTTGGATGCTTAGAGGTCCTTTCCTCATTGTGACGTCATTTCAGCAAATGTTACTACTGAATAGTGCATAAAGTATTGAAAGGTGTGTTAAAGAAACATAGTGGACTGTGCATTATCTAAACATTCCTGGTACACCATAAACATTATGATTTGAGTCAGACGAAGAAGAAGAGGAGGAGGAGGAAACTTTTAGTCATGAACCATCAATCTTACATGGCCCATATTTTTTCCTATGCTACTTCTCTGAAACACACTTTATAACACAATGTGAACTGAATGGTCTTGTCAGGGATTTAAAACTATCCAATATTAAGGTAGAGTTGCTGGGCTCCATGCTACAGTAGTGTAATCTCTCAGCAGGTGATGTTATAGTTTCCATGTTCGGTTACTATCCAAAGGATCTATCTTATCACATTCTTTTTTTTATGGAAGCTGAAGCCTACAACAACATCAAATGTGTGATGGCAGCCCTCAACGTCATCCATGGGTTTTAAATATATGTTTTGCTGCACATTGGAAATGTTTTGCTATCAATTCCAGTTGGTCATTCAGTCTATATTACAGACACTTATGAAAGCATGAAACAAATTTTGAGTCCCATAAACTATAACCAATATCAGTGACATCTGCATGGCGATTTGAAGGTTCTTCATCTCTTGCTTGGTCTGCAGATTGGATACGGATACACAAAGTACTGCTGTATTTTTCTTCTGCGAATGGGATAGTCGTACGCGAGATTCCCACAAAGTCAAGAAACATTGGCAACAGTCATTGGAGCCTGGGAGGACAACTGTTCAGAATACACAGCTTGTTGAATCAATGGAGGTTTTGTTGGCACCCATGCAGTTCAAGCTGGCACTGATGAAGAAATTCGTCAAGGCCGTGAACAAAACACTGGCAGCTTTCAAGCACCTCCGTCGAATACTTCCAAAGTTAAGTAAGCTAAGATATAGGGATGTGTCTTTGTTGGTCCTTAGATTCGTGAACTCCTTCGAGATGATGTATTGTACTGTACAGTACGTGACAAGAAAAAGACATCACGGAAAGCCGTCCAGTTAGTGGCAACACACTTTTTGGGAAACAACAAGCCAGACAGCTACAGAGAGTTTGTGGAAAACCTCCTCAAGGCATATTAAAACCGTAGTTGCAACATGTCACTACAAATACATTTTTTGTGCATTTTCAACCATGTTTTTGCGAACAAACATCGGAACAATGAGTGATGAGCACAGCAAGTGATTTCAGCAGGACACTGCGACAATAGAGAATCTCTATCAAGGCAAATGGAGCCCATCAAAACTTGCAGTCTATTGATAATAGACTTGACTAAGGACTAATCTACATACGTATAAAAACAGACTAATTGTGTGCCTTTTGTTTCATAATAAATTTTATTTATATAACCCTTTTGCTGCTTTTTAAAGCGTTACAGAAACAGGATAGGTTAAATATTAACATGCAAAGGGACCACAAACACAAGAAAACACCTAGGTTTATATTTTATGATTAAAACTCTACTATCTGCACAATATACATAAACATAAAATGTAAAAATTTAAGTATCTTGGATACGGTTGCCAATTATTTATTTTAATTGTCATGTTGAATTCAGCACATCAAATTTTTTTGAAATAAACATAGCACATATTAAATCTGAAACACACGATTTATAAATAATTGTAGACAACTTTTTCATGCCCCTGAAACGTTACAATAACTCAGATACTTAAACTGATAGCAAGATGTTATATTACACGCCACTGAAACATTTCAACAACTCTGACTGTGTATAGAAGTATTGATGCAGCGATATGTAAAGACACTCTAAAGTCAGTGAAGCAAGATATGTTTATGTTTTATTTTGTTTTCAATTGATTATGTTCTCTCGAGCTCTTTGATAAAGTTTAAATGTAATTGTGCTTAAAATATCGCATTATATGTGGCAACAATCATTGATTATTACACTAGGCATTGAGTAAACACTGATTATTATTATTATTATTATTATTATTATTATTATTATTATTATTATTATTACAATATGCATTGAGTAAACACTGATTATTACACAGACATTGAATACATACTGATTATTACACTAGTCATTGAGTACATATTCATTAATACACTATTCATTGAGTAAATACTGATTATTACATTAGGCATTGAGTATACACTGATTATTACACTAGGCATTGATTTTACACTAAGTTTTACACTAGGCATTAAGTACACACTGGTTATTACACTAGGCATTGAGTACACAGCTGGCCACAGTGACTATGTTCCATAAGTTAGTGTGTGGACCTCTAGATGCATCTGTATTTCAGGGTTATATCAGAATGGAAACTTTAATAATACAAAGAAGACTAAATCCTTAATTAAAATTAACTTTAGCTTATTATTGTGATGCGAATTGTACGATAAAAATTATATACTTTAATTCCAAACTGTCAGTCGAAATTGGTGAATATTTCCAGCAAGAAAACGTAATATGGTTTTAAAGAGTATTAGCTACAAATTAGGCGTACTCTTTTCTTATACATTTCCTCTAACCTCATTCTCCAAATTTAGCGCTAAGTCCAATGAACAGTCAGACGGTGCAAATTACAGTCTTTGAGTCATTTTTGACACAGTTCCAAAACAAGACGACCATCCATTATGATCCAGATTGCGAAATTGCCGCCAACAGAACGGTCCATCTAATTTCATGGTTGTTTGCCGCAAAATAAATAAGGAGCAAGTTGGAATTATATTACAAGAAATTATTGAAAGGAAAGTGACAAATAAAATAGCGACCATGACTTTGACCTGTTAACAATAGGTGCATCTATAATAGGTAATTCAGTTGTTTTGTTTTGTTTTTTTTTTTCAATATTTAGCAATCAGAAATAGCGTCCAAGAATGTCATTTATTGAGCTCTCTGCATATTCAAAACGAACAGTCACTGAAGTGAACAATTCGACGAAACAAATTCCAGCCCAAATGAAATTCTGGACACAATATTAATACAAATTTGATTCTGCTAGATCTTAAAATTCGAATGAATTAATTTTTGAATACATGATTATATAGTCCTCTGCATGACCTAATATAATATAATCTTAAAGAACTCCTTAATATTAACAAAATAAATTGTTAGTTAAAATTAGAAAGTCTGTTAATAAAATTATAAAAGATTACCTGAATGATGTGAGGACCGCCAGGGAAATCCCACGAACTTAAACTCAGATTCAAATAAACACATATACTTCTACTAATAATCACAAAAATTTTAAACCCATATAAATAGAGAATATTTTATGTATTTATTAGTTATTTACTGAATTTGGAAATAAGTAATTTAGGTTAAGTATGTTTTGGACAAGGTTAAGTCCATCAGACAATATTATATTACAATAACATATAGTGTAATAAAATGTTTTAAAACAAGCAGTGGAAATTAAATATACTTACCATTTTATGCTCAATCAACTCCTTCACGTCTATGTTATGGCTAAGGACACATATTATTTCCGATTCCCAAAGTCAACAGGTAGCGGTAACTGAGTTTATTTATGCCACCAGAGGTGAGACCCAAACACGGGCACGGATAACAATAATGTTCGAAGGAATGCAGTAAACCAAAGAGATAGTTTTGTAATATGATGATGGATTACAGAAACAGGGTACACATTTAAGACCAAGACAATGCTACTAACTGTTTAGCTGCAATCTGTTAATGTGGATGCATTCGATCCAGTTCCATAAAGCATCTTTCCACAAACAGAATTTGACTGATATATGTAGTTTGGAAACGATAACCATATCATTGGAGATTTTCCTTGCATGGAAATTTTCCTTGGCAATGATGAGGAAAAACAGGATGTTATACGGAGATTTTGCATTTGATAAGTCCTTCGTTTTGTCGAAAGTTTACGTTTAAATGCAGAAATAAAAATAAACGAAATCCCTTACAGGTAAACTCACAATCGTTTAAATACTTTGCTTCGCAGTTTGATATAGACAACCATATAACACGTGTTGCAATGTAAATCCCTAGTGATACAGACAAACATATAATGCGTGATGTAATGTAAACCCTTAGTGGTAGACACAATCATATAACACATGATGTAATTTAAACCCCTAGTGATCTACACAACCAATTAACACGTGATGTAATGTAAACCCCTAATGATAGACACAAACATATAACACGTAATGTAATGTGAACTCATAGTGACAGAGACAAACATATACCATGTCATGATGTAATGTAAACTTCCGGTGATATAGACACAAATATAACACGTGGTGTAATTTAAACCTCTAGTGATGGACACAAACATATATCATGTGTTGTTATGTAAACCCCCAGTGATAGACACAAACATAACACGTGATGTAATTTAAACCTTATAGTGATAGACACAAACATATAACGCGTGATGTACTGCAAACAATCATGATACAAACATATAACACGTGATGTAATGTAAACCACTAGTGTTAGACACAAATATATATCACATGCTGTACTGTAAACCCCTAGAGATAGACACAAACATATAACACGTGTTGTAATGCAGGCTCATAGAGACATAAACAAATAAATAACAAATGTTGTAATGTGGACTTATAGTGATAAGATCAACCATATAAAACAAGGTGCAGTCTGAATCCCATGTGATATAGGTAACAAATAACACTTAATGTAGACCCTTGTAAATACAGACTAGTATATAATAAGAGTAATGAACACCAAATTGGCATAGATAAGCATATAACACATATAATGTATACCTTGGTGATGGTGCAGTTATCTTGCCCTTGATGAGGGAGAATATTACCATGGTACACCTGGGAATGTAGAGCATGGCATTGGGCATGGTACACCTGGGAATGGTAAGTATACTTTTGTAGGGCATGGAATACCTCGGAATGTATAGCCCTTCGTAATGTGTGGTGCAACTTGGCATGTCAGACATACTGTTGGGTATAGAACACCTGGGAATGTCAAGCATGTTGTAGTGCATGGTACATCTGGGAATGTAGAGCTATTGTAGGCCATGGTACACCAGGGAATATAGACCTTGTTTTAGGGTATGGTACACAATGAAATGTAAAGCTTGTTGTTGGTTATGATACATCTGTGTGTGTAGGGTTTGGTACATCTGGGAATGTACAGCTATTTGTAGTTTTTTAGTTTATTATACACATGGGAATATAGAGTATATTGTAGGTTATGATACATCTGTGAATATAGAGCTTGTTGTTAGGTATGTTATACCTGGGAAAGTAAAGTATGTTGTAGAGTATGTTACACCTAGGAATCTTAAACATATACTTGAGTATGCTGTACCTGGGAATGTAGAATATCAAGTTGAGTATGGTACACCTGGAAATGTAAAACATGGTGTTGGGTATGGTTCAAGCATGGTGTTGTTTATGGTTTACTTCCGAATGTAGAGTATGTTATACGGATGGTGTACCTGGGAATGTAGAGTATGTTGTACGGTATGCTACACCTCCGAATGTTGCACAGTATAGTGTACCTGGGAATGTAGGGTATTTTGTACGGTATAGACTACCTGGAAATGTAGAGCATGCTGTACGGTATGGTACACCTCCGAATGTTGCACGGTATAGTGTACCTGAGAATGTAGAGTATGTTGTACGTTATGGCACTTGGGAATGTAGAGGTGTTGTACGGTATAGAGTACCTGGGAATGTAGAGTATGTTGTAAGGTATGGTATACCTCTAATTGTTGCACGGTGCATGGGGATGTAGAGTATGTTGTACGGTATGATACACCTCCGAATTTTGCACGGTATAGTGTACCTGGAAATGTAGAGTATGTTGTATGTTATGGCACCTGGGAATGTAGAGTATGTTGTACGGTATAGAGTACCTGGGAATGTAGAGTATGTTGTACGGTATGGTACACCTCTGAATGTTGTACGGTATGGTGTACCTTGGAATGTAGAATATATTGTACGGTATGGTACACCTCTGTATGTTGTACGTTATGGTGTACATGGGAATGTAGAGTATGTTGTCCGGTAAGGTACACCTCTGAATGTTGTACGGTATGGTGTACCTTGGAATGTAGAATATATTGTACGGTATGGTACACCTCTGTATGTTGTACGTTATGGTGTACATGGGAATGTAGAGTATGTTGTACGGTAAGGTACATCTCTGGATGTTGTACGGTATGGTTCATCTGGGGATGTGGAGTATGTTGTACGGTATGGTACATCTCCGAATGTTGTACGGTATAGTGTACCTGGGAATGTTAAGTTTGTTGTATGTTATGGAACACCTGACAATATATGTCATGTTGTATGTTAGAGACAATATTGAAATGAAAAGCATGTCAGTTTATGGTACATGGGAATGTAGATCTTGTTGTAAGTTAGTGACAATATTGAAATGAAAAGCATGTCTTAGGTTATTGTATCTGGGAATGTAAAATATATGTGAGGTATTACACTCTACGGAATGTAGTACATGTTCTAGAGAAAAATACACATGGGAACGTAGAGCATAATGTAATGGTATAGAAAACCTACGAGCATATTTTAGGCTATGCAACACCTTGCGATGTAGAGGATATTGTAGCTTACGGGATATATGCGTTTTGTTTTACGGTATCAAACACTTGGTGTTATAGAGCATGGTGTAGGTGACGGGACACCTGCAAGCGTTTTTTAAGGTACAAAACACCTAGGGATTTAGAGCATGGTGTAGGTAACGGGACACCTGCAAGTGTTTTTGAAGATATAGAACACCTAGAGATTTAGAGCATGGTGTAGGTAACGAGACACCTGCAAGTGTTTTTGAAGATATAGAACACCTAGACATTTAGAGCATGGTGTAGGTAACGGGACACCTGCAAGTGTATTTTAAGGTACAAAACACCTAGTGATTTAGAGCATGGTGTATGTTACGGGACACCTGCAAGTGTTTTTTAAGGTACAAAACACCTAGGGATTTAGAGCATGGTGTATGTTACGGGACACCTGCAAGTGTTTTTTAAGGTACAAAACACCTAGGGATTTAGAGCATGGTGTATGTTACGGGACACCTGCAAGTGTTTTTTAAGGTACAAAACACCTAGTGATTTAGAGCATGTTCTAAAAGTATTGTAACATGAGAAAGAAGAGAATGTTGTAGGGTAGAGAACACATGTGTATTTAGAGAGAGAGAGAGAGAGAGAGAGAGAGAGAGAGAGAGAGAGAGAGAGAGAGAGAGAGAGAGAGAGAGAGAGAGAGAGAGAGAGAGAGAGAGAGAGAGAGAGAGAGAGAGAGAGAGAGAGAGAGAGAGAGAGAGAGAGAGAGAGAGAGAGAGAGAGAGAGAGAGACTTGTAGGGTATCTCTCATATAAGTTAAAAATATTTTTTATGCAAAAATGTATGATATTAGTATGGTTATCGTACATAACAATTTATAGGTTACTGCATTTTTATGGGAAAATATAAACGAGTGTTTCGGTTGGAAATACTGCACGACCTTGGGGGTTGCACTGCCTGGTTGTTAACTTCATCTGTATTATTTTCCAACCGTTTGGGGGTGGGGATGCTCTAGTTCTATTCCTGTTAGTTTTGCATTCTACTTAGTTGCTAAAATTTCTCTTGTTGTTGTTGAGGGATATTTTCCTTTTTGTTTCTTGGAACATGTTTTATTAATTTGTACTTTTCCTGCCCTGGGACGGGTTGGCTGGATGTGGTGCGGTTGTTTACTTATATAAAATGGTGATTGATAATAATAATAATGGTGATAATAATAATAATAATAATAATAATAATAATAATAATAATAATAATAATAGTAAAATAATGTTATGTTAGTTATACTATTTGAGATGTGTCAATAGTTATTGCGCTGATTATATATATTGTATAGAAACAATCTGGTATCAGTTACCTTGTTTTTGCGTCACTGGTATACAATCTTCGTTAGGTCATACTTGCAGGCAAGTGGTGCTAAATAGTTCAGTAGTATGCAATGATTTAGTTTCATAAATGGTTTGATAAATCAAGAATTAAATACTATGAATGAATTGAATAATCAAATATGCATGGAAATTTTCCTTGGTGTTCCCACATTTCCACCACTTAGTATTCTTGCACCAAAATGTTCATCGTGATGATAGACATGAGTTTTCTCCGTCTTGGAAATCGTTGACTCGAAACAACAGAGGTTCGCATACTTCTTGAGGATGCAGTTTCAACGTGTGGTGTACCCAAAGTCCACCAACACTAGAACCTGAAATTACTACCACATTCCTAAAATAATAACACAAAAATGTTACTTGACCTACCTAGTGCCAATCACATCGATAGTCCCAACATTGCTATTGTTTTCGTTCTCAAAGAAAAGAGTGGTTATGGGATCAGTCTGGATGACTGCTCAATCACTCTTCTGTCGACTGTGAGACGCTAGGTATCTATCATTCAAAACATATGACAGTTGTTTTCTTTTTTCATTTTTTCTTAAACTCGTTATGTATTTAGTTATGTTAAATTTGTGGTATTTAATGGAATGAGCAATTGACTGACTGGACTGAGATCAGCATTAGCAGTATCTTTCTATAAAAACACGAGCTCAAAACTTGACGAATTAGTATTTTTTATGCTCCTTAACAATATTGTTGAATGAATTATCTTTCTAGAGAATCTGCACTGTCTTGCAAAAATTAATGGACTTAATGTATATTCAGGTTCATTAATTCCTTGTTCAAATTTATAAGTGTTAATCAGAGGCGACAAATGGGCAGCACACTTCACATGCAAACAAATGTCTTTCATTGCTTCTACCAGCGCAAACAAATAGTTTATTTAACAGCTGTCATTTACAAATCACCATTATGTTACTCACGTTAATTCTCAACAGACAGGCAAACGAGAGAAACTACAAATAAAGGGAGATAACTCTTTTTTCATATTTTTATACATTTACATCGAGGTGCTTTATATACAGATTTAGAAAAAAATGATGTTTTCTTGCCAAAAAAGGTTACATATAATTCCCGTGAAAAGAACTTAACAATACAATAATCCTACACTCGTAAAAATCACGTTTCTTCTTGTGGAGACCAATTGGATTACGAAAGAGGTTAAATCTTCATATTCTTCATTTTGTATAAGTAATTAGACCTGATTAGACAAAATCACTTTGTAGGCCTCAGTGGTTAGAATATCCGTTTCGGATAATGGAGATCACAGTTTTGAACACCATATTAAAAGGGTGCTATCAGCTGCCTTGCTTGGCGCTCAGAATTAAGAGATTAGAGTTCATCCTGGAGTCAGGATAATATGGCTGGTGGGACGTGATGCTACACGTTTGCGATATGATGCACCAATGATAGAAATGCCTATAAACTGCCACACTGCAGACATCGTAGCGATATGACTAAGATTTAAAAAAGACACCTAATCTGACAATAAAGAATAGTTATTACATGCTCATTTGTTTCTCCGTTAACTTTATTAAAATCACGTACACAACATTTGTACCCAATTAGGAACTACTTTGTAAACAAATCATATAAACTCATGTAGTAGACCATTTACGTTTTGATTGATTAAATTTTTTCTGATTTAAATAAAGCAGATATTTCGTGGACTGCCACATACAAGCTGCTTTGCCACATTTCGCGTTAACTTTTTTGATACAATTATTCGGATATAGGCTAGCGATAGACGCCAGTACAGGGTTCCTACAAATAACATGCCAAGTGACAAGGCATAAACTGTCTTCTTTAGCTGGTAATAAAAATGGCAAAAATATACTTACAGTTTTGCATGCTGAATTTCCTCGAAAAGTATTTTCTTAGTTCTGCAAATCCGAATTACATGAGCAGCAGCAGGGATGGTGAACCCTAAAAAATTTTGCTCGAGTCCTTAACGAAAAGTAAAGGTTCCTACAGAAGCTGAAAAAAGGTCAATAACGCTAAACCAAAGTCTCTAACTGATTATATTTCCATACGGTTAGGTTAGCTCATTTTTGTTATACTATTATTTAAGTTATTTTGTCCTGACTTTGTAAGGCGATTTTGTTTACTTGTAAAGCGAATCCATTTTTGTTGTTCTTCACCTTCCCTGCTGCTCCTGACTGTCAGGGGATTAACCAAAGATTTTATCCATGCTATTCTACGAGCGTACGTATAAATTAATATATAGAGTGTCGTTTCTTAAGTCAATAATATTTCCATCCTGATTTGTAAGTTTGAAATTCATTCTCCTCAATAATGGATTATGTACACGCAGGTATACATGATTTATTGACTCTGATACAATAAGCCACCCTGGAGATGCTTGAATACTGGACGAATATAATATATATATATATATATATATATATATATATATATCCCTGCTGAGCCTGATTAGACTTTGTTAGGTCAACGTGGTAGCTGCTGTCAATTATATCGCATACTAAATTCAGTGCTATGGTGGATGTTATATTAACAATATTAGGCGAGATATGACGTCCTGTTCCATATGGGTCATTATTATATCTGAGAACAGTTGGAAACGGGATTAATTTTTTTCCCACGATTCAATTACTCCCGGATAATATTCCTCAATAAGATCATTGAATAATTTCTTCATTTTAGCGTTATTTAGAATTGGTATAATAAATGTTTGTAATTGTTCTTCTTCTGCTATTTTGTAATGATTAAGAAATAACTGTTTACGCTTTTGATTAGTGCAAGAACCATGTCTATCAAAAATAGTTGCAACGTTTATGAGACTTCGATTGACGATGTACAAATCGAATAGGAACCCATTCAAGTGTTTTATTAACTCGAATATTTGCTGCTTTACATTATGATCATAATGTCATAATGCTGTGATAATGAAGTAAGCAATTGTTTTAAATCATTAAATGATTTATCGAATTCAGGTTTAAGAGTATCTAAAAATTCTTTAAAAAATTTCATCAACAATCTGTCGATTTTTCGTCCTGAGTTCTATGACAAAATCAAATACAGATCTAAATATCTTAGGGACCCTTTTACCATCAAAATCGGTAAAGTAATAATTATTGTCGTTTGGATCAGATTTAAAAAATATATAACTCCATGGATGTTTTTCTCGATATTCTGGATTTTTAATGAATTTTGTTTCACTCGTTTTAAACTCATTTTTAGTTGCTTCTGGTGGAACCTGGTAAACCGGTGAATTTTCAGGCCATCCTGATACTGATCTAATTGAACTTTGATAAATATTCACAGCATAGTTAGGAGATGTATTTCAATCACTGACGATAATGTTGGTTCATGAACAGTAATTGCTTTTTTTCGACTCTTTTCCAGTTATAAACTTAATTTTTTGCTCTGGAATTCCACATTAATTTGCTCTACCTGATAACTGCCAGTTGGAATACCAACTACTTGCCAATCGGGAGTTCCATCAATATTTGTGGAATTGGGATATTTTCATATAATATTATAATGAATGTCCCGCTTCCACAAACCATCGTGGTTATTTCTGTTTGTCAGTCTGATATTTCGTTAACTAATTTTATCAGAACTAGTTGTTAAACCATCCGTTAACGGACCATATATGAAACTTCAACAATAACGAATGTTCGTTTATAACTGAAATATTGTCAGCGCCATAAAATCCTGGGCGTATCGGGTGATTAATGATGCTCCAAAACTTCTGTAGATTATTTTGATTTTCTCAATTACATTTGATACAGTTAGTTTTGGTTCTCGCTTTATTCGTGATTCTGGAATTATTGAGGACCAGTTACTAAGAAGATCATTATAATGCTGAAGTAAATCTGGATCGTTGATCATGTCTTCGATATACAGCCCTAAGTCTGAACCTGATATCGGTATTGTTGTTGCTAGTAAATCGTCAGGTACAATATCAGGTAAATTCAATAATGTTAGAAATCTTCTTATTTTTGCCAACTTCCCTTTAGGACTTAGTTTATCGGAGCGGAATACTTCAGTTACAATCGCACGGCCTTGATGTAATTTATCAATAATTACACGCAGTGCACGTCTCATCTGCGTTGACTTCTTGTATAGATGCTCTACTTGCTCAGCTGTTAATTTACCAACATCGCATTGATATATGTTTTTGATTTTATCAGGCGGGCGTCGTATTTATAATATTGAGGATATTCTTTGTCTTGATCAGTTTCAACTACATGAGTTTGTTTTATTCGCTCACCAATAGATGTTTTTAGAAATTCATCAACAATAGGATTATTCTTAATAATCTCTGTAGCTGGTTTCTCAATATTATTTTTTGTGCCCATGTATCATAATCATCGATGGGTGGTTCTATTATCTGATATCCGGTATTCCTCATCATGTGTATCAATCTCGATGTAAAGTACATCTTTGAGTAGTTCTCGTCGATAATGTCGCTGATATAAGCGAATCCAAATGCAGTTTGTAACTCTCCTGCGCTTGGAATTCTGTAAAGTTTTGTATCGTCATCACGGTCAATGATGACCTTCTCGATGGATTCACGATTTATTGGTAGTCTATATTCGTGTTGTTTTCTCGTCGTATAATAATGAATTTCATCGACACAACGAAATCTATGTAACGCTTGTTTAGTAGCGTCTATTGATCCAAGTTCTTCAGAAAACACATACATAATTCTAAATCGATTATTGGTTATACTAACTCCCGCTTCGAGAGTGTGGTTACTGATAACGACATCAATGTCATCGAATGCATTATTAATGTCACTAAAGTCAGATTTTTCTGCGCAGGATCGGTATCAGCGTGATAATATCTGACTCGATATCCAAGATGTAGTTGTGTTGCAAGACTTTCTACAGAATAATTGGTTCGTTGCATATTATGCGTAAATATCGAAAATTTTGTCATCGAACTCTTTGGATTTCAATCTCTCAAGTGAATTGGGTAGATTACTTGCATGTGAGTGCTCAATAATAGACTTTTTATCTTGGTCGAATTTGTAATTGTTAATGATGAATTTCATCGATGACCGGCCTATGTTATCAGGAAACAGAATTAAGTCATCGTCGTTAGCATCTGCATCGAGAACAATCAGTCTTTCACATGCTGTTATTAGGCCAGCAAACGTATCCCATCGTTCCTTACTATGCTTGACTGATGCAAATTGTTGCCGCAGAATTCCATGCCACTCATCGACAATAATCAGATCTGGAACGCAACGAATTCTATTTAACGACTCCCATTGTATAACAACACGTCTATTTGATTTAGGTTCAAAATTAATACTGCCATCAATATCCATATATGATTCAATCCGATAATCAGTTTTAATTTTCTCAGTAAATGTTTTTCTATACGATATAATTACAACATATTGATTATCTTTCAGCGATTTCCACGCAGCCTCAGATTTAGCCATCCCACATGCTGATTCGTCGATATAATCAATATCGTTAATTATTCTACACCCTGATCCTGTTTCATGGTCAGGTAATTCAGTATATGAAAGATTCGCATTTATTTCTACGATATATCCATGATAATTATATTTACGTTTTGTGTTAATGAAATATTTAAGGTATTTTTTGTTTATGACAGAATTAGGGCATCTTTCAATTATCTGCATTACTTTAGCATCATTAGATGTTCCAGCGATGATTCTATCGATCTCCTCATCAGGAGTTATTGTGATAATCGATAATGTTATTTGTCCTCCTGTTGTTCGTGGACAGCAAATATAATAATAATCACCACGAATCTCATCGTGGTTAACATAAACAATACAATTATCGCATTTATCCTCAATGTTGTCATGCAGTTAATAATAACCATGACGACGCTCACAAATATTGCAATGATGACCGGGCTTCCTGGATATAGTAAATCTGTTCTGCGACACATTAATTATATCGATCATCTGATCAGGTTCTCTTGTTAACGCAACATAAATTCTTTCAAAATCATCTACGTTAATATCATCGACATGGCTAATAACTGAATTATGACCAACTCCTGATATCATGGATAATTCTACATATTGAGGTTGCATTGCGACGGGACACATTAACAATTCTGAAAAAGAATAATCACCGTGTAAAATTAACTTTTTACACGCCGTACTTTTATTTGGTTTATACTACCTTGTTCCTCTCAACTTAATGCTGTATAAACCAGCTTGACGATCTATCTTCCATTTTGGCTTCATCATAGCTGCTCTTCTAATCAGATCATGTTGTTGTTCGAAAGCCACCGGTGTGGATTTGCAGAGTACATGATAACCACTATTTGTCTCAAACACAAATACATCTTCACGATTACATTTACATAAATTTGACAGATAATCGATAACCTCATTAATGTCAATCGATTGATTTGATGGCTGAATACCAATAACATCGTCACGCCAATCTCTGATCTCCTCAGGAAGAAATTTTTTATCAAGATCAAAAACTGTATATCTGAGCCGAAATGTTGGAATTATCTCAATCACTGACGATTCACTCACAAAATGCTCGGCAAATCTGTCAAAATAAGCATCAAAGAGAAATAAATGGAATTTATTAAAATGCTGGATAATAATTCCCTGTGCCTATACATCTTCGATGTCGTAAGATAACACAATCAGGTTATCAATTACATCATCCTTACGACTGTGTCAAACAACATTATTGAATGAATTTAGAAACAGAGAATAATATTCACATAGATAATAATAACTGACCTTAGCTACGTCATGCAGTTCATTATCAGGTGTTTCTGCGATTGTATTTACAATATCCTGATGATCGTGATCGAAATCATCTTTGTTTGAATAATTATTTTGAATTAAAGATATATTATTATTGTATAGAAACCTTGAAGTTTGTATCGTAGCGTCGTCACCAATTATATCTGTTATTTTTTTCTGTCACCATTTTTACTATGATACTATATACAAACTGTTTTATTAAAAATATGTTTAATTGAAATTTCAGAATATATTATATAAATGACAGATCAGGCAAACAACACATGCACGTGGATTATTCAAGAAACAACCAGATATTGTAGTAAAGGATGTCAAGGAGAATACTGCGCCCATCATAGATATATGCTAAATAAAGGCTCAGGCGGAACAAGACCATGTGTTTATGTGAAAAAGGACTGCGAGGTAAATTGGAGATCTGAACGAGATGCGGAGGTAATAATTACCGCACACTAGTGATTTATTATAACAAACGGAATCTGAAATATATGCTGCATAAGAAAGGACCTCCAACTGTTGAGGAGTTCATTGAATCGCATAATAAAATAAGGCCGGATTAACAAAATGACCTTTTCTATCATGGTTTGTGGAAGCGGGACATTCATTATATATTATATGAAAATGTCCCAATTCCACAAACGCAGATATAGGCATCGGATTTCAATAATTAATCTTTAATATTTTAATTTCACACAGATATTTTGCATAAATCCACACAGATATTTTGCATAAACCATTGCATTATATTTTAAACAAAAAATTTATATAGTGTAAATATAAATGCCTTTTAAAAAGGAGAAAATATATGTAAATATTTACATCAGGGATCAACAGAATTTTGCAACAAGACCTGCCGTGGATAATACTGCGCATATTATAATGCTAGATTAAAAAACGGTTATAAAGGACCTAATCCATGTCTAAGCTGTGGAATTGGAATGCGAAGCAAACTATGTCTATATTATCGTTGTGGTGGGTCAAATTATCGTTTTGTTATTATAAAAGAAGATCTCCAGGGCATAAAATAAGAAAAAAGAAGCACTCCAATATTCATTATTTATAATATTTATAATATATATTTAATTAAAATACTAGTAAACAAAGCGCGATAACTACTGCACTGAATCTATGTTGATACTTATTTTCCTTTGTTCATAAGTGTAATTTATTTTCGATGCTTGAATACGGACAAAATACATCGTTTTTCAGACAATTATTACCTAATTATCTGTTATTCACAATTATGTGTTATTGAACAACAAAAGAGCAACACGGAGAGATAAGGGTACATATATTTGTCTCTATAGCCTAAAATTTCAGTAAGTAAAGCCTTACTGACTTTACGCATTGGTATTTAGGTCAAAAGCTGTTTATATCCTTGTAAACATCCTCTAACGGACGACAACTCTAATGCAGAAAATAGTCAATATGATATGTGCATAACATAGTTTTTGTATTATGTTTGAGAATTAAATCAAATTCATGCTACAATTCTATAATAATTATAACCTTTATTGAGTATCTACTGCTCGTACATAATTTCCCTGTGTAGTAACACTTTTTACTTTCGAAACTGGGGATAGTGTCTGTACTTGGCTACTGTGGTATGTTTAAGTTACGTATATGTTAACCATTTGAACAGAAGTATGTATGATAAGACCATAATCTAGTGGAGTAATCGTGTGGCTGTGGTACTTAAGTGAAACACTGCGTCGGTTCTAATCCCCGTGACAGCCCAGGATGGCAACGATTTGATGCTAATTTTTCTTTTTAAGTGGGGACGAAGTCCAGAACGATTAAATACACTCACCCGCCATACATCAAGTGGCGTGGTACATTTTTGTATCACTCACAGGGTTTCTGTTAGGGTGAGTGTATTTAATCTTCTGGATGTAGGTATTCCCCGAAGTTTATGTTTGTGCCGTCCACAAAAATCAAAATGATATTCATATATATATATATATATATATATATATATATATATATATATATATATATATATATATATATATATATATATGAAAATATATATATATATATATTTATTTATTTTTCGGAATGAAGAGTATACAGTTATTATTCGTATTCAATTATAATCTTTTGGTCATAGTTTATTGAAAATATTTTATCTGCAGCTCTATGCACCGATTGTGGATGAATACTAAAATACATACATGCTGCATACATTGATGATGGAAAAGTTATTTCTTGATCTGTTTCTGTATTTATGGATTTAATCGCTCTCTTTTTGAATATTTTACACCCTCCTGTATTTCTACGTCTACAATTCTGACTCTGCATAATAGCTTACAGATTCGATAATTTGTTATGCTGCGGAGACCATCTAAGTGGTCAATAACAAATCCATCTTTAACGACCCCAAAATAACATTCGAATATGTACTTGTGTAATAGATATCGTTTTTGTCCAATATTAAATCTAAAATAACCAGCATTTTCAATACTTCCAACTATTTTCATTTGTCAACAGTTTCTAATAACGCCATCTTTTGACGCCTCGTAATTCGTATATATTGGATGTCTCACAAATTCTTTTTGCTCCATTTGTATATAATATTTGTTTGTCTAAATCACACGAATGGCTTAAAATTCTCGAAATCAAAAACTGTTTGTATGCATTTCTGTCAGTTACAAAGACATCACGATGGACCTAATCTCACGCTGGAAGGAACACCTATTCCAGTTGTTGAGGAAACAAACTTTTTAGGCATTAACTTCGATAGAAAACTGACTTTTATTCCACATCTGAAACATTTGAAAGCCAAATGTTTGAAATCTCTTAATTTACTTAAAGTAATAGCGCACACTGACTGGGGTGCTGACAGGAGAGTCATACTCAATTTATATAGAACGTTTATACGCTCCAAATCAGACTATGGGTGCGTTGTTTATGGTTCAGCAAGGAAATCCTATTTAAAGATGCTTGACCCAATCCATCATCAGGGAATAAGACTTGCCCTGGGAGCATTTAAGACATCCCCGTGTGAAAGTCTCCTCGTCGAAGCGGATGACCCACCCTTATCACAACGTAGAGAAATGCTCTCCGCACAATATGCAATCAAATTAAGATCTAGCCCTCTGAACCCATTTTTCGGCAGTTTTGGAACCAAAATATAAATCCTTATATGACAATCAACCAAATGTCATACCTACATTTGGCATTAGAATATCACAATTTCTCGAAAGTACTCAAATTGATATTTCAAATATTTTGAAAAGCCAACATCTCCGAAACACCCCCATGGCTACTTCAGCAACCAAGGGTAATTTTTACGTTACATGATGGAAAAAAATCGGAGACAAATCCTTCCATTTTCCACAACTCTTACCATGAACTCCTCTCACAACTTGAAAAGTATACAAAAATATATACCGATGGATCAAAAGATGAGGAAAAGGCTGCTGCAGCCTTCGTAAGTGGAAACCTCACAACCAAAGTTCGCTTGCCAAATGGTACGTCAATTTTTCAGCCGAAATTAGAGCAATAGACATTGCTTTGCAATACATTGCAAGCAAGCGTATTTCAAATAGCATAATATTTTCCGACTCACTATCAGTACTTCAGTCACTACATAACAGAAAACTGGAGAATCCATTATTAGCAAACATTCTCCTTAAGCATACTGAGCTGAGTACCTCCCACAATATAGTATACTGTTGGTTACCCAGCCATGTAGGAATTAAAGGTAATGATAAAGCAGACCGTGCTGCTTAAATGGCCCTATTACTAGAACCAACTGATTTTAAAGCACTATATACTGATTTTAAACGTTGTATCAAAGAGTGTTTACGTCAAAAATGGCAGGCATCATGGAATGATGACGTGAACAACAAACTTCATGCCAACCTTAGGAGAAAGGACTCCTTCCTACAGATCCGTCCATAGAGAGGAGGTAGTCATTGCAAGAATTCGACTCGGTCATTTTTATTTAACACACTCCTACATATTAAAAGGAGAAGACCCACCAGAGTGCATAGCTTATAATGAACCATTCACCGTTAAGCACTTTATACTGGAATGCTTCGATCTTCAACCTACGCGTAATCATTACTACGTTGTGCAAGACATGACGGAGCTCTTTGATACAGTTAACATTACCAACATTATAGACTTCCTTAAGGAAGCAAATATTTATCATAAGTTATAGCTTTTATTTTATCACCATGTTTAGTTTTGTGTTATATTTATGCAGTCGATAGATTTTAATTGCCAATCATATGTTTTCGTTTTCATACATTTGCACTCCCCGTTGATCGGGAAACTTTTAATTATTTACCATCGTTCACATTTTTATCGGTTTACCTTTAACTGTTTGGTCTCCAATAGCTGGTCGATAAAATTAGTTTACCAGTTACTAATTGAAAAAGGATAAACCTAATGATTGGCGCTAAATAGGCACATAGTGCTGATGGGCCGTAAAATATAAATCAATCAATCAATCAATCAATCAATATTTGTCTAAATCATTATTTTCAAATCTGGTCAGATAATTCTTTTCTGTCTTTATAGGGGATTTACCTGTCGATGTATCTTTATTTGTCATAATAGCGTTTAAGTTCCCATTATTTTTTACCACCACAACCTGCACATAGCTGTGTTTTTCCTCTGACTCCAATATAACATTGAATGCATGGCTTTGGTCCAGTATTTTCATGTCTAATTCCTTGCAAATGGTAACTAAAGTATTTGTTTTTGTTTTGGCATGGTTTATCACAATAAGAAATATGTCCAATTTTCAACCAAATACACTTATTTTCTGTTTGAATCGTTATATATATATATATATATATATATATATATATATATATATATATATATATATATATATATATATATATATATATATGTATATATTATTTATACTAAAATTCAATTTAAATCTTTGTCGTAATTACAATAATGGAGGAAGTATCCGCAATGGAACCGTCCCCTACTAGATTTGATCTTGACAGACTACCAGAATATAAATTTAGTGTTTCTATGCAAGATCTCGCTTTAACGAATGCAGATATAACCATAAGTATCCGTGAGACTAAGAAGGAATTTCGTGAAGACGGTGCTATTTATGTGTGGTCAACTTTTAGGGTTGAAAATATCAATAATATGATGAACGACAGACGAGGGAAAGTAATTATTAACCACCTTGATAATCAAATAAATCTTATTTTAATAAAAAATTTTTGTGAAGACATACGATAATCTTTGGATCATTCGTGATAAAAGCGACCCCGTTCATATACAGTCTGGAAATAATAAAACGATATTATTAAATAACAAATCCAAACCTGGAATACTGACTGGTATTGATAGACCGTATTTTGAGCGAGGGTATCCAGTTACTGCTGTGGTATATGGATTGTTTTTACTGAATGATAAACTTAATATTGCTAATCTCAAACCTATGAGATGGTCAGAGTGAAGAATAAACTGCGTGACTGAGCGTATGTTAGAACAATTTACAAATGCGATGCGTGGTAATGGCTTAACAGATTTAAGACTTAAAAAATATGTGAATGGAGAGTGACCGTAAAAGATTCTGGTTCATCTATTTAGGATGTTGCTAAGCTAGAAAAGTCATTAGGATTTCCAATAACAGTAAAAACACTAACATGAGAGATATTGTACAAACCAAAATTTATAAAAAATGGAAGCCCTTTAACAATTATTGATCATAATGCACATTCATGGACTGATGCTGTAACTATATTCCCACGAGACAGAATGACTAAATTTTATAATGGTCGTGGATTTGATTTTATTAAAAATATTAGTAAAAGTGACCCTGTATCTGTTTGGTTATTTCAAAGTTCGGAACACGATTACGATCAGTTTGTACGGCCTGACGGTAACACTTATCGTACGGAATCTCTTTATGAAGAAATGAGAAATCTCGCACTAAAATATACTTCGGACGATGACAAAATCAGACAACTACTGAATAATTGTTTTACCGTACCATCAGTCGCGGCCCATTTTGCTCAAGAAAAAAATTCATGGAAACCGACAAGATCAGAATTTGTTGAGGATATACGAAAAATTTGCATAGAATATGGGCACGGTGGATTATGGAATACTAAATACGATTATAATGATGTTATATCAGTCGATATGGCTGCATGTTATCCTGGAAGTTTTCTTTGATATGGTGAGTGTCCTAAAAACTTTAACAGATTCGGACACCCTACATTTGACATGGCCAGAGTTTCAATAATTGGACCCTTACCAGATTTTGACTTAACCGGATTTGCATATATAGAATCATTTGAGTTCGCAAAAGATCTCCATCCGATTATTTATGTTTGGTTTGGTAAGCATTTTACAGAAAAATGTTGGACTCCAATAGTGTTATTAAGATATATGCTTGATGCTGAAATATTAGTATCGTTAAAGGTAAATGAAGTGATTATATCCTATAGTCCACAAAAGGAAGTTTGGTTACCAGAACCGGACAGATATAATATAGAAGATGCCAGGAAAGAATTTCCTGATCTTGCCGAAGACGACATTATTAAAATTAGTAATAATATACGTAAATGCCGAGACGAGCACGATGAAAAACGTGCAAAAGATCTTGGTAGAAAGATAATTGGTAAGTTTACTCAAGGTAGTTCATACGGTCATAAACGACACAGTACAATATTGATTATGGACGATGCTGAGTTAGATTTTATAATCGCTGATACAACCAAGAAAAACACATGTATAAGACGACATAAGGCTTATTTATCGGATGGGACCAAACTAGGTACCATTGTGAGTTATATTGAGGGCGACTCACCGCAGTTTACTCATTTGAGATCTTCAATGCTAGCCTATGTTTCTATAAATCTACTGTCTATGATAAATAGATTTCCTCGTCACGCTGTTAGAGTCGCTACGGATTCATTCTATATAAACAAAAAATATAAAGATTTATTAAATCCGCTACTCGGTAATGGTGAGTGGGGAACATGTAGGATAAAACAGGAAAATATACTCAGTTATTCTGAATTTGCTGAAGTTGAAATTAATGAAATATATTACAGAAATAATAATCAAATATCAAAATCATTTGCACCATATGTGTACGATCCTGTGGCTAGACATAAGACTGTTTATCTTAATGGGTGTGGAGGGTCAGGTAAAATAACTCGTGTGATTAAATTATGTATGAACAACAATTCAGATATGATCGTTTGACACCTATGCATAAACTCGCCAGAGATAAAAGAACAAGGTGTAAAAACATACACATATCATAGTTTCTTTAGATGTTGTGGAAACACATGGGCTCCTGAGCGAATGGGTGAGAAATACATACCTAAGTATATTATATGGGACGAGATAGACACGGTGGCGTTAGAAACACTAAACACATTTCTTGAGTGGTTATTAACAAAAAAAGCACTGCTGTGATTATGTGTGGTGATCATGGTCAACCACCACCTTTCGTTGGACAGTCTCCACATGAATGGCTAAAGAATAATGTAGATTATTATGAAGAAATACATGATGACCATAGAGCTATTGATGAACCGCTGAAAGAACTTAAAAGATTAATTAGACTACAACCAGATAAAATACATTACTATGCGTGAGATAATTCCAGAAACTACCGTGAATGATTTTTTGACTTCTGATTTGATAGTCGCAAGTAGAAAGATAGTTCGTGATGAATTGCAGAAGAAATTATTTACGTTACATAAAGAAAAATTTTCACATCTACCTGTACCATTATGTTATCGCCCAGCAGATACACGGCGACAGAATATTGAAGTTGAAATTCCTGGTGGCGAATAACAAAATCTGGTATTGAATGATATTATTCTGCTAACTATTAATACAGTTGAAGGGGTATTGAATATTGATAAATCACCGTGGACGTTAGGATATGCTATAACGATTCATTCGTCGCAGGGATTAACTCTCTATGATCCAAATATCTGGATTGTAGATGACCGGAGCGAGTTGTCAAACTTAGTCTATCTTGCAGTATCTCGTGTCAGACGAATAACTCAACTACATATGGTTATTATAGATTATGTGATAACTGAAGAGATTACTAATAACGATGCTGTAATAAAGAAAACTTTAGCGTGTTATAAGCAATGTGACAAAAAAAAAATAAACGTGACTTTGATATTGATACTGAATTTATTATAAAACTAAAACAATTACAGAATAAACACTGTGCAAGTTGTAACACAATAATGTTATGGCAATATTCGAATAATAATACAAGACAATTTACCGTAGACAGAATCAATAGTGATCTTTGGTCACACACGTGAAAATGTGATGCTGACTTGTCTTGAATGTAATCGACCCCGAGATTCTAGTTTACATAAGTGAAGGTGGCGGTAATTGTGTATCTGTAGGAATTACCTGCAATTGTTCACGCACAAATCCACGTTGAGGGGCAGTAGAATCTAGTCTGTATATAGCAGGTCTTCCAGTGGATCTAACCACGCTAGAACTTGTATGTGTGGTCACACTCCAAACAGGGTCGGTAGCTCGTATTTTGCCAACCTCCAACTCCCTTGGTTCGTATAAATATCTCACAATTACATTACCTAATACTGGTTGTTGACCTCGTTGTCCGTATTCATCGCTACGTGGTATATATATATATATATATATATATATATATATATATATATATATATATATCTATATATATATATATATATATATATATATATATATTTGTTAATGCATTAGAAGGTTTCATGGAAGTTGCAAGAGTAATTTCTTTATTTAATGCAGATATCACACTTGGTAACCTTGCAACCCATTCACGAGATCGCTCACCGGACTTAAAGTCAGCAGATATTTCCTTCGCATATTGATATCCAAATAACCGGTCAGCAACGGTTCGATTAAATCGTAAAGTAAACAAAATCGCCTTACAAGGTCAGGACAAAATAACTTCAATAATAGTATAATAAACTGAGCTAACCTAACCGTATGGAAATATAATCAGTTAGAGACTTTGATATAGTGTTATTAACCTTTTCTCAGCCTCTGTAGGAACCTTTATTTTTCGTTAAGGACTCGAGCAAAATTTTGTAGGGTTCACCCTTTCTGCTGCTTGAGCCATATCATAGGTTCTCAAGCTCGAATACAAATTTTTGAATTTGCGACTATATTCCAAGTGAAATTGAATGTTTATACTGCACTCATATTGAAGATAACATTACATTCCATAGCATCTTTTTGACAGTTGCAATTGAATGCCTTCATATTTTTCCCCACATTATGATTTCAAACATTCAATAACAGAAAAGATGTCAACACGATTTTCCTCGCTGCACTAATCCGATTTATTTCATGTAGTAACCTATAAATTACTATGTACGATAACCATAATAATCATACATTTTTGCTTAAAAATATGTTTAACTTATAGGAGAGATCCTTAGTGCCCAAATAGCAGATGTCTCAAACCTTAGAATATGCTCCCGCTTGTTCCTTACCCTACAACTCTCTCTCTCTCTCTCTCTCTCTCTCTCTCTCTCTCTCTCTCTCTCTCTCTCTCTCTCTCTCTCTCTCTCTCTCTCTCTCTCTCTCTCTCTCTCTCTCTCTCTCTCAATACCCAGGTGTTCTCTACCCTACAACATTCTCTTCTTTCTCATGTTACCATACTTTAGAACATACTCTAAATCCCCAGGTGTTCTATACCTTAACAAACGCTTGCAGGTGTCCAGTAATCTACACCATGCTCTATATCACCATGTGTTTGATACCGTAAAACAGAACGCATATATCCCGTAAGCTACAATATAGTCTATATCACAAGGTGTCGCATAGTCTAAAACTATGCTCATAGGTTTTCCATACCATTACTACGTTTCCATGTGTATTTTTCACTAGAACATGTACTGCATAATCTACATTCCCATATATATATATATATATATATATATATATATATATATATATATATATATATATATATTTATATATATATATGAGAGAGTATCTATCTATCTATCTATCTATCTATCTATCTATCTATCTATCTATCTATCTATCTATCTATCTATCATCTCCCTCTCTCTCTCTATCTCTATATATCTATATGTTTGTCTATATCAATAGGGATTTACATTATATCATATATTATATGTTTGTGTCTACCACTAGGGGTTTAAATTACATCACGTGTTATATGTTTGTGTCTACCACTAAAGGTTTACATTACATCACGTTTTATATGTTTGTCTGTATCAGTAGGGATATACATTGCAACACGTGTTATATGGTTGTCTATATTAAATTGTAAAGCATAATACTTTAAGGATTGTGAGTTTATATGTAGGTGTTTTCGTTTAAATTTTATTTTTGCATTTAAACGTAAACTTTCATATAGTCTTAACAAGCCTGCAGGCCAGCTCCATAGCAGACGTTGTATCCATTTTTAAAATGTCATTTATTTCTGGTTTGTAATCGACGCCTCAATTATCCATCGTATTTAACGACGATTGTGATACGTGTTAAAATTAATACCTGAAAACATTTTAATACTATTTTTTTCCACGAGTTTTTCTGTTTATAAAATGTATCTTTGGTTGTAAAGTATTAGCAGTATTTAATATTGTGGGTGACACATATAAAAAGGTCAGGAAAGTTCAGTCGCTGACAGTTTTCATGATTCATGTAGAAAGCTAATCATAAAAACGTTAATGCTTTAAGTTTGCCTTTTACTGCATGGGCTTTAAGAAATTTCTTGATGGCACCTCACTGACTGCAAAGATGTACACTAGGGCTCTACATAAGCCACGTCTTAATATCTGTACATCCTGAAGTGGAGAGGGTGGGAGGATAGAGAATAAGATAAAAGGAACTTAAAAGAAGAAAAAATGAAATAGGCCTTAATATAGAAATACAAGACTGAATAACAAACATAAGGGATATATAGGTCCTAATTGTAAAAATAAAATAGTTCCAAAAGTTATATCGCCAAAGTGGCGATAAAGTTTTCTTCCGGCGATCCATTTCAATATCTCACTATAAAATATATTTTAAAAAAGTGACCGTTACCATTTATTGTAGAAAAGATTATGGTTGACAAAAGCGTGTCCTTGTTGTTACTGTAATCAAAACTGTTACTGTAAATATAATTTTGGTGGGCAGGTTCAAAGTGGTATTCACACTAGCCGTTACGGGAATGACGCTATCGTTATGAAAATGACGTTACCATTGCTGGAATGACATTACTGTTTGGGAATGACGGTACTGTTATGTTGATGACGTTATTGTTATGCAAACTGAGCCATTAAAAATCCATTATGGGAATGAGGTTAATGTTATGTGAATTCAGGATATGCTTCTTTAGGAGGTCTGTCATAACAGGATTTATGCTTCGGTCATTTGTCATGTTCACAGCCAGGAACACAGAAGCAAACACAGTACATTACAAATAATTACAATAATGAACTGAACCCAAACAGGTAACCATTACCAACAGTAAAGATTATTCACTTAAGCATGTGAAAATTTAAATGCAACTACAGTTCTGCTTGATAGGAATGACTAACAATTGTTTCTGACACAAAACAATCGATGAGACGAACCTACGTTTATGTTTGTTCTCATTTTTTGTTCCTGTCTGTTTTGTATATAACTGAGTGGCCTGTTTAACGAATTGTTTAGTGTGGGGCATTACCGCACGTATGCTTATTACGACTCTGCCTCTCAGCAAGTAAAACGTCCAAAAAATGGTACAAATGACCTCACATCTTTCGAAGATTCCGATTTTTAAATCGTATGGCATGACTGAAAATGTAATATATAATCAAACTTCTGATAAAGTAATATTCACCATTCCTCCCCTGCAAATTCAGTCTATAATTGCTCTATATTTAATAGTCATCTGCTTTCAACGGACAGCAGCTGGGTTTTTCCTAACCAATGTTTACAACCTGTTTTTGGAGTATACTAGATGCGACCGCACCATAGAAGTCTCTACCATATTTTGGAAGTTAAGAGAGACGTTGATTAAAAGATTGACATGGACGTCAGGCTGATAACCTTTCAGACTAATACGCCGAGAGACCTAAAGCCAATTTAGAAAAGAGGTTTAGTACATGCTAATTAGAGGACCGGATTGTTAAATCTGTTATTTATTACCAGTATTGCTCCTTCAAAAATGAGGAATTATAAGGGTTACTTTCTTTTACTCGTATTCTTGTAATTTTATTCTGAGGTATTGTCAAAGAATAGTGCAAGCAAATAACTTCATGTTGCGCAGAACTATTATATGTTGTGGATTTCATGGACGCGTACAGAGTTAACTAATGTAGTTAGATTTTACCTTAACTAAAAAATAAACTATCTAGCTGATATTGGTGGTAGTATGTAGTGTCATGATTTAGATAATAAAACATGGAAAGCAAAACAAAATAACACAAAATAAGATAAATCACATCAATAGTCATACTGATCAAATTAAGTCTAACATGGTAACTGTTAGAGGATGGTAAAGTGATGCTTACAGACCAGTTGATCCAGATCAAACAAGACTTATTTGGAGACCATCTATCAGAATCGGTTCCTGTTATTGAAGACCAGTCTGAATCATAGTATAAACAGGAATCAGGATTCGTTTCAATTGATTTGATAGCATTTACATCATTGACATAATTAGTACCAGTCTCCAGTGATATGGTTATCGTTTCCAAAGTACATTTATCAGTCAAATTCTGTTTGTGGAAAGATGCTTTATGGAACTTGATCGAATGCATCCACATTAACAGATTGCAGCTAAACAGTTAGTAGCATTGTCTTGGTCTTAAATGTGTACCCTGTTTCTTTAATCCATCATCATATTGCAAAACTATCTCTTTGGTTTACTGTATTCCTTCGAACATTATTGTTATCCTTGCCCGTGTTTGGGTCTCACCTCTGGTGGCATAAATAAACCCATTTACCGCTACCTGTTTACTTTGGGAATCGGAAAGAGTATGTGTCCTTAGACATAATACAGAAGTAAAGGAGTTGATTGAGCATAATGTAGTATGTATATTTAATTTGCACTGCTAGTTTTAAAACATTTTATTACACTATATGTTATTGTAATATAATATTGTCTGATGGACTTAATCTTGTCCAAAACATAATTGACCTAAATTAATGATTTCTCAATTCTGTAAGTTTTGAATTAAATGACGAAAAGGTAGTTTTTGTAAATGGTGAGAATACATGACTTTTAGATTATGATAAACATAGAATATGTTGACCTAACATAGTTGAACTAAGAGAGACACAGTGTGACCCCTTATAGATAAACTAAGAACAGTAAGTCATCGGAAAATTCAGTCTTCTGTCACCTGGATACAATGGCAGTTGAAGTGTATTTGAGTATGCTAGTACAACAGTTAATGCAAAACTGTTAAGTTCTTTTGCCCTCAAGTTAGAGATCAACATAATAATTACGTCACTTTGTATTCAGGCAATGCAAACATAATTATTTGAACGACCGTTTTCACATTGGGACAGGGACATTATTAAAGATTCTCAGAGTGATTGATGAGGAGGGGTTTACTGTTTAGCTGACACAGTTTGAACATATCTAAATGTAATATTGTTATAACTGCATTACGTTTCTAATTCGTTAATAAAAACAGTTAAATCGACATTTTTCGCTGATTTATTTGACATAATATTTATCCGCATGTATAAAACGAACGAACCAACCAACATTACCAGACAGGAATTGAGTTGGAACCCTCAATGCAAGCTTAGAAAGGGTCGACCTAGAAACACCTGGCGACGTGACCTTCAGGCGGAAATCACTAAACTGGGTCTCACCTGGAGTCAGCTTAAGGCGATGGCACAGGACGGAAGTCTCTGGTGATCATATATAGGCGGCCTATACTTAAGCAGGAGCGACGGGCAATAACTTACTAAATATATCACGAATATGTTACGAGCCTGGTACTTGCATTTAATGATTTTTTTTAAAAAAAATGTAATTGAGTATAGGAAATTAGACCGATTAAAGTTGCACTTAATGGTCATTTAATGTATTAGGCAATAATACTAATTAGAGTTTCACTTAAGTGTTATTTAATGAATTAGGATATAATCAATAAGACCAATCAGAGTTGCACTTAATTGTTATATTAATGAATTAGGGTATAGACAATCAGACCATTTAGAGCTGCACTCAATGGTTATTGAATGTATTAGGGTATAGACAATCAGGCCAATTAGACTTGCACTAAATGGTTATTTAATATATTATGGTATATACAGTTAAACCAATTAGAGTTGCCCTAAATGGTTATTTAATATATTAGCAGCACTGGCTTAAATTTAGAATTACACTTATACATCTAACAATCACTTACACATATAATTCTAACAATCACATACACATTTATTTCTGGCAATCACTCATAGATATAATTCCAATAATTTATTCTTTCTTTAAAAAAATAGTGGAATAGTTGCTACTGTGCATTTCCTTTGTACTTCTATTAAAAAGCCACATAGCATCTGTTTCCGGAATTTCAAGGAGTAAGGCATGTTTGGAAAGAAATTAATGGCTTGAATTTGTAAATGTAAAACTATCATGGTTATAGATGTAAAGACAATTTTTATAAAGGAAATTTTAGGCAACAGTAATTAAATTCTCCTTATGTCAGATAGTATTGCTTTTCGATATTAAATGTCAAATAGTATTGGTTTTCTATAATAAATGTCAAATATTATTGCTTTTCTACATTAAATGTCAAATGGTATTGCTTTTCTATATGTAATGTCAAATAGTATAGCTTTTCTATATTAAATGTCAAATACAATTGTTTTCTATATTAAATGTTAAATAGTATTGCTTTTCTATATTAAATGTCAAATAGTATTGCTTGTCGATATTAAATGTCAAATAGTATTGCTTTTCTATATTAAATGTCAAATATTATTGCTTTTCTATATTAAATGTCAAATAGTATTGCTTTTCTACATTACATGTCAAATAGTATTGCTTTTCTATACTTAATGTCAAATATTATTGCTTTTCTATTTTAAATGTCAAACAGTATTGATTTTCTATATTAAATGTCAAATAGTATTGCGGTTTGATATTATATGTCAATACTGATGTTCTATATTACATGTGAGATAGTACGTCTCAGACGTCAATAGCATCGCTGTTCATAGTATATGCTATTGAATACTATTGTTATATAGTATATGTCATATAGTTTTACTGTTATCTAGTACATACCATTGAGTACTATTTTTATCTAGTATATGCCATATAGTACCACCGTTATATAGCATATGCCATAGAATACTAATCTTCTATAGTATATGCCAAAGGGTACTACTGCTATCTAGTATGTACCATAGACTACTACTATTATATAGTATCTGCAAGTTATATAGTATAAGCGATAGAGTACTACATTTATCTAGTATATACCATAGTGTTACATTTATATAGTATGAACAATATAGTTCTACTGTTATCTAGTATATACTATAGAGTACAACAGTTATATAGTATATGTCATAGAGTACTACTGTTATATAATATACGTCATAGAGTACTACTGTTTTCTAGTATATATATATATATATATATATATATATATATATATATACATATATATATATATATATATATATATATATATATATATATATATATATATATATATATATATATATATATATATATATATATATATATATATATATATATATATATATATATATATATATATATATATATATATATAGAGTACAAATGTTATCTAGTATATGACATAGAATACTATTTTTTTATAGATGACTAAATTGAAGGTGTCTGTTGGTACTACATTTATCTAGTATATACCATAGTGTTACATTTATATAGTATGAACAATATAGTTCTACTGTTATCTAGTATATACTATAGAGTACAACAGTTATATAGTATATGTCATAGAGTACTACTGTTATATAATATACGTCATATAGTACTACTGTTATCTAGTATATATTATAGAGTACTACTGTTATCTAGTATATGACATAGAATACTATTTTTTTATAGATGACTAAATTGAAGGTGTCTGTTGGTTACGTACCCCCTATTTGATTTAGCAGTAGGTAGCATGATAGTTAAAACGGCCTTGCTAACCTGAGAAATAAATGCTATTCAGGTATTCGCTATTACGAGCCATAGCACCTGTTGAAAGTTGCGATTTCTACATTTTTACATTTCTTACATTTCTATCTCAATAAATTTCATTTCCAAATGGCTAATTCTACTTATTCAATTGTATTTAATGTTGCGCTAATTGCTTGTGAATAAAATATGTTAAACAATCTTAATATTGCACATAGAAAACCAATTATTCAGAAAAATACTTCCTCGATTGTGTTTGTTAAATCTCATTTGCATAATATTTGAGAGAAAAAAAATGTTTTTATAAGTGCCTCAATGTCAATGGAATTTTCAGGACCATAAATTTGTTTTAAAGTTTTATAAAATTGATTGTAATCGTTTCGATTATGTCTGATTTTTAACCTATTGCAGATATAATTGCAATTGACCTTCTATTTTGTATATATTGCCATACGGGACACTGCCTAATTTGTATTTGTTTTGTCACGTTTTTCACCTGTACCAATTTCTTGTTTAGTTACAAATTTTTATGTATCTTTTTATGTATCTACCTCCTCTCACTCTACTCCATATATATATATATATATATATATATATATATATATATATATATATATATATATATATATATATATATATATATATATAATTATAATTCCTGGTATATCTTTCTATCTAAATTTTATAATTCTTATTCATAGATTTAATGTGTACTAAATATCTTTTCTTAAGATTGACCTACGTGACATGAATCTGTCAAGAATACACTCACTATTGCATGGAATCTATAAATATATGTGTACATATATGTTGACAATCAGTGAATCAGGGAATTTCGACGTTTGATAAATAATTATGCAGCTTCCCATTGGTTGCGCTAGGTCACGTGAATAGGCCCAATTCAATGCAAAATTGAGTAAAGTATGCTGTCACGTGGGGTCTTTTGCCAACTACAGTTGCAATATATGGTGAATATAAGAAGAAAATTAAGCATTCTGATTCTTTCCAATATCTGGAGACATTCACACTTACTGCGTTCTTGTTGTAGGACTAGTAAGTTCCTATCACGTTCTCACTTATAGCCTTGATAATTCATTTGTTTGTTAATTTTTACAAAGCACGCTTCCTTTCTGTTACTTGGATAGATGTATTTTTGATTAATTTTGTTGCTGAAGATGATGCCTGCATTAGACAGTCTTCAACCCCAGCGGTACAAGCTCTCAGATGTTTTGTCTAAAACTGTGGATGTACTATGAAAATTCTGAACAAAACATTGTATCTTCAAAATCTGTATATCTTTTTACGCTGAAAAGTTTACTAGATTTGGATCTATCCATGAAGCGTAAAGCACCGTGTATATTAACAATTCTGGTTCATTGTGTGACAGATGTTTTCCATTGAATGTTTCATGACTCACCTGTATCAAAGATTTCGCCTGAGAAAAGATGATTAATTGATTGTGCAAATAAGAACGGTTGTTTTGTCTTCTTCGAATACGTTTCAAGAGAAGTTTATCAGTCCTTGTAATTGTATGAACACTCATCTGAATTTCGGTGCCTTTTTATTATTTTATTCGAAATTTTATTGATCAATTATTAATATTAAACACAGCATTTGCCTGTTCATCTCTTTAGGTGTAGTGTTAAACTAGTTCGTACATTTTATTTTATCTCCAAGTATTTATTATGTAATATCATCTATTAACCTGATCATACAGTGTACACATTGTAGTCGCTGTATCGTGTTTTCCTCAAGTTTGTGTGAATGCTGTTTTGGGCTGTACTTTCGTCTTCCACTCATGCATTTAACAAATCGGATGAACTTTGATTTCTTTATTTGTTGTTGCAAATTTTCCTTCACATTTGTCAAAATTCCAAAGATGTTTGCTCTTTGAGTGTCTTTTCCATGAATTTGTTTTTCTTTGTCATTTATTAATGGCGTGTCATTTTCAGGTGATTCCAAATTGTTAAACATTATTACATACTGTCTGTTACATGATCGCATACATTAGACCCCAGATGCTTCTGCTTTTCAAGATCTTTTATCAACTGTGTATCCGTAGTATTTCTGTCATGTAGAGATAACTCTTATTCACCCTTAGCCTCTATATCTTTCCCTTCATGTCTTTCAGTCTCTCGGTCTTTCCCTTTATGTCCTTCAGTCTATGTTTTTTCCCTTCATGTCTTTCAATCTATGTTTTTCCCTTCATGTCTTTCAGTCTCAAAAGTATTTATATTATGTAAAAGATTTTATTGCTAAAAGCAAAGAGTTAGTCAATTAAAATAATGCTTTTAATTGTTACAGTTATAACTGTTTACACTTTTCAAAAATAGGTACTTCAGATACATCTATTCTCAGGTTATTTATTAGACTGCTCAGTACTTTCTACCATTTTTCCTTCATTGTTGACTTCAAATCAATAATGTATGTTATTGCCTCTTCGAAATAGTTTTATAAAATGATCAGTCAATTTCCGTTATAATGTAGTATAAGATACTTCTACATTATAATCTTTAGAGCTTTGTGAAATCTTTCAACAACGCATACTTTTGTATATGAGCAAGCAACTTTGAAACGCGCCCAGATATTTCAGGAATATTTAAAAAAAGCACTTTCGATTTTAATGGCGAAAATAGAGGGTAGTAACGGTATTAAGGCGAATGACATTTTAGCTGGATTCAAACAGGAGTCATAGGGGCATTACAGTGAACATTTTTTTTAACTAGATTTATAACAGGTATCATATGGAGATTATAGACAAATGTATTTGTAATGCTGTATGTTGCATCCAGTGTGTTGATTAAATGACTGGATGTTAGCCTTTGTACTAGGCACCTTAAATAGCGGGTGAAGTATTGTTGTTGTTGTTGTTGTTGGGCTTAACGCCATTTTTCAGCACACGATAGGCTATTCATGGCGGCCAGTATTAATGGTGGAGGAGGAAACCGGAAAATCACCGGAAAGAACCACCGACCCACGAGAAGCTACTGGCAAACTTTCTCACAACGCTTTAGACCACTCGGCCACTCGGGGCCCTGGTGAAGTATAGTCATTAGTGTCTGAAGCATTCATTATTGCTACCTGAGTACGCATGTGCATTCAATAAATTATCTAATCTTTTTCATTAATTGAAATTACAATTGCTCTATTATACAGGCAATACATCTTTTCTTCCTCCAAATTCATAATAACTCAATAAAGGCACAATTCAAAAAACTGTTTTAATCTTAAAATGCAATATATTTACAGTTTAAAAAAAATCGAACAAGAATTTGAAAATATAGACTATGTAAATCACAAGATTATGAAATGACCCATTAACAAAACGAAATTTTAAAACCATCCATTGATTCCGACGCTCAGAACTTTATACATACCACATTTTAAATGCAAAGGAAAAATCAAGAATACACTATCAAACAGAAGCTTATGCTGGAAAGTATCAAACTTAACTATGTAAAAGCAAACTGAACAAAATTTACTATGCTAATAAACTCTTTAAACATGTACAACAATATTTGTTAATTGATCCTGTTCAATACGGGTTGTTACCGCCCTTGAATTCAGGCTTCCTTGTAAAGCTCTTCTGTGAATTGAAAAAAGAAACCGTATGTGCAAATCTCTATTTCCGGTGAGAAAATACTCTGTTACGAATCCAAATACCAGAGTGCTTAAACTGACATAAAAGTGTGATCGAGTGTTTGTGTTTCACAGACGGAATTCATATTATTGTCAATAAAATTCAACCCATCACATACAAATTCTCATATTTAAAGCATTATTATTATTATTATTATTATTATTATTATTATTATTATTATTATTATTATTATTATTATTATTATTATTATTATTATTATTATTATTATTATTATTCTAGATATGCAAATAATCAGCTGTTTGTGAAATATATCCTGACACTAGACCAACCAGTCCTAACACTAACCTCTTAATGCCGAGCGCCACGTGAGGCAGCTGTTAATACTCATTTTTAAAATGCATGGTATGACTCGGCCAGGGATCAAACCCGCGACCTCCCGCATTCGAGGCGGGCTCTCTAATCACAAGCCGCCGGAGCAGTTTATATGTAATAAGAAAGTGCTTTTTAAACATATATTTATTACATGATAGATTTAGATTAGTAATGTTAAAACTGTTCCACTTGTGAACGAAATCCCTAGATTTACTGTAACAAAGGAAATTACAGAAACGAAATTGAAATTACTGAAGAAAGATCGAACTTTAAAGTGAGCAGTATTGTCCATGCAGAAGAAATTGTATATGTATATGTATATGTATATGTATATGTATATGTATATATATATATATACATATACATATACATATATACATATACATATACATATACATATACATATACATATACATATATATATATATATATATATATATATATATATATATATATATATATATACAGAGAGATAGCGAGAGTGAGAGACAGACAGAGAGAAAGAGACAGAGATAGGAGACAGACAGACGTACAGATTGAGACTGGACTGACATATTTAATTGAATTGATTCTTTATACTGAATCACATATTTGTGGTGAAGATTGTAATTAAATCATCTTTGTAATATTTATTAATATTAAGAATTGTTTTGATAATTTTCGTGATGGGCTTTACTCTAATTTTGTTGTAAGTACTAAATTTAACTTTGTCGCATGTATAACGTCAACATCTCATGACGACAGTTATAGCTTGATTCAACGTAGCCACTTTAATTCAGGTCATTTTTCTTATTTAAATAACAAACTTTCTCTCTCTCTCTCTCTCTCTCTCTCTCTCTCTCTCTCTCTCTCTCTCTCTCTCTCTCTCTCTCTCTCTCTCTCCTGAACATACAGATACACTTTTAAGGATTATTTGTCCTTCTATGCATTGGATTAATTAGGTATTTATGAATTTATGTCTGAATTTCGTAAATTACAATCAATCGTAAAGTCATCACTCTGTCTTGGTAAATAATGCCGCTTATCAGAACTTTCAAGTACATCCGAATGAAGTCATGACATGATTTGTATTTGAAATAGGAAAAGTTATTAGTTCATATAAAAATCATGTTTTTATCAAATTTTATTTTGCTGCTTATTATTATTACAGTACTACAAGTAATTCATTCCGCATATACAGCTTTGTTACCACGGTGTGTCTATTACAGGTTCATTCACAGCTTTATCTGTAATTCTTTCCGCATATACAGCTTTGTTACCACGGTGTGTCTATTACAGGTTCATTCACAGCTTTATCTGTAATTCTTTCCGCATATACAGCTATGTTACCACGGTGTGCCTATTACAGGTTCATTCACATCTTTATCTGAAGACATTTCTAGAAAGATTTGCATCATAGGTAATTAAGTGCATTAATAAGTCAAGGTAAGTGACAACCGTTACAGAACAGTTTAACACTACTTTTACGTTGTTTACAATATAAGCTTCACACACTCTCTTCAAAACAACTGTCACACACTCTTGCTGGTTACATGATATTGGTACATATGTTTGGAACTCAAGTTTCTAGTTTGTTTTACTTTGTTCACTATCTTCGTCTATGAAGAAGAAGGAAGCAACAAATCCTGAAAGAGATGTAAATCATTTAATTAAAAATCTAGAAACTCTTGACAATTTCATTTCCATATAACAACAACAAAGAACAATTGTTTTACAAAATAAAAGTATTCCAGTTAAAGAAATAGTCTGGTATCTTTTTAGGAAACCTTACAATTTTAGTTTTTTTGTTCTCATTCTATTATTGTAATAAGGATTATTGCTTGTATTATTGAAAAAAAAGCCTGGTGCTTTTTATTGTTATAATAACCCTAGGTGCTGGTATTGTTGTAAAAAGTCTAGGTACTTTTTGCAATATTAAGGATAGGAGATTCAATTATTATAATATATCTGGGTGCCAATACTATTGTATTAAACCTGTGTGCTTTTATTACTATAATAAGCCTGTAAGCTTTTATTACTGTAATAAGCCTGGATGCTTGTATTATTGCAATATTCCTTGATGTTTATTTTATTAAATCAGATAAGGAACTTATATAATTGCAACCAGCCTTTTAATATTTTAATAAGCCTTGGTGATTTTAATATTATAATATTGTAAAAAGACTGGGAACTTACTATATTGTAAGAAACCTGAGAGCTGATATTTTTAGGATAAACCCGGGTAGGTGCTATTGAATCGGTGTATAGTATTAGTATGTTTCAGCGACTATTTCTCGTTGGTACTAAGTCGGTGTTGGAAAGATATTTTTCAAACCGAATATTTAGAAAATTTCTGAGAGCATTCGTCATAATATATTCACGTAACTGTTTGGTAGCATCGATTATTTTCGTAAATTGATGCTCAGTACTTTTTAAATACAAGGAATTATATGGATAGTCTGATGAGTAAGAAATTTGTAATGTTATCTAGAACTACACTGTTTACATTAGATGTTTAGGTGTGTTTTCTGGTGCACGTCATATTATATTATATTATATTATATTATATTATATTATATTATATTATATTATATTATATTATATTATATTATATTATATTATATTATATTATATTATATTATATTATATTATATTATATTATATTATATTATATTATATTACCAAATCGTAGCTGAAGGTGCTCACGATTATTTCTTTTTAAATCAACTAATTAGTATTTTCAGATATATATTTGCTTAAGTGAGAGCGCCCATGTATGCATGTGTCAATGTTCTCAGTTCTATATATGCGCAATCAAACTGCAATATTAGAGAGACAGACCGACCAACAGACAGATAGACAGACCGACAGGCAGAAAGATAGAAAATACCAAGTGCAGTAACCCCTCCCCCGAGAAGATACACTCCATGCCAGCCTATCACATCTTGAAGACTTGTTCCCAGGAGAGCGGAAATAACTGAAGTAGGAATCTGAAAGATAACATTTGAGAAGAACCATGGTAACGTAACAGTGATTTTACTAATTATAATGGGTATTGTATGGTATAAATTACATCAATTATGAAAAAGTGGTAACATATTTAATAATGCGTACTCAATGTATGAAAATATCTAACATAGAGTGGAATTCAATAATGCCTTGTAAGGAGAATTTTGTGCAACTGGCGTACGTCAAGGAGAATGCTTGTCGTACTTTTCTTTTATCATGAGGAATGTATTAACAGTGGTGTACCAAGTTATGACTTAGGTTTACCACATTTGTTTATGATTTATACGCAGATGACCTAGTAAGATTTTCTGAGTCATAACAGTCTCAAAAAAAAATCATGTGATCTGGATATGTATTGTGACAAGTGGCGTTTTAAAAGTTAACGCACGCATACATACATACATACATACATACATACATACATACATACATACATACATACATACATACATACATACATACATACATACATACATACATACATACATACATACATACATACATACATACATACATACATACATACATACATACATACATAACTACGTTAGTAATATCGAACTCTGATTGTATCGTGTAGAATTGATCCAAGCAAGAAACTTTATGATTTACAGTGTATGGTATTTAAGGTAGAAAGATAGTAATCAGAATCAGAAAAGGCAGAATATTTAAAGGCAAAACTGATTAACTTCGGACACCCAAAAAAAACCAAATGAAAATTCTTCAACAACAAAAATATTATTCTAATTAATGCAAACGAAATTCCTTTGCTACATACTAAGGCCAGGTTAAAACATTTCCATGACATCAGGGGAACAATCGAAATTCCTTTGTTAGATGCTACGATACGTGCCCGTGCCCGATTCAAAACATTTCCATGACGTCATGGGATATTGTTCTTGTTTTCCTCGTAGCCCTCCACTGTACAAAAATAGTCAAGCAAGGGTGTGCATTACTACAGCCAATCTCCAGATTCCACGTCTTTATGTATATGATTCAGTCAATACTAATAGGACCATTTGCTAAACGTAAAATAATTCTGTACATAATGACTTCAAAATTGAGAAAATGACGGAGCATAGGCTCAATTTTTTTATTAAAACTTCAGAGACATTTCAATACTATTAGCTTACCGTAGCTATTCTCGCAAGGCCGTAGGTGATACCGAGGTTAGAAACCCCGTAGAGTTTAGAAAGAGTGGCTGGAACAGTGCTGTAGGTCCCGCACAAACAGAAGTACACAGCGCACACCCAGACTGCAAAAAGAGTCTTCCCCACCCACTCTGAGGCCATAATTGTCATCAATAGACATGCCGACCATGCTGTAATGCACTGAATGGCAACCTAGTGAAACATTAAAAAATATTTAATTAAACACTAAGTTTTGTCTTTTTTTCCAAATATTTGTGAAGTTTACGCTAGTTTAACAACTTTATAAATCTTGATACATCACGTCAACAATTTTTTTTTAAACTTCAGGTGAAATGGAAAGAGTACAGATAGCAACGCAGACAGACTGAGGGATGATCAATAGATATATTGTTAGACAAATCAATAAACAGGTGCAAACACACATATGGAAGTAGGGTGAGGAGAATTACTCACTTTGAATCGAAAACGGTCCAGAATAGCTCCCCAAAATGGTCTTCCAGCACAGTTAAACACAGAAGACATTGATCCAACGAGGGCCAGAAAATGATCGTCGAGGATGAATGTCTGCCCGTATGCCTGACGAAAATGGAGCAACCAAAGATAAAGGAATAAACACAAAACAACCAATATTTAAAAGTGACCATTATGGATATATCTTGTCTTTAGCAAGGAAACTATATACATCAATGGCCAAATGACCTCCATCAGTGGAAGTCTAACTCGACTTCACAACGTTTTCAACCTTGACCAAAATTTATTTGCAGAAAAATGTATTAATGTTTTTTATTTATTAATGTTTTGTTGGTTGAATAAAATTGTTATCGAAACATTATTTGTCTTTGTTGTTTTTTTCAACAAAAAAAACAACATTATCACTATATGTTAGTCCAAAGTCAGTAATCCACACGTATCAAAATATTCTTTATTAGATGAACTATATCGTTCATTCCAAAAAATTGCATTGATATTTTTCATTCCGTCCGAGCTTGAGGCATGTACATCTCTGTCATCCATTGTTAACTCGTCAATTCGTAAAGATGTCTTCCAAATTAGCTAACCTGAACGAGGCTCACGTTCATATACATCGTTTCAGGCAAAACTTGAAGTGTCTGAAACTGTCACGGTGTTGAAAGTAGCACAAGACCTTATAGAACCGGTCTTCAGAGACGAACTAAAAAGGGGCAAGAAGAACGGATCGAGAAGGACAGACTTCAAAAACAGCAACAGCAGCAACAACAAGAACAACAACATCAGGAACCAGAGGGCGGAGGGCGAATGGCCGAGTGGCCTAACGTTCTCATCGTTACGAATCATTGCCGTCTCACCTCTGTCTGCATGGGTTTGAATCTCAGGTTTGGCAAATGCGGATATGTAAGAAAGAATGCCAGTAGCTTATCTTGCGTCGGTGGTTTTTACTGGCGTTTTCATTGGTTTTTCCTCTACCATGTATCCTGACCGCGATGTATAGCCTATTTTTTGCTGACAAATGGAGTTAAACAGTACATCAACAACAATGACAGAGGTTTTGTGGACTGTTGATTTGACACTAGTAATTTCTAGTTCTCTTCCGAAGAAGCAGGCCGTATCTCATTAGAATACCCGTAGCCAGAAAGGGACGAAATCCTAGGCGTTAAGAGAGAATGTCCAAACTCTTGACCAACAAAATTATCCTTTTCAGGGCTACCCCTAATCTATAGAAAAGACATGCTACTCTATGCCAAAACTTTTCTTTATTTGTGTATTGGTTTGTGAGTGTGATTGCAAGTTATAAAAAAGTAAGCAATTTTCTTTTTGATCTGCGCGTTTCATGTTTTGGCTATGGTGTGGGTATATTTAGATATTTTGTAATGGGGTATTTTCAGACATAAACGAAGCGTTTGTCAGTTTGGCTAGCCATCCTTGGTTGACTCTTCATCTAAGAGAAAACGAGTAGAATTTCCAAACTGTAGGAACTCCAAATACACCTGGAGTATGCTCGGAGCCTGCTGGATGAATAAGCCATGGACGCAATCAAGGAACAAGAATAGATTAAAGAGCAGGAGAAAAAAAAGAGAGGAATAGATGAAAACATTTTTGCCTCACCTCATCTGTGAGATGAGGTCATGTATATATGAGATGTATTTTCAGCTTTACTGTAAGATGATGTCATGCCTATTTGTGATGTCTATGCTAATATCTTGTAAGGCTATTTGCTCTTTTTTCATGTCTTCTTTCAGTTTCGATTTTTCAGGATTGTTAAAAAAAGAAGAGAAAATATGAATATCAGGTGAGGGAAAGAAGGAGGAGTGGATTAAGATGCCAAAATTGTTTTTATAGGAATCATTGTGTTGTGTCAATATATCGTCAAGGAGGAAACGAAATAAATAAGCAAAATTGCTTACATCCTAAATTTTACGGGACTCTGGAAAGCAGCAAATGACCCTGTTTCCACACTTTTAACAGAGGTAAATGATTTGTAGATTTCTTCGTAAACTCCGTCTTCTTCTCCCTAAAACTGTCCTCTGCGAAGAACGGCCGTGGGCACATTTGTATTAGTTGACACATTCTGTATCATTTTGATCTTTCCAGGCATCTCATGTAGGATAGATATCATTATAACACAGTAAATATTATAACGATAGATAATGATAAAACGTTCACCATAACTACCTATTATTAGTTTGTATAGGGCAATTTAATGGCAGATTACCGTAACTATGTTACCTAACCTAGAATGGAGTCTCATTATTGATATTACCGTAACTATATAAACGTATCTTGTATGCGGTAGCTTGTGTTATATTATCGTAACGTTTATGAATTATCTTATTTAAGGTCGGGAGCATCAAAAGATCGTAAATATTATAAAGTATATTGTACATTATAGTTAGCGTCATATTACCGTAATTACAACGTACCTTGTATAGGGTAGATATCGTCAAATTGCCGTAGCCCAAACTAAAAAGGACGATGGAAATAATATAGAAATTTCTAGACATCACCATCTGTTTGATCAGTTGAAAAACAGTACGATCTTCCTGAGTAATAGCCCCTGACGATGGCCTTTCACTTTTTGGAATTCCTTCTTCAACTTCTTCTGTGGAATTTGACTGTTTCATTTCTATGTGGGTACGTTTATCTTGTTTTTGTATAGTATTGTCATCGACAGAAGCTTCTCCATCTTTATTTTCGTCTTTTCTATTCTCATCGAAGTTCGTCTTTCTCGTCTTGTTGTTTATGACAATGACCGCAAGCTACACAGTAAAAAAAACACAACATTGGTTAAACATTTGGACACATACAACACAAAGCGCAAAGGTAAATGACATATGAGACCAAACGGATTTTCTCTTGTTTTTAATTAAATTACTAGCTGTAAGAATTATTAAGACGATATACAGTGTGCATTAAAATAACTACCGTTTCACTTGATTTGTTTTCTCTCTAAATATGGCAATTAAAAGAAATTGTGGTTTTTTGCCTTACAAAATCTGTCTTCAATAGGTAGGCAGAGAATGTGATTATTGCTGAACGTAGGTTGAAAAGGAACTCATTGTTTACGCGTTTCAAAGAGCTGCCTCTACTTGGTTGAAGATCGAACGAAGACAAGCATCTTTTGGTGTGATCGGTGCTCTTAATCAGTCAATAACGCATCCTAATTCGGAAGAATTCATCTCTTTTACTTTATTACTGTTGTTGTGTTTTGTTGCAGATGTTTCATGTGTTTCCTTCTACAAATGTTTTGTTTAATGGAAGTATTGCATACAACAAATAGGCTGACTTCATATGTTTCATGACCATCATTTGTAACACACGAGAAGGTGAATAATGTTGTCTTCAAGGGATAGCCCGACTGCATAATTTGTGCCAGCGTGGAAGAGAGTAGATTGACACTAAAAGTTGTAGTATCAGAAGTTTGATTTAATTACACCCAGCAGACCCAGGCAGAGAGCCAATTTGATGGTCAACGGTTAGCCTCAAGGTGGGTCATCGGTAAGCCGGTTGAAGACCAACTGACAGCGATCTACTGCATACATTTTTGGCAAATATACTGTATCTGTATAGAAAGGCAGCATGATTTCTATAGCATGTCGGGTTTCTCAGGTTTGGTTTAGGATTATACATTTACGAGTTGAATGGGCAGGATGCTCTAGAAATAATAGGAGAGATAACAGACAGACGTGCAATTAAACGGATCAAGCGAATGATCAACTAGATAACGAAATTTAAACTTAAATTGAAGCATTCGTTACAAATAAAAACGTGTTTTAGATAATAGATAAATCAATAAAGGAGCTTGTATTACTATAAGAGGGCGGGTCGATTATTCTGAGACTTATGCAATAGGCTTGCAATTCATTGTGTACCAGCCCCAAAACTAGTTCCTGTTTCGAAACGACCGTTATTATAAAGCAGACAATGATATTCAATGTTTGCTTTTTATACAAACATCGAGCATATTACATCCAACAAAGGTGGAGTAAATATTTAGCTGCATGGTTTTCAGCATGTTAAACACAGAGACCTGAATGTCTGAACTGGAGTCTAAATATTTGTATTTTTATATGAGCTGTAATGTAAAGAGTTGCATCTGATTGTTGTTTTATTGGCATGTATAATGGAATTACGAGGAGGTACTGATGTGAAGCAATTTATTGATGTATGTATAAGAGTAATTAATATCATGCTTTTATTATGTTGCATTTTACAATACAATAACATATGCGTTTCTCTGTGTGAATGAATGCGTGACCGGTGAAATTAAATAGCCGTTATCCGATGATAGGCTGTTTGTAGTTTGAGATGTGAGCGCTGAGGAAAATGTTGTACCATCCTTGCATTTTCACGGGAAGCGTTTCGGGGGACAGAACTTCCGGTTCAGGCTAAGTAGTCCTGAGTCTATAAGAGGGAGACGGAACTGAGACTGGCAGAGCAATTGGAGTCACCAAAGTATAATCGACATATAGAATGTGGATAGAAGGTAGAGGAAGAAGACAAAAAGCAGTCTGGATGAGGAAATAGAGGAGGAGGAGAATGATTGTAGAATAGAGGAGTCGAGGAGGAGGAGGAGTAGAAGGAACTGTAAGAAGTCTGAGAGGAAGATAATGAATTAGAAGATAGAGAAGAATACACAGATGAGTAGAACACAAGGACAGGTGGAAATCTCTCACACTACTAATTAAATTATGCGATAAGCTATTAAAGTGTTGAGCGGAAGAAGTGTACTTGGAAAATATTAATCATATTACCATTTAATTGTTATTAAATTGTTAATATTGAATTCCACCCTTTTGCATATTCAGTCATTTAATTGTGTGTCTTGTTGACTGCGTGCTCGTAGCTGAACATCTAACTTCCACTAATTCATTTTCCGACCAAAAACGAGCCTGGTTGGGACTTCTATAATAATTTAATTGGATTTGTCGAACTATACTAATCATAGTGATTGTTTTTGAATATTCGTTCCCTTTATCTGATCAGGGGATACAATACAATCACTTGTCAAATAGGAGAAGAATCATGAGATCTCCTGTTTGTTTCAGCGGGCCGTTAGTGAAACTGAAACAACTAAAGTATCTGTCTGTTACTTCATTAAAAAATGGAGTTCTTTTGAGAAAATGGAGACCACCCAAGGTACCTGCTAGTGACGAATGGTCAGTAAAAAATCAGATTGTGGTTCCGAAACCTTACCGAAAGGAAATACTTTGTTTGGCCCATGAAACTCCTCTGCCTGGTCATTTAGTGATAAATAAAACTTATCCCAAGATTTGGATTCTCTTCTATTTGCCAAAAATCAAATGCGATGTGAGCAAGTTTTGTAGGTCTTGTCACACTTGTCAAATTGTGAGAAAACCACATCAAAAGATACATACAGCTCATCTGCAACCAATTTCTGCATAGACGAACCATTCGGTAGAATTATGGCAGATAGTGTTGGTCACTTACCAAAACCAAGTCGGGCAACCAATATTTGTTGACCATAATTTGTGCGTCAACAATATTCCCAGAGGCAATATCTTTGGGAAACGTTTTAAGACCAAATATATAGTAAAGGCTTTGAGAAAGTTTGGCAAGAGTCAAATTTCATCTCTGAAATTTCCAGCAAGCAAGACTTGAATTGGGCATTCCACAGCTTAGATATTCTGCCTTTCATCCCGAGAGCCAAGGGGCTTTGGAACACTTTCATTAAACTCTGAAAAGCATGATGAAGTCATATTGTTTTGACGCAGGTAAAACGTGGGGTGAAGGTATTCATTTACCTTCCTTTGCAGTTAATGAGTCCGTTCAGAAATCTGTAGGATTCAGTCCTATTTCAACTGTGTTTTGGACATACTGTGCGTGGACATTTAAAATTATTTAATAAAAAGAAACTTCTTTCAAATGAAGAAACATAACTTAATCATCTTGATTATGTATCTGATTTCAAGTATAAATTGTCAAAGGCTTGTGAGGTCGCAAGAGCAAATTTTCACTCTACTCAAACATGACATCAAATATATCATAAAAGATCAAGGGTTAGGAGTTTTTAATCTGGTTATAGAGTCTTGGTTCTCTTGCCCATTCCATAAAATCCTCTTCATGCAAAATATAATGGTCCACACACGGTTGAAAAGAAAACAAGTGATATAAATACCATTATAAATGCTCCTGATAGGCGAAAACCAGAACAAGGGAGTATATAGAAAGAACTAGGCAGGTAAATCATGGAATATATCATGCTGTCCCACCAGATGAGGATTTGAATGAAGGAATTCAGATGGATTCTTCTGATCTTGGAACAACCAATCCTAGGAATTAGGAAGTTATGGAATATCCAGACCATAAATGTTCTCATTTACAAAATCAAGAAAAAAGTGAACTGAATATAAGCACCTGTTTCCAGACGTACAAGGACGAACAAACTTTTTCACGACGTTAAAATAGTAGATTCATGAAACAATACCTATACATGATGAATCCTTTTACACAGGAATATATGACATTCAGTATTTACTGGAAAAAATATTTTATAGAGCCTAGCAAAAGTGATTGGAGTTTTTTGTTCCGAAACCGGATAAAACTTTCCTAATGTATACGGATTATAGAAAGGTGAACAGTGTGACAAAAACAGACGCATTTCCATTGCGAAGAATTGATGACTGTATCGAAAAATTGGAAATGCCAGATACGTCACTAAATTCGATCTTCTGAAAGGTTTTTGGCAAAATCTACTAATGAAAAGAGCAAAAACAATTTCAGCATTTTTGACGCCAGATGGACTCTATCAGTATAAAGTAATGCTTTTTGGGATGAAGCATTTTTCAACGCCTTATGAATATGAGTACTTCTGGTATAGACAATTGTGATGCCTATATTGATGATGTCATCATCTACAACATCACCTGGAAAGAACATCTAGCCACGACTCGGAAGTTTTTCGACAGACTCACGGATGCAAATGGGACTATTAATTTATCTAAAAGTGAGTTCTGCCGTGCGTGTGTTACTTTTCTAGGACATATTGTGGGACATGGTCAAATTAAACCTATAGATGCTGAGGTCAAAGCTATTTCTGGATTTGCTGTGCCTGCCTGTCAGTAGAAAACAGCTGATGCGATATGTGGGTATGGCTGTGTAATATCCCAAAATTTGTTCTAATTTTTCTGACATTATTGAACCTCTGACAAACTTGTTGAGAAAGAAAAACAGGTTTCTTGTTGAACTGAGAAATGTCAAGACGCTTTCGAAAGATTAAAGGCCATACCGAAAAGTGCACCAGTTTTAACAGCTCCAGATTTCAGCCAACCCTTCAAATTATATGTGGATGCAAGTGATGTCAGTGTTGGAGCAATTTGGATTTAAGATGACAAATATGGTTTAGAACGCCCAGAGTGTAATTTCTCTAAGAAAATTAAATAAACACAAACGAAGCTACTCGAAAATCGAGAATGAATGCATAGCTTTAATACTAGCATTACAGCATTTTGAAGTTTATATCAGCTCAGCTCCTACTCCGGTTGTTGTGTTTACTGACCACAATCCCCTTTCTTTAGCAACAGAATGAAACTAAAAAACCTAAAGACTATTGAGATGGAGTTTATTTTTACAAGAGTACAATCTTGACTTCAGGCACATTAAAGCAGACAACGAATTAATTGCAGATGAATTTTCCCGTGTATTAAAATATTATTTTCATATATACCTTTGAAAAATTCATAAGAGTTCTTCTTATGTAATATTTCTACCTCATGTATAATTTACATCTGGTCTAAAAGAAAATTTTATTTACATAATCCTTTTTTATCGTTATGGGGAAAGTGTTACGACTCTGTAGTTAAATTATATGTTTGCTGGAATTTTGAACATTTTTAATTCTTTCTATTTCATTTTTATTTCATTTTACCTCATTAAATATAATTATCATTATGATTATGTTCGCAGGGTTTGATACTTTGTTAGAAGCATCTTTTGTATTTATAACGTAAATGTGACTCGTGAAAGCACGATTTTTTGTATGACTGTTTGTAATATTAAGTAAACATTCGGAATAACTATGTAAATGATTGTTTGTTACCACAGTAATTACTAACAATACTTGTTGACATTCTATACTACTTTTGTGATATTTCAAAATCTCCATGATTTCTTCATGCATGTACATGAAATGACGTGTTCGATTGCTTTAAAATACTCAGTTAGCTGCGAACTATTCTGTTTTAACATCTTAGAGAGTCACATCATAACATCTTATAGAGTTTATAATACCTTACAAAGATTGTATTCCTTTTAGATGGAAAGAGTTGTTCGTTCATGCGTTTGTAGAAGAACATTTTTTTGATCATAGCTGTACTTCATCTACCTTTTAAAGATAAATTATTTTCCATGGAAAACTACACAATTGGCTTTAAAAACGACATTTGCTGATAATAATTCTAAATTGGAACAGGACAGTACAAATTGAGATTCACAGTGAAAATTCTTGACACTTGGGTAAAACCTTCGTTTGAGGTCATCATTTGCCATCTTGGAATGATACTTAGATTCAGACTACGTCAATTTAGGATTGTTTAGTCAAAGGACTATATTTTAGTAATTTGTTCCTCTACGACAAAAGTTTTTTTTTTCTTTTACGACAAAAGTTTTCATCTTCTTGGTAAATTGTAAGTATTCTTTAAATTTTTTACCTTTTCATCGTGTTTTCTAGGGAAATTATTTTTGTTAAAATTTACAAAGCTTGTTGTACTCAATATTTCCTTTGTGTTACTTTAAACGATACATGCATACATGCACAGCTTCATCGATCATATAGGGTTGATAAAACAGTGTTACCAACTAACCCTTTCAAGCTTTCGAGGTGCCTATGTGTTCCGGACCAAGTTATTCTTGTTTTCAGAAATCGGATGTGATGATGCCCAAATAATCGCTCATCCAGATTAAGGTTAAACAGCTCTACGATGTCTTCCGCATGCTGATTTGCGGCTTCACCAATTCTCACATGCACGCTGTGCTTTGTAAAGAGTTCCAACATTCACCACAAACTCCCGGCTGGTATCATCTTGAAGCAGATTGGGTCACTTCAGTTGTTATTCTTATACATACATACCATTGCTTTGACGTAACCTCTGAGCTTAAAGGGTCAGCCTCTCTTTAACGGCACGAAACATAAACTACGCGCAGATCATACCTGTACATATTTCGCCAAACCATAGTAGTGTTCAAGAAACAATCTGAGAAACTGGTGTCCCTCGTCAGGAGCTGAAACATTAAACTTTAGCCCGATATTGTTACGTGTTGCCGTCCGGTAATTTGCTCAAATGGCATGATTTTTTAGGCAGACCCTGACAAAATCCGCGAGCTGTCACTATTTTATAGTAATCTCACAGGCATTAACATATCACTGCAATGTTAGTTGTCCACTGTTTTGTGGTCTCGCGGCTTTCTCTACTAGCATATCTTACGATTTAAACGAGTATCTCGCTTTTCACCTTGTTTCATCTGTCAACTACCAGCGAAAGATGTGACAAGATACTTCAAGAAATACGATAAAATTGTCACTGCTTAGATTGTCCTGCTAAATCGAATGTCTCCAAGCTCGTCTACAGCGGTCATGTGGTGTTGCAGAATGCATGATAGTCATTACTCGAGAAAGACCGAAACCGCTTGGTCCTGTAAGTTGGGGGACGCCATCACTCCCACAAGCTATAGATGGTGTGTTGAGTCTTTTACGTCGTGTAACCAATGCTTTTGATCCATCATCTCCGTATTTTATCCAGCAATCGAAGTCACGTGGCATAGGTTGTTCTGTACATATTGTTGCTGAAACATGTTTGAAGTCTTTGAGTTCGTGTGTGTAATTCAGATGTTTAACGTAGCTTTAACAAATTTTCTGCCATATTGCTACAATGTCGGCAGTGTGACAGTTTATGGTGATGTCTAGCACTGAGGCATCATTCCGCTGACATGTAGGATGATGTCCCACTCAGTCACATTATCCTGACACTAGCCAGACCAGTCCTAACGCTAACTTCTCAATGCTGACTGTCACGCGAGGCAGCTGTTAGTACCATATTTTTAAATCTTGGTATGACTCAGGCGGGGTTCGAATTCGTTATTTCACGCATTCTAGGCGGACGCTCTTACATCTAGGCCACAAGAGCGGTCTAAACTCTTTGCGGTGACTAACGTTTGTGTTTATTAATATGCTCTGGTAAAAGAGCATGAAACAACACTTTACACTGATGTCAGGAAAACAGAAGAACTGTAGACGAAAACCTAGGATGACAGCGTTTGGGCCGAACGTGTAAGCTACTTATTTGTTCCCAGCGTGATCCAACCCAATATGGTGGTACAAATTACCAATTTGTACTGAAACATGGATGCGATCATAGAAAGATATAGGCTTCTCATCAGTGAACTTACTGAGTTCCATAACAATAGGCTCATTCTATCTCTGTCACGAAATTGCACTTATATAACATCCAGGGTCTAAGCCCCATCGCTTCCATTTAATGCCACCTTGGATAAATCAAAGCTCGGTACAACAACATACCACACATCTAAGCGCTGTGCAACAACCCTATTTTCGACGTAGATTTCAACTCACAAGCCGTTCAAGTCAGCAGTATTCAATAAAGTGCAAAAATAAAATGCTAGCTCACTGAAGAGCACAGGTTCGTTAGGTGGTCATGGTAAACGTTTCTGGAAATTTATCATTAGCTGTGTATTGTATTGATCGATTTTGTATTGATCACTTTATTTGTCATTGTTCAATTTGTTTGCATGTTTACTATTTAGACTTTGTGTGTTGTCGATTCATTAATGCTAGATTTTTTTACTCTGACTCGAGGACAATTCTCATCGCGCATCCAGTATAAGAGTTGCTCAAATAAAGAGTTTTCGGAGCACCTCACAAAACAATATTGCATACTTAGATGTAGCGGCACATTTTTGCCCTTTCGACGTTTCCATTTGAGAGAATTTGAAACACTGACTCTTAGCCGCCACAATGCCATCTTCATCATCCGCTGTGACTTGTAATCCGACATGAGAACGTCGTGAGCTACCAACGTCACTGCCAACATCGCATGCCTGCCTCATTACGTAAATTCGAAACCCAAGTATCAGCAAAACTTCCACAGTCTAATTCACTAGAGGTGCAAGGCATAAACAAAATACTGTAATTCTTCTTTTTAGTCCAAGCCTATCAGCCAACATTTCCTATTTAAGCACATATACATTCTCACATATATAAATTACGAATAAAATACATGGATATAATATCTTGTTACAAGCAAGGGGTCTTTTTCTTGACCGAATGGTATCAAAACCCTGGTTTGAATCCCGCTAGAAGTAATTTGTTAACCCCATATTACCAAAGACATCTATACATCTATACAACTTCAGTTGTAAGTTGGAAAGCCCGGCGTGTCCATTCTATACATAAATTTTACAATAATCAATGTAAGACCACATTATATTCAACTTTCCAAATAACCGTAAACCGAACATCCACACAGTTTCTCTACATTAACTTTCCGTTCCGCTAGTAGTTCACACCGTAGAAACTCTACAACTATCCCTAACACGGGAGGCTATTATAACTGCCCACCTGAAACCAGTCGATCTACCTTTTCAAGGCACATCACACCAGTAAACCTACATCACATTTGTCTTTATGATAACATAAACGGTATCTTCCGAGTCATTTCTCATTTATTCAATTGCGTAATTTACCTGTTTCCTACCTTAAATACTGCCGTAGCGGTTACAACACCGATGTACACCACTAGGTTTTCTAAAGTGCTACATCACGAAAGGGACAGTGATGCGGATTGGGTCTGAGTTCGCTATTCATTGACCATGGCATCTTAGAAACTCACTAACATTTTCTCTCCGTGACGTTTTCTCATAACAATTGACTAATTATTTTGTGCTAAGGAATATTTCCCATTGCATCGAATTCCAATAATCAAACATGTAATCACACAAAACTACAAATTCCTTAAACTAAATGCGCATCTCCTTAATTTTATTACAATATTGCGATATGATTTGTGCTATATAACATGCTATTTGAAATTGTACATATATATATAAACCTTCATTGTATTATTTTTTTCTTTGAAAATATAATTCATAAATTATTTGCCTTGCTAATATATATCATCCTAATTTGATAAGTGAATTACCTTGTTCTTGTCTGAAGATGGTGGCGAAAATAGCAGAATTACTCCGAATATTTGCAAAGCTGTGTAAATCCCACCAAGGATGAGATAACAACTGGGTACACGGTTCAGTAAAGCTACATCTGAAAAGTATCTGATTTAAAAGAAATAATTTTTTTTTTCACAGATAAATGGTGTACCAAGTGAATTGCATTGTACTTGATATTGATAGTTTGTATCCAGATTTGATTTGGATTCAAAACAATCCAGGAAATTTGCCTCGGATTAATTTTTGTTGCAATGTAACACTCATCATAGTTAATAATTAAGGCTATTGATGTCTACATTTGATCTAAATTGTGAGACTAATATGCTCTAATTTATACACCATTATAAATGCAATATGTAATACATGGAAGTCCAGTTTTTGTTTCGTTTCACACATTAAGCTATTATATTACCAATATCGTGATTTGATATAACAAAGCTTTTTCGATAACCGCTTCATATGGGCATAGAGATGCGTCCATCTTAGAATATTAAGTCAAAGGAGGAGCTTAGGTTATTCTGTTGAGTGTTTATAAAGAAAGAAACTTGAACAAATAAAACAATTTTATTCCTGTGTTACGAATGTGTAAGTAAATTGCTTGTTTGTGAGTTTTTAAATTATTTTTATTTTCATTTTGTTTCATTACATTTATTGCGATGATTTTTTTACGGGATTATATGTTTTATAAGTACGTTCTTTTTATACAGAACTGAAAAGTATTTCATTAGCATTATTTTAGCTGACTTTGTTTAGACACTAGGCAAACCTGAAGTTGAAATGATTGGTCAGTATCAAGGTCATACATACATTACCCACGTGATCACCTTGTATCATGAACATTTGGGCGCACGTGTCAAGTGTTTTGTAGTAAGTCCTATTGCGTGATCTAAAAATTGTTTAAGACTAACGTTTTTGTGAATTTGATTCAGTCGTAAAAGTACCTTCAAGAGATCGGAAGTATTTTCTGTGGCCAAATTTGAGTTCTATGTTATTTAAGAATAATTAATATTCTCTGGAAAATAAATGTTTCGTCATGAAAGCTTTGAACAGAGACATTCAGTGGAAATTATTCAGAGTGTTAAAGCCGAAATATTTTTTTATCATTCATTAAATTCAACGTGAAAATTTTGATCTTTCTTTTGTGATTCATACAATTCAACGTGGAACTTTTGGCATCAATACTTCATTCGTCCGTCATCTTTGAACTTCGCAGGGATTTCAAGTTGAATTTATTTATAACATATTTCTGATAGAACTTTTTTTGTTTTAATTCTAGAATTGGTGTTGTGGATTATATTCACAAACTGTAATTCTTTTTTTTATATTTTACTGTAGGGAAATAAATTATTTGTTAAAATTGACAAAGCTTATTGGCTTCATTAGTTTCCTTGTTACTTTGAACGAGCTGAGATTTGTAACACCTGTGATTGCACAGTTTCTTTTAGGAATGAAAATATTTATATCTTTTGTGATGGTACCAGCTGCTCCATTTAAATTTCTCCGTGGATTTTAATGAAGATGATTATAAAAATGAGTAACTTGTAAATCGGCCGTATAAGTTCTGTGTTTGTTTATTAAGCCAGTCATTTGAGTTCCTTAGGTGCTAGCAAAGCCAGTCATTTGCGTTCTTTAGTTGCTTGCCAAGCCAGCCATTTGAGTTCTTTAATTGCTAGCAAAGCCAGCGATTTAAGGCTATTAGTTGATTGCAAATCAGCAATTTGAATTCTTTGGTAGCTTGCAAAAACAGCCATGTGCTTTCTTTCCTTGCTTTCAAAGCCATCCATTTGAGTTAATATGTTGCTTGAAAGGAAAAAGTCCTTTGAGTTTCTTAATTGCTAGCCAAGTCAGCCATTTGAGTCCTTTAGCTGCTTTCATATCCAGCCGTTTGAGTTGTTTTGTTGTTTGCCAATCCAGTCATTTGAGTTGTTTAGTTGCTTGCAAAACCAGCGTTTGAGTTCCTTAAAAAATTACAAAAGCCAGCCATTTGCGTTCTTTAGCAGCATGCAAAGCCAATCATTTGCATTCTTTAGTTGCTTACAATAATATATTTAGTGGACAGAGAGCAGTTGTTTAAGACAAGTTTCTGCTGAATGCAGTGAGACACATTTGAGTGCATTAATTACATAATGTTAAAAATTAATGAATCTAGTAACAAATTCAAGATTTAAATCACCATATGCCAATGAAAACAGCAGTGAAAACAATATATTTATTTTAAAATGAGATTATAACTGTTTGACCATTATCTCCTGGCGTTTATGGTTATGACGGAATCTGCTCTAATGCTCAAATGTAAACCTATGATTATTACAGAATAGAAACAGACCTATATAACAAGTGATTAGACGAACGGTAATAATGTATGTCGCTAATTTCTCTTTCTGACTATAGCGTGGACATTTTAATCCGAAATTTAGATCACTTTTTAACCCTGAAATATATTTCATCAATATATTTCATTATAATCACCTTTCTGATCCTTCCTTAACATCGGGTGACAGGTTATCCGGGTTAATATAGAAAGTAATGATTTGGTTGAGTATCGAGGATGTGCCCCCATAGCCTGCAAGAATGATTCCGCCAGCCAGTCCGGATCCTTGTGGGAACCACTGTTAGCATATTAGAACGGATATTTATTATAAGACACCTATGATGCTTATGTGCAAACTCTACATGGGATGTGTGATTACGATCTATACAGAATTTAAAATAAACCGATTCTTACGGGTGATCATACTACCAAGGCCAATCATGTTTACTTTTTCTACAAACCCAAGGAAATATCAGATTGTGTCTTAGAAATAAAAATTACTGTATTATGAGTATTTCTGTTATGTGTTCAAGTATTGAGGTTTGGTATATGACTTAAGGAGGAAGCGAGACGAACATTTTTCATGAAATTTGAGAAACAATCAAACTTAAAATATAATTATATAACAGGAACTCACAGTATTACTAACTGAATCAAGAATAATCCTAAAAGGTTACAGCATTACAAAATTAATCCATAATAATCGTAAAATGTCACAGTATTACAAACTGAATCCAGATTACTCCTAAAGGTTACAGTAATACAAATTGAATCCAGAATTACGAATTGAATCCAGAATTAGCCTAAAAGGTTACAGTATTACGAACGGAAACCAGAATAATCCTAAAAGTGTATATTCAAGTCCAAACTAATCAAATGTTCCTAATGAATTTTATATCCTCTAATGCAATTGTTGACCATCAGTCCTGGTGTATCAAACCTCCAATGAATAATTCATAATAGTCCCAGAATAATAGTTTAGTTTGATGAAAACTTTGCAGTTCAAATGAATAATCATCAGATGATGTCTAAGCACAACGCCAAAACGTCTTCGTATAGGAATTACGACTGACCCAAAATTGTCCAGTTCCAAGTGCTTAATGTGCAGGCAGAATGTTGAAAGCAATTTTGCTCTTACTAGATACGTAACGTCTTGCAAATATCCCACATCGAAAAGAACCACATGAACTTGACCATTAAATTGGAAATAATGCTTCTAAAACCCAAACCTTTCAGCATGTTTAGTATTATTATTAGCGATTGTAAAACCTACGTCAACAACTATATATATATATATATATATATATATATATATATATATATATATATATATATATATATATATATATATATATATATATATATATATATATATATATATATTACGCATTCTACATTCTTAATATCTTAAAAATGCTATACCCGTATAGAAAATTTAACTCCTATCTTGATTATAGATGATCATTACAACTGACTGTCATGAACAAATATTACACATAAATAGACATAATCTGTACCAAGAGTAACAATATAAATCAAAATACAATATATGTCTCTAACACTGCAAATCCAACATGAGTTGAACATGTTACATTGTTTTTTTGCCTTTCAAATCCAACATGAGTTGGACTGGTTACATTGGTTTTCTTGCCTTTCAAGTTTACTAGCACTCATCGTTAGGACGTTCTCTCCTGCGTGATATTCGAAAAATGTATTTTCAGCAAATCTTATTTTTAGTTTGTTTGCATGATATTCCATATATTTATTAACTGCAGTGGTATTCGTCAATTTTTAAAATTGTCTAGTTTTCAAACCTTTTGTGGTTTATGTCTATAATTTGTATTTAGTTCAATCAACAATAAAAGCAATGATTGATGACCAAACAAAATACATCAATTTGTCGCTGTTAAACTTAACAGTTTGTAAAACTTATATATATATATATATATATATATATATATATATATATATATATATATATATATATATATATATATATATATATAAGATGCCACATTTCATTTTGTTTATAAATGTTATTATTGCTCTTCATTAAGGCTCAGTGGTTACAGTCAAAAACATTTATATACTTTTCTAACATGCAAAATGAATTATTTTAATCGGAAATTACTTACATTTGATATAGTAGATAGTCTTGGAAATATACACTGCAGAACCTAGGATTATGGAGTCTCATATTTAAATTTATCTTCTACGACCCTGCATTGGTTCTACCATCCTCTACTTTTTACCAGATGGTCACCTGATATCTTTCGTGGAATGTTTTAGGCTCACTCTCATTCTTATTTGATCTGAGATATACATCATGAATGATCTTATTCCACTCTTCAATCATCCTAACTCCACATGTTATTCCACTCTGCAATCATCATAATTCCACCTATTATTAAACTTTGCTGTCATTCTAATTCCACATTTTTCCACTGTATATCAGAAATAAAACGTCATACCTGAAATCATTAACCCTGCAGATATTACATGTAAGTGTTAATTTAAAATGTATTTCATCTTTTGTCCTCGTATCTCTTAAGGATTCATAAATTTGTTTCACATGTGCGCTCGTCGCGTCGTAAAATAACCCGTTGCAGCCAGTATCTCTGTAGACATTTTGCATCTAGGTTTTCTAAATAAATTGATTTGGCATTCAAAAGACCACTGACAGAATGTATGCGACTGCTTGATTTTTCTTCAGTTTGGTGATTGCAGTTTCTTATTGCACACAGCCACCTGAAAAACACATATGTATAAGTACACACAGGTAATAAAAGGTGCCTACCTGCATCGCCACAGCGAGTGAACTTCCGTATGCAATTATTGTTCCAAAAGAACCCATCACTGACTGTGTGAATGCCAGGGCAATCAATGATTTCTGAACAGCAAAATATGTCAGGAATGTAGACGAGCTAAAATAAGATGAGCCATGATAAGGTTTTGCACAAGAATACTACAGTGAAAAAGGGCCGATATGTGCAATATCTTAGAGACGCATCAAATATTTAATTTGAATATTATAAATTTTATCAAAACAATAATGGGCTACTAAATTTGTTTTGTATTTATATCTTCCAGAGGATACTATTCTATCTGAATAGTTGGTTATATTGTTGTATCGTAAACGTATTTTTCTTATAGGTCTGTGGTCCTAAACCGAGTAACAGAAAAAAACAAACACCAATAATTGTTCACATTTAAAAATATTTATTTTCCAAAGATAGAAAATGAAAATTTAAGAGGAAGTCTTAGTCAATTTAATTAAACGCCAAATAGTCCTAAACATTCTCTCACAAGTCGAAAAGTTTAGGGTATTCTGAATGAATTCCAATCTTGAATGTGACGATGTGTCAAACAATCATGATGTACACAAGGATATAATCGAAAATATCTTTGAAGGAATTTACAATAATCCGAAAATAGGGATTTCGTACTAATGCAAATAAGCACATTGTAATTCCAATGAATAATTAAAATAATCCAGTCATTTAGAATTATAAATGATCACAACTGAAAGACTGATTCCACTAGACAGATACTAAAAAAGAAATAAGTCAGTATGATCTACAGAAGCAAATAAAGACATCCCCGCTTGACCTATGTCGCAATACTCGTTTCTGACAGTAAACAAGGATAGTTCTGTTAATTTACGTTTTACCGAAACAACCAACATCAGGTAGACCATGGCATTTTTAAGAGAAATATCGGTGTCTGAACTCAAGATCCAAGTACACATATTTCAAAAAGTGACAATAGTCATTTAGGACCAAAGTTATAAGATCAATTACGGACAGATGTCAATAAAAAATGACAAATATGCATATTATTATATTCCCTCAATCTTCTCCTTATATAATTTTTTATATTTTTCTGTATATATAAATGTTTATAATTAAAATGGAATCTCCCAGTTAAATCTCCGTTTTATTTCATCGTGAACCTTTTGCATATCAAAGGAATTACCATCTACAAAAGGCAGAAAGCATATTCTGGACGAACCACCAGCCCACTGCAAGCTACTGAACAACTTTTAAACATTTTAAAGCTGTTCTAGCCAACAGTCGAACTCATGCGAAGCGTTGAGATGTACCTCAGACCACTTGGCGGCCTCTAAATGAAACAGATATAACCTTAAGAAAATAGCTGGCACAACAAAATGTTCTATATACAGAGGAGGGTCCCGAATAGCTGACTGGTCTAAAGCGCTCACCATTATGGATTACCGCCGTCTGACCTCTGTCTGCGTGGGTTCGAGTCTATTATTCGCCAATTATTTGTACGCGAGAAAGCTTGCGAGTAGCTTCTCTTGGGGCGGTGATTCTTTCCGGAGTTTTCTCGAGTTTTTCCTCCACCATAGATACTGGCCGCAATATGCAGCCGAACTTATGCTGACAAATGACATAAAACACTACAACAAAAACAACAACAACACCAACAACAACAATAATAATATACACAAAAACGGATGCACTTCACGATAAGTGCTTCAAAACATTCTCGTTTTTCTGAGAAAGGCACATACCTAAATATTACAGCGCCTATAGTGGTTGTAATACGTGGTCCGAACCTCCGATGCAAAATTCCGCCCAGCATGAAAGCAACCACCGATACTGGAGTGTTAGCAGTAGTAAGCCAAAGGCTGTCCACGTTCCTGACATTTGTATCTCCTGCCCGGTATTTCAGATATGATATTAGATACGGCATGACGTTTCCTGCAATATATATATATATATATATATATATATATATATATATATATATATATATATATATATATATATATATTTGCAATAAACTGACACAGCCAATCACTAAGAACACTTTGGTAAATCTAGCCAATGTGCCGTTAAAAGGTTCTAACCCTGTATATGATAGAGACTAGCACATTTTCTAGCAGTACGACTTGCGAAAAATTGAACATATTGCTAGACAATAAAACAGAATATTATTTATATCATCACATGTAAAATTATTACCCATCAATATGTCGGAGAAACTGAAAAGCTACACAAAAGGATCAACCTTCACAGATCTGATTGGATTACAAAAAGAAGCTGTACGGAAGTCCAGTCGCAGAATAATTCTATTCCCGTGGCCACGTTTTCAGTAACATAATACTTACTGCAATTTCTCACAACCCCGACTGGAGTTCAGAAACCAGGAAAGAAAATGGATGATACTTGATGCGTCTTCCTTAGAACATTAAAACCAAGTGGTTTAAACCAAGACGATTAGAAAATACACCCACGCACAAATAATATGATCTTTGTTTGCAGCCGGCACGATTTCTTGTAAATAATTCTCTTAATTTGGTAATTTATCACTCAATAATCTATAATTGCTTCTATAAACTTCAAATGTCCAGGATATAATTTGCGGTTACACAAATTTACATAAAATAACAAAAAGCGATATGACTCATCGATTTCTAGGTCAATATAAAATAATTTTCAACATCGCCATCAAGTTGTTATAAATTCGTTAAAGCAAAACTTCAAGCTTATATTATTGTAGAAAAAAGCCATAAAATGCTTTGCAACATTAACGAGTTTTCGGGGGTGGGTGGTTGTTGACTTATCTATGGTTTTATTTGCCTGTGAGAAAGACTCAGAGTCGGAAACACTCAGTTTGAAATTAGTTTTGTTAGTTGTCTGTTTATTTCATTTATTTAAACAATCCCTGACCCTCGTTATCATTTGCTGCATCAAGTGCACACGAAAGGTCTTGTTATTCGCCATATGAATATATATTCATCCATACATCCATTAATCCACTTATAGACGCATACATACATACATACATACATACATACATACATACATACATACATACATACATACATACATACATACATACATACATACATACATACATACATACATACATACATACATACATACATACATACATACATACATACATTAATCCACTTATAGACGCATACATACATACATACATACATACATACATACATACATACATACATACATACATACATACATACATACATACATACATACATACATACATACATACATACATACATACATACATTTTATAATAATTTCATCGTATTAGTTACTCCATCAATGGTCTTAATTAAATTTTGCAAAATTTTGGGGGTTTTCATCGTCTGGAGAAAAAAAAATCTGCATTGCGTCATTTTTCTTTTCTGTTCTCTTGTTATATGCTTTGCTTTTGTAAGTTTTCTTTATATTTTCGTAGGAATCATTTCAAACTTACAAGTATAAAATCAAATTTTATGAAAGCACTATATATTTTTTAACAATATGCTGTTTACAGAATTCTTGAATTTTAACATATCCATTAAAATTTGTCTTTCATCATTCCACTCTGTTCCATGTATTCATTTTTCTGATATCAGCAAATATAAAAAGATACTAGTATGGTAGATTTGAATATTATCTTTTTATTTTTGAACCTATAGAGTTGATTAGTTTGCTGAAAGTTATCAACCTTATGCATCATGCGAATTGAAAATGTAACTTTGAATTCAATGGTTAATAGACTGTGCAAGGTTGTTATCTGCGTTTAGTTAATTGTTTGGTCTTATTTTTACCTCCATCAGCAAATTTTAAAATATGATATAAATAGAAAAGACCTTAGGAATGCTTACTGTAATAATAATAATAATAATAATAATAATAATAATAATAATAATAATAATAATAATAATAATAATAATAATAATAATAATAAATTACTTTATGGAAACAAAATCGGCAGTATATTTCTATTTTGTTTTTTTTTTATCTCCGCTTACACTTTAGATGCTAGCTTGAACTCTGTTGTGTCATTAACAAAATTAATATCCTTTAATGCAATAACAACGGACAACTGCTACAGTGGAAATGCGTTCAAGACGACGTAGCAATCAACAACAATGGACAACTGTTACAGTGGAAATACGCTGAACACAACCTAGTAATAAACAACGACGGACAACTGTTACTGTGGAAATATGCTGAAGACGACCTAGTAGTTGACAACAACGGACAACTTCTACTGTGGAAATACGCTGAACAGCAACACGGTCCACCGCCTGCCATACCGTAAGAAAACCTATCTTTAGGAGAAGAAGGTAGCAGGATGTCCTAGTGACGATATCCATGAGAACTACACAATGCTGGAGTCAACATGGGCTCATAATCACAAAGCTCAGTATCCTGGCAAGGCAAAAAGTTTCCCACAAAGCTTAATGTCTCCAAATTGAAAATATATTATGTGAAACAAGCATTAGTCGAGGAATTATCCAGTCCACTGAAGACAACTGACATGAACTTCGCGCCAGTTGAGGCAAACTGGTCATCCATCGGAGACTGTGTGATCGAATGCATGAAAAATTCTCAGTCTCACCAAACGTAAACATGAAGACTTGTTTATGAGAACGATGCTGCAATAAATAGATTTCTGAATGAGAAACATACTCTATGAAAGACCTGTTCATAAGATAGCACGCCATCACCTAAGAAGGCATCTTGATGAAGAAGACTATCCAATGCAAACTCAGACAGCTGCAAGACTTATCTGTGAATGATAAGACAGATGAAATTCAGTTCTACGCTGGGAGCAATGAATTGAAAATTTACATGCTTATTAAAACGCAATCTAGGGATCATAGTTCTCCAGAATATCCCCAATAATGAGTGATGAGTGGGCCATATAATACTTCTAAGATGGGTAGAATACGTAAACAACATTCTCTATCATCAGTCATCTACCAGCTAGTAGACAATTGCTCAACACCACAAATGGAAATCAACATAAAACTCGATGATCCCTCAACGCTAACAGACACTGTTAAAGCAAATTATATTCTGTCAAACAAATAAGCACCTAGAGGAGATGCTATACCAGCAGAAACTTAAGACCTGAAGGTTAGCACATGCAACAGAAACTTAGTAAATTCTTCCAGTCAATGTGGATTTGGAGAGCTATTAGTACAAGGGTGAATCCATCTTTCAGTTGTAAAAGGGGAACAGTGTCTGACAATCATGCTTCAGTCTGAGCGTCTCCTTGCTGTCAATAGCCAATCAATACGCCATAGAATCTCACCGAATAGTCTCTGCATGGCATTGTGAGAGAGTAAATGCTCTTGTGAGAGAGTAAATGAGGCTTCAGGAATGGGCGAGAGACCACATAAATGTTTGGTTGCAGTCCGTCAGATTCAGGAGAAATGCCAGGAACAAACTCCATCCTGTACATGATATTCATAGATTTGACAAAAATCTTGACTCAATCAGACTATAGGCCTTTGGAAAATTGTGGCAGCATTCGGTTGCCCATAGAATTGCATCATTATGTTTCAGCAGCTGGATCATGGCATGCTTTTTCGTGGACTACGGCGAGTCATCTGAACCATTTTCTCTTCATCATTGACGTTCAGCAGGTCAGTCTGTACCTGCACTCATTATGTGGGTGTGGTACGGAAGACAGATTTACGTCTTTCTTCTTCACTTAGTAGAAACCTGCATGTTAGATTAATAAGGCGAGACAGTATCTTAAGACCCATATTTTCACTCCTCCTTTGCTAGGAGAATCTAGAACCACTTGACATGGGCAAGTGAAAGTTTGATGTATACGTAAGTATACAAATGAATATGACGCCATTCATTTTCATTCAATTAAGGCGTTTGTTACATTTACTAGGTTACATGAGGGTATGCATATTTTAATGCTCATATATATGTAATATTTTGTGTTTCCAAGGAAACCAACCGTTACAAACAACTCATAGAGGACACATGTTTCTAAAGAATAAACTTTGTGGGTCCCTTTTCTTGTGTTTATTATCTCTTTAAACCCTCTCTCTACCCTACACCTTTTCCAAACGGGTATAACATTAGAATTTTCCCCTTTGAAGACAGATTTAGACATAATTAGAATCAATATCATTTCAATGAACATCAATAGATAACTTCATTTGGGGTCTTAGAGAGTAGCGGTAATGAATAGCCACCATTTTTCTCTAAATATTAATTATTGAAATGCTGTGTATATAGACGTGTAATTACTATGTAGTGTATGTACACCTGTAATTGTATAATTTTCTGTATAATTTTATTTTCAATTGTTAAATTGTATATCGTTTATAACAATATAATTGTATGCATGACTGTTTGTTTCATTTTTATTGTATTATTTTAGTATTGCAATTGGAAATTCTTCTAAGGTCATTACAACAAATTTCAGGCCAAGTTTTTTCTTCATTATACAAGGAATATCTGTTACATAATTTTCTTCCCCTTTTGATCTTACATACATATAGTTGTTGTTTCCATCAAGTATCCTCACAAATTTCTTAAATGCAGTTCTGTTTGCACTATATATATTATGCAGTCCTGTAGTCACCATTTAGTGTAATCACTATGAAGTCTATGTAGACCTGTAATCACGGTGTAGTGCATGCAGACCTGTAATCATTATGAAGTCTATGTAGACCTGTAATCACGGTGTAGTGCATGCAGACCTGTAATCACTATGAAGTCTATGTAGACCTGTAATCACGGTGTAGTGCATGCAGACCTGTAATCACTATGAAGTCTATGTAGACCTGTAATCAGCATGTAGTGTATGCAGACTTGTAATCAATATGTGGTGTATATAGACATGATAAAAACATGTGTATGCAGACCTGTAATCACTATGTAGTGTATGGTAGACCTGAAAATCACCATGTTATGTATGCAGACCTCCAATAAGCATGTAGTGTATGCAGACCTATAATCAGCATATAGTTTATGCAGTCTTGTGATCACTATGAATTTGTGTAACATGTATAAGCATATAGTGTTTCCAGACATGAAATCACGATGAAGTCTATGAAGAACTATAATCACCATGTATAGTATACAGACCTGTAATAACTAGGTGTGATTTGTGTCTGATTTAGATTTCAATATAGCTTTTACCAATTATTGTAGTTATATCTCTATGATGTCCGCAGTTTCTAGTGATGTCTAGCACTTGGGCATCAACCTGCAGTTGTGTGAAATGATTTCCCACCCAGTCTCATTATCATGACAGCAGGCCATTTAGTCTTTATGCTGAGTGTCAAGCATGGTAGCTATTAGTACCATTCTTTAAAACCCTTGGTATGTCTTGGCCAGGGATCGAACCCAAGACTTCCCGCATCCGAGGCTAATGCTCTAACCTCTGTAGTAAATGTAGACTTGTATAGACATCTAATCATTATGTAGTGTATACAGAACTGTAATCACTAGATAATGCATGTAGACCTGCAGTCACAATACAGATTATGTACAACTGCAATCACTATGAAGTCTCTGTAGACCAATAATCATGATGTAAAATAAGAAGACCTGTAATCACTATATAATATATGCAGACATGGAATCAATATGCAGTGTGTAGGCCTGTATTCACTATGTATTGTATGTAGACCTGTAATCACTATATAGTGTATGTAGATATGTAATTATTATGTAGTGTGTGCAGACCTGTAATCTCTATGAAGTATAAGTAAATTAATAATCACTATCTAATGCAATCACTATACTATCTAAATATACCAGTAATCCCTATGTAATGTGTGTAGACTTGCAATCACCATGTAGTGTATGTAGACTTGTAATCACAATTCAGTGTCATGCCTTTATTAAATGTAATGTATGTAGACAGGTAATCACTATATAGTGCATGAAGACCTGCAATCAATATGTAGTTTGGTAGACATGTAATCACCATGTAATGTATGTAGACCTGTAATCACAATGTAGTACATGTATATGCAGACTTGTAATAACTATGTAATGAATATAGATTTGGATCACTATGAAGTCTATGTAGACCTGTAATCAGCATGCAATGTATGTCATTTGTAATCAGCATACATTAAGACCTGAAATCACCATGTAGTGTATGTAGAACTGAAATTAGCATGTAGTGTAGCACACATGTAATCAGCATGGAGTGTTTGTAGAAATGTAATCACCATGTTGTGTATGTAGACTGTAATCAGCAAATAGTGTATATAGACCTCTAGTCAGCATGCATTGCATGTAGACCTGTAATTAGCATCTAGTGTAAGTAGATATGAAATCAATATGTAGTGCATGCAGACCTCTAAAAACTGTAGTGTATGCAGACCTGTAATTACTATCGAGCCTAGGTAGACAAATAATCAGTAGGTATAGACCTGTAATGACTGTGTAGTGTATATTTACCAGAAAACAATATGTTGTGTATATAGACTTCTAATCACTATGTAGTGTATACAGACCTGTAATCACTATGTAATGTATTCAGACCTGCAAACACTATTTAGTGTTTGTAGACATGTAATAACTTTAAAGTCTCTATGAACAATCCTAAGTTTGTGATGTATTTAGACCTGTATAATGTATGTAGAAAAGTAATCACTATGCAATGTATGTAGACATGTATTCACAATATAGTGAATGTAGACTTGTAAACACTATATTGTATATGTAGATATGCAATCATTATGTAGTATATGCATATCTGTAATCATTATGAAGTCTAGGTTGACCAATAATCACTATAAAAGTTATATAAACCTGTAATTATTATGTATTGTATGTAGACATGAAATCACTATGTAGTGTATGCAAACCTTAAACAATATTGTATGCAGACCTCTAATCACGATGTAGTGTATTCCGACCTATAACCTCTAGGAAGTCTATGTAGACCAATAATCACTATCCAGTTTATATAGACATGCAATCACTCAGAAGTCTAAATAGGCTAGTAATCATTATGAGGTGTATCTAGACCTGTAATCACTATCTAGTGTATGTATACATGTAATCACCATGCAGTGTATGTAGAAATACATTCACTATGTAGTGTATGCAGACATGTAATCACTAAGCAGTACATGGAAGCATGTAATCACTATGTAAAGTATTTAAACCTGTAATCACTATGTATTTTATGTAGACATGAATTCTTCATATAGTTTATTTGGACTGTAGTCACTATGTAGTGTATCTAGACCTGTAATTATTATATATTTTATTTACACATGTCATTACTATGTACCTATGTAGACAATTGCTCACTATGTAGTGTATATAGACATGTAATTAATATGCATTGTATTTTAACCTGTATTCGTTATGTAGTGTATGTAGACTTGTAATCACTATATAATTTTTGTAGACCTGAAATCACAATGTAGTGTATGTAGACATGTAATCACTCTGTAATGTATGTAGACCTGTAATCACTATGTATGTTATATAGACAATGTAATCACCATATAGGGTATTGGACCTGCAAACACAATATAGTGTATGTTGACATTTAGTCGCTATGTATTGCATGCAGATCTGTAATTATTATGTAGTGAATGTAACCACGTCCAAAAGTCACTTATATTATGAACATTGGTAGATACATCTTTCTTAATCAAAACACAGGTTAGTCTGATAAACCTCATTGTATATTCCTTTGATACATTTTAACTTAAAGTTTATATCACTTTTACGGTTTATCATGGAAAATAAGGAAGTTTCTATCCTTGTGTTCTACATATATTAAATTCTTAACATTGCTGTTCATATTTTAAGAATTCTCCATTTATAAAGTTCTCATTTTATCTACCCTATGTTTAAATCTTGTGTATATAAAGTCCCCACTTAGACTTGCTATGTATATTTAATAAACATTTATTACTTTTCTTTGCCTCTATGTTTATTTGTTATGTTTACCTGTATTTTAGTCATAATGTTGTTCAAAATCAAGCTTTTTGTGTTCTGGCTAGAGACAATGATGTTTTTATTTTGTAAACAAATAATATGTAGTTCGTATTAACCTAGGTATGGTGGTTAAATATTCAAATCATTATCAATAGTGGTAAACATTGATTTGGGTCTAGGATATTGGAACTGCCCAACTAAAATACCTGCCTACTTGATGTTTACCACATCCCATATTATTATTTTAGTAACAGATGTTATCTTGTAAACAGCCCAGAGTGTTCTAGAATATACAATATAACCAAATAGATATAGTATTTTCAGAAAATGTTCATTTTCACCTAGGTCATGTAGAGGGGTTTATAATATGACAAATCATTCATTCCTGCATTAAAATCCAAAGCAAAGTCAGTCTTATTTTTGTGTTAAGTATTTGAGGTATTTGAACGTATTTATTCAGATTTTTAATTTACTTGAAATACAAAATGCTCTTAAACAATATTCTTGTTCAGAAATGTTAACTTGTAATCAGAGTGATTTCAGACAAGGACATCAAGGATTATATTACAGTGATTAATTGTAAGACTGTATGTACATCATCACACTTCGGGCTATTGGACAGGACTACTGTACATCGAGCAAGAGAGCCAAACCAACGTGAACGAAAAGAGCTACATGTCCATAGTAAATCTAGGTATTTCTTGCCCTTTGAGACATTTCTTGATGTTCAGGGTAAACGTCTGAAAAAATATTGTACCGCATATTCTGCAAATTAATCATGTTAATTCCTTAACAATGGTATTAACACGCTGTATAGTATGTTCAAATATATCACTGTATCACTGATGGTTGAGGTATCGAAGCATGAGTCGATAACATTGATGTTACTACGACAATTATTGAACAATCCCGATACAGTGATGGTTATTTACAGTCTGATGGCCCATCCATGATGTTCGCTAAGGACATTACTGATAATCACGACGATAGGCAGTATCATTCTACAGTTAACAAGTGATAGTTAACAACCAAATGGTGTGATACCGCGAACTGGAACTGCTTTTAAGACAGTGCAGAGTACTAACCCTGGACTCAACCTGCTATATGTGCATGTCTTCTGTTTATGTAGACATCTCAGAAAAGTAATCTTCGGAGCCAAGCATACAATTTTTTGGTTCGAAAGGCCATCGAAAACAATGCATTCTCGCGATGCGATTAGTAGGCGTAATGCTGGAAAAGTAACACTAACAAAACGGCATCATGGATGACAGCAGTGGTAAATCAACGATGTCATGGTTAAAAATGACAACGGACAATGTTCCGGACACAGCAGGAACATTTACCTGGCAGATTACATTACAACATGGAAGTTCACCACCACGACATATATTCCTTGCATTTTAGCATGCCACCAAGTAAAACAACCAGATATCAAACGCAATGGCGTTTGTTACAGATTAGCAGTGTATACGATTTCGCTGAGGATAAATAGACATTAAGAAACTTAGAAAACACAATACTGAATTTTGCATGGACCTATCATTGTTTAACGATATTCATAGGGCGTAATCAGAATGTCCTTGGGTCAGTTGATAACCCAGCGAGATTTCTCGAAATTTCATTCGATCTATAGTTTCTCATAGTAACATCTCAATGTATTCTGACTGTCAATCCTTGACGTATATACACATGCTAGCTAATGTTGACCCTGCACCAGCTGGTATTGGCAGAGCAATTGCTATTATGCTGCGAACAAAACAATGTCGTCTAATGGTGTTGGTGGACAAATGAGTCATTGATACACCAGTGAAAAATATGTAATTAAATCAGTAATGATGTTATAATATCATATCATTATGTCAGTTTTATTCTAACACCCGGTCTGATTAAGAGGCTAAAATCGGAATCAAAGAAGAATTCTGGAGCAAAAGTATATATGCATCTATATTAGTACAATGACGCCAAGAAATCAAACTCTGGCGTGAGACTCGATCTTTCCTAGCATGCGATCAGCGAAACAGGAAAGACTGTTGGTATATTTCCACTTCTTGCAGACATACCAGCACTGATTTCACTTGCAGATCCAGTTGTTGAAAAAGTATCCACACTCGGCGCCGTTGGAACAGCTGCCTGCATTGCATTTAAAAAAATCTGCAGGACATGGAGTGTCGATCTAACAATAAAAACAAGATGGGGTCTAAGATTACCAGGAACGAGATACGGTCAAGGTTTGCGACTGCCAGGGACATTTTTTCCGAACCTCCCCGTATCTAATTTTTATTTAATTGATGCTGCTCGGTGATTACACATTTAAAAAATTTAAGAGGTGTTTTCATCTGTGATCATTTATTGTAAAATTGAAACTGCATTAAACTGGGACCATTAATCTCGATGGCCGCTCCAACCTAACACTCATTGGGTTGCATGCAAGATAATTGTAACAGATATTACTAGATTTGAATAGGACGGCACAGCCGCCCCATTTAGTATTCAAGATTACCAATACAGACATTAAGGAATCCACCAATATGCAGTCCAGAAGTAGTTGCTGTACTTAATGTCTTGTTAATGTCATCAGCGTCGCATGAGTATAGCAGGAGATGACATAGTCGTCCGACTTCAATTTAAAAATGTTAATAATTTATAATGGTAGATATTTACGGAAGATCTGCTAAAGGTAACTCCCCAAGTAACAATGATTTGTCAAAATATGCAACACGAGATGAACTTGCTGATCTTATGAATCTCCCAGGGGGTTGATCGGGATGAAGTTAGTTTTCATGATTAATGTGAGCGGCTAATGTCGAGCAAAATCAAATTGATCTATATTATTTCGCGAGTCTTAGGCGTAATAAACGATAACTTGGTGTTTACTGATGGTAGAAAAATCACAGACTCAAGCGTATCATCCGGAGGTACCATAGGAGAGATTTTTAAACGTGTTGCCAAAGTCGGTGTTGCAATGACTGGTGAACTCAACATGATATGAAATGAAACTTGTCGTTCTGAGAGAAGCAGCGATGACACCGCAACGAAGAAATATGTGGACAATAAAGACGTCACAAACAATATCGCCCTAACTACAACGTGTGATAAATTAACCAGGTTGCGATCTGAATATGGTGTTATTGTGGGTTTGTCAATGAAGTTTCGCAGAAACATAGAGTTGCTAATAAAGTTTTTGGATTTCCAAATGTCGCCGACATTAAGCTCGTCGAAATTCTCAAACGACTCGCAGTGATCGAGGAATCGATAAAATAAGATCAGAACTTGTGAAATTCATAAGGCTCAGTTCATTAACGCCCTATACACAGTAGCATCCGCTTCTACAACATGGTTACATCAATGGAACTAAATCAAACATACCGCTGATGCTACCCAGATGTACAGGCTCTCACTGTCTAGTGCTGTGAAATTTAGGGTATTTAGGACATATCCGTGTTGTTATTACACTTATAGATTTTCCGAAACCGTGTCAGTCATGTTAAATCAAAATACCTAGGAAATATTGATATTGGATCCCGAAGAAAAAATATAATCCTCAGTGATGTATTGTTGGTGTCTGGAATTCGTCGCAACAACGCCTCAATTCATTATTTAGTATAAAGCATTACGACACTGAATCCCACACAATTCTACAGATATAATCAAGCATGTGCGTGGATGGCATCGCTGACACACAACAAGCAAAATATATCACAGACGAATAATCGTCAAGGAGAAAGCTGTATATGCGATGTCCTCGCTGGTCGTTGCAACAACGACATTAATCGGTAGGTTATCAGTGAGGTTTGGTTAGAATCGGTGTCACTGTTGTTGTCGGTGTTGCTGGTTTCCTTAATATTATTGTATAAGTACGATCTTTATGTGGAGGTAAGAAATTATAAGAAGATACAAACATAACGTGAGCAGCGACGAATGCGTTTATAAATATAACATCGATATTGTCAACGTGGTTAAATGATTGTGTAATATCAGATAGTGTATGTGCTAAAATTTGCAATATTTACTATAAAATATCACAAGAGCGAAACCATCTTAGCGCAGACAGCAACGTTGCCCATATTACCTTTGTGAACGCCACATTTAGAATCCGCCGTATAGAAAATAATAACCTCAGAAATAACTGCCCGACTGGAACAAATTATCGCCAACAAAATTCCACATACGATCACGATGAATTTAGCGACTTCAACGTGGTCAAAATTCGATATCAGTATTCCATCTCCTATAAAGCACCTAATGGTCGGTCACTTGACATCGCACTGGCATAATTGAGACATTATATCAAAGTACTTGAGTAAACTCTGTGTGCTTACTGTAATATGAACGTCCGATTACGATGTTGACATAAAAATCGTGGATCAGAACCGTGCTGGAAGTCCCCATTTTGGTCCACTACCAATGCTATCTCATTATTTACCAGACAAGAAAGAATTCTCGAGATGAGGCCTATATTGTCGTGGTTTCCCAATTTATAGAAGCCACAAACAATGATCGATTTATTCAGATTATACTGCTGAAACATTTACCGCAAAGGATGATAAAATACACTTCATGGAGGTTTACTGATGCAACAACGACGGAAGAACATTCAAAGACAGAGGAAGAAATGGTAATTTCTAGCAAAATTACTTACCGATCAAAAAATGGTTAAACATAAAGAATAAATGAGCTGAAAAATTTGCATGAAGGTATATACTTGAATATCCAAATTATGATCTTAAACAATAAATTATTGCGTCTAGACAACATCTGAACTTAATCAGATTGATGCAGAATTCTACAATAAATCGTTGATATAAACATCAATTCATGGCAGCGATCATTTTATCGTTAGAGGTGGATCATCCAATAAGTCAATTTTAATTATTTTACATACAATGAAGATCAAATGCCTACATTCAAAATACCAGTGTTAGATGCCGAAAAAATGCAACTTGATCTTGAAGTTATAATTCACGAATATTTTCCTAAGATATATTCAATATGAGAGAAAATAATCGGTTCTCCAGTGATTCTTCGGCGTAATAACTCTCTTTCTGGCGGCGGTCGTCATGTATCGCAGGGTATAGCTAATATCACATCGACGATTTATATAAATCTTGTCTGTGACGCATTTGATCGTAACTGTGCCGTAGGTGGATCACATGCTTAAAAGCAAGGTAACAGGGGCGTGTTCTCTACAACATTTCTCCAGAACTCCCACCAGGTCATTTGATTATATGAATGACCTCTAGTCCTGTTTATTTACGAATTTAAAATCCATCATTATGACTAAAACGTTTTTGTCTCATTGAATGGATATACGTGGGGAAGAATTAACTGTTAGTTTGTATTTGGATGACACTGCACACCAAGAGATGTTCCGCCATGAAAATGCCAAGTTCAAAAAAATACCGCATTCCGTCACCAATAACAAAAACTAGCATTAATATCATTTTTGTTGTTAAGTATATTTTACTCTTAATGTCTTTTTTAATCTTTAGTGAATTCTAATACAAGTTGTTCATCTGTCTGATAAGCTCACTAAGCTAAAGACAATTTCATATTACGTTCGATTAATTTGATAGCACGATAGTCTTCGGCTAGTATATATCTGAACTCTTCTCGTCATTCATAATCATCGTTGATTTTTCTTTCAAAATCAACTCGAACCGCGAGACCGTCTTGTTGTAATTATTCAATCTAAGAAATATTATTGTTAATACTTTCCTACCATTCATTTAATCAATGTTGTCTTTATTAATTAAATGCAATAAATTCAATAAATACAATAAATGTATTTATCTATTAGTGTGTCAAACAATTCAAAGGGCTGTCCACCACACGCTCTACCTTAAGCAGAATATGTACAATCATTAATAATTTTGGCACGCCTTGCCAATGGTGTTACTAATTGGTTGGTTGGTTGGATGGTTGAGTTTTTACGGCGCACCAGCACAAAGAGGTCATTTAGCGCCATACAAAAGGCTACATCTTTTAGTATGTACAAATGGTAAAAGGTTCTGTATCGGCCAACGATAAGAAACGAAATTGCTAAAGGTAAAACGATAGAAATGGTAACGGTGATACAAAATAAAGTTTTCCTGTCAACGTTGGTTGTAGATAATGTATGACAACGAAAACATATGAAAGGTAATTAAAATCTTACGACCGTACATATATAGCACATACAAATGTTTAAGATGATAACATAAATTTATAACTTATGATATATGTTTACTTCCTTAAGAAAGTGTATAAAATAAGAAATGCTAATTGTATCAGAGATCTCCCATGTCTTGCACATTGTATTGATTACGTGTAGGTTGGAAATCGAAACACTCCAACATAAAGAGCTTAACAGTGAATGGTTCATTGCGAGCTGTGTACTCTGGTGGATCTTCTAATTAGATGTGATAAGTACGGACCGCACCGGGTGACGCCGTCAAATGGGTAGACACCAAAATGACTGTCTATAAACTTTTAATACTGGCCGCCATGCATAGTTTATTATGTGCAGAAAAATGGCGTTATATCCTACAACAACAAAACAACAGCTAGCAGAGACACAGTCTGATCTTTGTATAGATAAACACCCAGCAGAGCGTCTTCAGATAACCCAGTCTTGTGTCTCCATGAAACGATGGCACTTGTAGTGAGCTTTAGTATGATAATAAACCAATTAATACAGTGATGTAAGTTATTTTACCTTAGAATTAAACCCAGTAATCATATCACTCTATAGTCAATCAATTCAAATAATGTTTGAACGACCTTTTAGTTTCGCACTTTGGTGAAAGGTATAAATTCTTGGCGTGCTTAGTGATTAGGGTGATGTAGGGAGTAGCGGACACGTCTTAAGACATGTAATCATTAGTATTGTTATAAATGCGTTGTTCTTTTTAATTGGTTCATACAAAATAATTTAAATCGACGTGTGTTACCATTTGAGCATCATCTAATATTTCTCTGCATGTATATAAAGAGTTTGTTACCAGCCAGACACATGTATTTAATGATTATGTATCGTAGTCTGAGATAATTAGTGCAATTAGGACAATTAACCTTTGCATTTAATTATTATGTGTTGTAGTCTGGTATTGTTAATACAATTAGAACAATTAACTCTTGCATTTTATGATTTTAAGAAATGTCTCTGTGACACTTTTTTCTTGCGTGATAAAACTGCAATTAAGGTTGACAGAAGTTTTACGTACAACAAAAAATAGGAATCAAACATAAATATTTAACACTGAAACTAAAGGTAAAGTATACTAGGTTTTCTGTTACAAAAGCTGTAACTGGAATAGTTGATATATTTTCTCTATTTTATCTCTTAGATAACCCATAACTGGAATAATTGATACATTTTTCCTGTTTTCTTTTGTTACAGAATACATACATCATTTGTTCCAAGAATGTCAATGAGTTATACAAATATGGCAAAGTTCTATATTTAAATATGTAAGTAGTCATTGATTATAAAAGTATTTGCTGAATAGGTATAGAACATTGTAATACTGCGTGATAAGAAATTTTGAGATTCATGAGATTAATATAAACCATTTTTGGTGCACGAATAAATGATTATGTTAAATAGATGTATCGATATTCACGAATGTTATAGAATTTGGATTTGCTATTATTTTATGCCAAACAATACTTCTGTTATATAGTATATGCCAAATAGTACTGCTAGTCTATAGCATATGCTAAATAGTACTGCTATTCTAAATTATATGTCAAATAGTACTGTTGTTCTATATTTGCATGCCAAATAGTACTATATATTATATGCCAAGTTGTACTGCCGATCTATAATGTAAGCCAAACAGTGTTGATGCTCTATATTATATGCCAAATAGAATTGCTTTTCTATATGATAAATAGTACTGCTGTTCTATATTTGTATGCCAAATAGTACTGCTGTTCTAAATGATATGATAAATAGTATTGCTATTCTATATTATATGCCAAATCGTACTGCTAGTATATAATATGTACCAAATATTGCTGTTGTTCTTTATTTCATGCCAAATGGTACTGCAGTTCTTCATTATATGCCAAGTATTCCTGTTCTATATTTTGTGTCAGATGGTACTACTGTTCTATAGTACATGCCAAATAGTATTGCTTTTTATATTATATGCCAAACAGTACTCCTAGTGTATACTATATGCCATATGCCAGATAGTGTTGCTGTTTGATACTATATGCCAAATATTACTGCTGGTTTATACTGTGTGCCAAACAGTACTGCTGTTCTATATTATGCGCAACATAGTATTGCTGTTCTACATTATATGCCAAATAGTACTGCCGGTTTATACTGTAAGCCAACCAGTGCTGATGCACTATATTTAATGACACATAGTACTGATGCTCTATGTTGTATTGCAAATAGTGCTGGTGTTCTATATAATATGTCAGTCTGTGCTGCTGTTCTATATTATATGGCAAATAGTACTTCTTGTCAATAATGTATGCCAAATAGTAGTTCTGTTCAATATTATATGCCGAATGGTACTGTTATTTTATATCGTATGCTAAATATGTCTGCTGCTGTATATATCAAATGGCAATCCTAGTATTTATTATATGCCATATTGTATTGATTATGTTCATGTGTTTGCGTGCGTGATTTGTCGCTGTTCATTGTAGATAATGAAAAACTATTGGATAGTAATGAATCAAATGTTTCTCAACCTTTGCATTCTTCGGATGCATGGAGCAACAATAAGTCCACATGTTCTGATATTATCCAAGAATTTGCATAGTTGCTAAGCTATGTTCTTTTCAAACATCAGTGTAACTCTATTAGTACATCATTTTGTATGTTTCGAATGCTCAATATTTGGCCAAAATCAATAGTTTTATCTAATTTAGAGTTACTTGTATAGATTGAAACTTTCTAGTATCCATGGTGTCGTCTGATAAAAGCTACTTTATACGCTATTACGATGTGTTGATGTAGATATCTGTTGACCAGAAAACCTTGTTCAATGACTCTACGGATCGGATTCATAATCTTTCTATTTAAAACACTGAATAATAATATTCCGTTTGTATTATCCAACTAAAAGATATGTAAAGATCTTCACGATTAGCGATGTCATATTTAAATTTTTGATCAATGCTGGTCATTATTATTTCCAAGTCAGGTGATTATGATATTTCCATTACATTTAAGTTGAAAACTTTTAAGGAAAACAGTTATTAATTCTGATGGAACTTTATTAAAATATGTTTGAAAACCCTGATTACTTATTTTCTTGCATAATCAAGAGATGAAATATCTTCAGTATCAGTTTTAGCTCCAATGTTGAAATAATAAAACTTACCGAATGTATACTGTCCACCAAGGGCGAGATGAATTAAAAGACCTCCAACAATAGTTAGATATGCCCTTAGTTTAATCCATGGAGTCCTTTGATCTCCTCTCATGTTGTATCTGGACCCCATATTTACCTGTCTCTATGAATAATTCTTCGTCTACCGTTATATAGTTGGTCTCATTGCGCAAATATCTACATATCTCCCACAACATGGACAGGGTCAATAGTCAAGTGACTTAGCACGTACTGTAATGTTCCTCTTAATATTTATCTCGTTATCAACCATTATATTTAGCCAATTTCATTCCTATAATTCCAAACTTTAAAGACAAAAATATGTCAATTATTAGGACTTGCTGTGGGGTTAATATTGGGCACGGTCTGTCCTCAGGACAAGACGACATGTTATGTCAAAAATGAAAACCGTGCAAACATGTGGAAAAGATATTTTTGTCTTTACTGACTAGTAGATATCCTGACTAACCAGCACATAGTAGTACTGGCTAACACTCAAATTTTTCCAAACACCGTCTTACCTATCAGCACATCCATCTACTTAGCAATATCCACCATTACTGAACAATATTCTCATTTGTAAGAAACAGCAATCACACGTACTGACCATCTCAGTCTTGCTGCCTAGCATGTCCAATTTAACCAACACAAATGCTTACTAACCAGCACAAAGTGTTAAATTCCAGCAACCACATCTACTTGTCAGCATTGTTATCAACTAACACAATTGTGTATTGATGCATATGTTAATATGAAAATCGGTCCACCTATTTGTCTTTCAAGATTCCTTAGATACGTTCTATGATATTATTTTTGTTGTTATTTTCAGTGGTGGTAAAAATGTAAATTTTCCTTTCGTTTTAAAAGTGTTCACTGAGAATCATCAATGTCCTTATATGCTAGACGTCTATTATATAAGTATATAATCGGCTACTTTGTTTCAAGATCATTTTCAAAACTCGCAACGTACTCTCGATATTACAGAGACTACCTTTGAAAATATTCAAATATACAAAAAGATATCTACCAGCTGACGTGAACGAAGATAAATGAGACAAACCGTGTGTGTTTATTATCTGTTGCCAATTTCTTCAATTGTATTATAATAGTGTGCATGGTTGTAAAAGTGCATGATCATCATTCAGTCCTAAACTAGAACGCTATGATTATATTTTCGTTTGTAAATGTAAACATAGTGTTTGTATCAATCAACATTACATACCATAAAATGCTGTCTTAATTGTTATGTCACTTATTCCGTGTGCCGACGATTAGTTTTACAATGAGGACACATTTTGTGGAACGTGTTCATAAATGTATCTTTCATACTTTAGCACCAGACGTAAAACATTTCCCTCTCGAGGCCTGCATGCTTTTAAAGATTCTTCCCTGATATAAGCATAATAATTCTTCTAAAATGTTTTCTTCAAAACTAAAATCCTTATTTAAAGGCTGGAAATATATTATGAATTAAAGAGGAAAATATCACAATTTACTCTGCTACATTGACTCTAATCTTCGATTGTTGCTGTTACATTTTTTTCGGATAGGTACTTGAATTGGTTAAACTCCGTGGAGGACTGTTTTAAATAACAAAATTCCATGCAATTTATTCGTAATCTTTTATAACGTTTGCATCTGACTTACCAAGGTGGTCTATGAACAGCTTATACGAATTGATAGGAAATTTGACCGAAGTGCCAGATAACTGGATGATCCTTTTCATTTTGTGCAAATGTCTTGCATCTCAGGAATCTTTTTCATCCTTATTTGCACTGCGTTTAGATGATCTGTTTTATATTTTTCATAAGTTTAACATTTGGAACATCAATTTTTATTTTTTCGCCTGTTTCTTAGATTTGGATGATCTTTCTCATTTTTTTGCATACGTCTTACATTTGGGTGATATTTTTCATTTTGCGTATATGTTTCACATTTGGATGATCGGTGTGTCAACTGAATACTGCATATAAATCCAAGGATTGAAGGATTGCCTCGGATCTTAATGGTCAAGGATAAAAGATCAAGAAAGGCAAATTAATCGTGCTCTATAGAGTAAGTCATATTATTTCTGATTTATATTGTTACGTACCGGCTTGTTCAAAATAACACAAAGAAAGAGTGAAGACAAATAGCTTTGTAAATTTTAACAAAAATATTTTTTCCCTAGAAAACATGGAGAAAAGATAAATATATGAAACAAACGTGCAATCTACGAATTAGATACAAATTGTTCGTTTTAAAGATATGAAATCGCATAAGGCCTATGAACAGTTATAAAATGACACAGTCTCAGGATCGGTTCCGGTACACTATGGCGGAACATGACGTCAGACGAAGGCTATTAAGAAATCCTAGAATTTACACGGTGAAGCACACTTTGTATTCCTTTCAAATTTCGAAGAATTTCAGAAATGTCTTTTTCCAAACCAGTAGTGTTCTTCTCCAGTGAAAATAATTAGATTAGAAAGTAGATGAAGTATAATTATCTCCACTAACAAAACACATGTCCTTCTAAATAGACACAGAAGCAGACAAAATTTTTTTTTGCATAGAAATACCCTTTTTAAAGTTATTAAAGTTATGTTGAAATGGAATACGTCTCTGATTCTTTTTTACTAAAGGTAACCAAGCATATTAACCAAGCTAATACGTGTAACTTCGCAATGCTTCTGGACATTAGGAAAGCCTGACCAAGTATCAGACAATGATTTTCATAGCTACTCCTGAATGTTTACTTGCGACAAATTTATTGTCATTCACAACTAGTGCTTGCATGAGTAACATTTACAGTTTAAGTAAACACGATTTTTCTTACAAAACATTACACCCGTGCTAACATAATAATAATAATAATAATAATAATAATAATAATAATAATAATAATAATAATAATAATAATAATAATAATAACAATAATAATAGCAATAATGATAATAGTAATATTAATAATATTAATAATAATAATAATTATTATTATAATTGTAATTGTTTATTATTTTAGCTGTTATTATTAGTATTATTATTATTATCATCATTAGTATTATTATTATTATCATTATTATTATTGATATTATTATTATTATTATTATCGTTATTATCGTTATTATTATTATTATTATTATTATTATTATTATTATTATTATTATTATTATTATAACTACATATAGTGATATAAAAATGATAAAAAAGTTCGGAAGAGAATTTATTTATTAACACACATAATTTAAATACAGGGTCGTAACACTTTCCCCCATAAAGAAAAAATAAGATTTATCTACTAAAACTTTCTTTTTCACAAGATATAAATAATGGCAAAAATTACAGAAGTAGAACGATTATGAATTTAAACAAAGGTGTATATGACATTGACATTTGCAAAGACGGAAAAGTGCTTATGCAATTTAATTATTTTTTTCCTTTTGATGTGACTGATATCAAGATTGTACTATTGTGCATAATCTCCATCTCAACAGCCTCTGATTTTTATTTTTCATTCTGTCGATGAAAGTGAGGGGGTGTGATTATTAAACACAACAAATGGAGAAAGAGCCTAGCTAATATAAATTGCTGTAATGCTAGCAATAAAGCAAAGCATTGCTTCTCGATTGGTGAGTCGTTTCGCTGGTGTTTTTTTTTCAATTTCTTAGAGAAATAACACTCTAGGTGTTCAACATCATTTTTGTCATTCTGAAGCAAAACTACCCCAACCTTAACATCATTTGCATCCACATACAGTTTGAACATCTAATGAAGTATGGAGTTTCACGTATGGCCTTTAATCTAACGAAAAATCTCTTGACATTTGTCAGTCCAAAGAAACCTATTTTTCTTTCTTAATAATTTTGTCAAAGGTTCAAAATATCAGAAAAAGTAGAACAGAATTTGCGATACTACACAGCTATACCCAAAATGCACCTCAGCAGTTTTCTATTGACAGGCACAGGAAATTCAGAAATAGCCTTGCCCTTAGAATCTATAGGTTTAATCTGATCATGACATACAATATGTCCTAGGAAAAGTAACACACGCACGGCAGAACTCACTGTTAGATTAATAGTCTAATTTACATTCGCAAGTCTGTCGAAGAACTTCCGAATCGTGGCTAGATGTTTTTTCCAGGTGTTGTTGTAAATGATGACATCATCAATATATGCATCACAGTTGTCTAGACCAGAAGTAATCATTTTCATAAGGTGTTGAATGTGCTTGGGGACCTATTCATCCCAAAAAGCATTACATTGTACTGGTAGAGTCGATCTGGAGTCACAAATGCCGATTTTTGTGCTATTTTCGTTAGTGGAATTTACCAAGCACCTTCAGAATGTCGAATTTAGTGACGTATTTGACATTTCCAATTTTATCGGCAAATCATCGATTCTTGCCATGTCTGGGGTATTTTTGTCACACTGTGTACCTTCCTATAATACGTACACATGCTGAAAGTTATATCTGGTTTAGGGTCAAGAATGTACGTTGGATTCGATCACTCTTACTGGGATCTCTAAAATCCATGTCCAGACAATACTCCATCTCTTTTTTTCCATATATTGCTGTTTAAAAGGATTCGTTATGTGTGGGAGTTGTTTCATGGGTATCTAATTTAATATTTCAACGTCGTGAAAAAGTTTGTTCGTCCTTGTAGGCACTTCTGGAAACAAGTGCTTATATTCAGACAATAATTGTTTAAGTTCACATTTTATTAAGTTTGCAAATGAGAAACTTCCTGGTAAACAATTTGCCATAACTTCCGAATTACGAAGACTTTGTTGCTTCAAGGTTAGGAGAATCCAACTGAATTCGTTCATTCAAATATTCATGTGGTGGGACAGATCCAACTAAATCAAATGTACGATTTACTTGGATATTTCTTTGAAAATAGCGGTACCTCATTATTTTACTTATACTTAAGTACTAATATTATAATTTATCTCATTCATTTTCTTTTTTACTTTGTAAAGGCCATAAAATCTTAACTGATGCAAATTTTGCAGACTGAGAAAGAAAGAATGGACTCTATTACAGGACCCAAATCTCTCTATAGTACACTTTGGTGAAACAATAGCTTCAGTTTCTTCTTGAACTGCTGAATGCCAATTTCAAGTGTAAAAAGATGGAACATTCCAGACTTAAAATGTGACCTTTGACCAGATTCAAAACGTTAGAGAAGGCCAAAACCAGATATTTTTCTGACCTTTGGTCATTAGCAGATACCTCGGGAGATCTCCATTTTCTCATAGAACTCTATTTTTAATGATGTAACAGACATGTACTTCAGTTCCTTCATTTTCACTATCGACTAGCTGAAACAAACGGGAGATCTCCGGATCATTCTCCTTTTCAACTACAAGTGATTGTCGATGATCAGATAAAAGAGAATTAAAAATATGATCACTATTCTCAATACCTTTTAAATGATCCCAAAAAGACATGAAAGTGACCTCATCAAAAGCCCGAATAAAACATGCGTCAGCTAAAGGAACACACTCCCTATCAAAATCATTCTTAAGAGCATTCATTGACAATGTTCTTGTAACTGAACAAGCTGAACATAAATCAGGGTTTTCTTTTTCAATAGGATCCACTTATTGATCCATTGATCCAAAGAAGGCTTTTTAGTTACAGGTGGATTAACCACAACCTTGTATCCAGCCAAGTCGTTGCCTAGCAATAAATGAATGTCCCCAACAGATAAATTAGACAATACACCGACGATCAAAGGTCCCAAAACTAAGTCTGATGACAACCTAATAGAATGGAATGGAACATTAACAATGCCGCACTCTACTCCCTGAATGAGAACACTCATTAGTATAGGTATTCTTAGAAGTAGGCCAAAACATATGAAACTACAAAAACTCGAAGGAGTTCCCGTAACCCTCAAAATTTTAATTGGGAGATGATTGGCAAAGTCACCTAAGATTCATAGAGAGAATCCGTCGATATTAATGGATCAAAATTCTCCGAAACATAATCAAAATGTCGTTTATCAAATCCAACACATGTGTTGTTGTTAATACACAAATCTTGACCTTGATCACGTAGAAATAAGAGCATTTGGAATAGGCCTATGTTAATTCTGATACCTATATTGCATCTTAAAGCAATCAGAAACGACGTGTCATTTAAATCTCAAAGTCTTGAGATTGAGTTTTACTCAGAGTAGTATTTGCTTGAAAAACCATTATACTAGTAGACTGCTGAATGAAAGATTTATTTACAGTGGAAACCTTATGAGTTAAGGAATACTCATTAGCAGCAATAGCAGCTGTTTCCAAAGTTTCAAAATATTGCCCTTCGAGATCATTCTTAATGTTATTATGAACACAGTTCTTGATCTCTTCAAGTAAGTTTAATTGTTCAGCTCTTTCAAAATCATTTTAAAGTGTCTTGGCTAAGAACCATCTCTTCAATAACCATTCTTTTTCTTTAGCAAATTCAACGTAAGTATGCTAAATTAATGGGCATGATGACATTCTTAAGTTATGGTAGCGCAAAATAACAATATAATTTAAGTCAGTTAGTGATAATGCGTGTACTACTCAATCTAGCTTGCTTCAACAATGTTTGTGTGCGTCTACAGGCAAAGCTTATACAATGTACATGTAAGGCTTATATAATTCACTTCCAAACTGTGTTAGTAACTAGACGAAATTGGTCAAAGTATTTAGAGGAATGTCTAAATGTCTGTTTAGTCTGTTCGCAATGATTAGAGTATGAGAAGACATTCAACTATAACACGTGAAACAGTGGTGCACCTTAAATCTTCAGAGAGGTTTCACGATGCTTACAGACCAAATTAATTCCATTGCACCTAGCCTTGCGTTGTAGAGAGAAAAGACCTTAATGATAAATTCAACATTGTAATTGATGTAATTCGGCGATGTCCAGGCTGATAAGTACTGGAATAGTATATAATCAAGGGAAATTACATTACAAAATCCCTTGAGACCGTTTAGCCTAACGTATTTTAGCCTCAAAAACTCACTCTGGAATTATTTAGCCTCAATGGCAATTTTGTATAGGGAAAAGTGGAATGACACAGGTGGCATGACGTCACGGTACTGGACACTTACAACAATCTAGAAAAAGGCTGACTTAAATATGCGCAGCTTCCACTCTAGGTAGGCAAATATAGTAGAGAGACAGAGACATAGATAAACACATAAATAACACATATAGACAAAGAAAGAATTTTTACGTTTCCGAGGCAAAGGAAATAACCCTGAAAAAAGCCTCTGGGTTTTATGTTAACCTCAGTTCGTTAACATTCAGGACATCTCACTGACCTTCTTTTCATTCTCAAACTTCGTTTAACTTCTTGCCTATAAATGAAAACTATCTTTAGGCACCCTTACCTCTACACATAGTTCCTTCGTTTCAAAAGGGCTGTATCAGTGATCTGGGTAATTGGCGTATGATGATCTGACATAAATGGAATACTCTGGGTTGAACAGCATCGACGATAGGAGGGTAGCCGATTAAACGTTGGTTTGTATCTTTGTGACTAGAACAGGTGAAAAGAATGAAGTGAATCGAGTCTATTTATAAGGGATGAGCGGATCGAAACGGATTGAGATTATTCACCAATTCCAGAATGCGTTACCAAATTCAGTCGCTTCGCAGAGTCTGTCTTCCAATCTGAAGATAGCTACCTGTGACGTCACAGTCCCTTTATATGGCGCTAGTGCCTATGTGTAATGAATTGATGAGACATTGTTTTGTGAAACATGTTGAAACATAAGAAGAGGATGAATTGGGGGTCTACCGCCAGTTGAGACAAAAAACGTTTGTATACCAGCTGACACCAAAGTGAACACAACCATGATTCCCGAATATGTTGATTTCAACCGGGATTTAGTAGATTTTCTCTCTTCGCAAGAATTTTTCCGCCACCAGTACCTTCGCCACTTTCTCTTTCTTTACCACACGTAGACAATTTTAAACAAAGACAGAAAGGGTTAATTCGTACAATATTTTTAGTATTCAATATCACAATATAACATGACGTAATACAATTCTTTAAAAATGTTCATAAACTTTTTGTCTTTCTTCTGTCACTGTCTCTTTAATTTTACACCTTTTCCATCTTCTTCTTTCTCACATTTTCCTCGTCTTCTTTTCTTCTTTTGTCTCCTCTTTATGAATATGAAGTGGTTCTTTCGTTGATGAGGGCAACTTTTTTTCCTCTTCCTCTTCATGTTCTTTTTCTTATGGCATTCTAAAGACCAATGACCTTTCCCTTGACAATGAAACAGATATCTTGATTTTTGTCTCGTCTGGCACTCGTCTTGTTTTATGGCAATCTGGTCGTTCTGTAGTCTAATGGTCCTTATTATGGCAAATATGGCAAGTATTTTGACCTCTATCTGGAAAGGAGGAAGGGAAGTCTGTCATCTTGTCTGAAGCACACCTCATAAAGTTCTAATCAGAACGTCCATCTGTGTGGGTTCTTACTTCGTGCTGATCGGTTTGAGAGTAAAAAGAATAGTGAAAAGAAAGTCACCAGTCTCTTATGCACTGGTCTGACATTGATATATATATCAATATGTGATATATATGATATATATATGTGTGTGTATATATGTATGTATGTATGTATATATATATATATATATACATATATATACACATACATATATACACACACATATATATATATATATATATATATATATATATGTATGTATATATATATATATATGTGTGTGTATATATGTATGTGTATATATATGTATATGTATATATATATATATATGTATATATATATTTATATATATAAGTATATGTGTATGTATGTATATATATGTGTGTGTATATATGTGTATGTATATGTATATGTATATATATATATATATATATATATATATATATATATATATATATATATATATATATATATATATATATATATATATATATACATACATATATATATATATATATATATATATATATATATATATATATATATATATATATATATTTGTCAATGACGTTTCAAATGTAGTCGTTTTACGATTTGCAAGACGAAACGATCGGATCATTTCGTAAATATAGGAAAAGTAAGTAAGAGACAGAAACGTTATTTAATGCCATGCACACTAGTTGAATTCTTGGCTCAAATTCATTGTGAAGATGAGATGAGTGAGCCAGAATGTAAGCTCCGAGAGTCTACACTATGCCAATGTCTATTACCATCGGTAAATCTTGGAAAATACTACTACATTCGAGAGACGGATAAATGTTCCTCTAGAACATTTAGAAACACGGCCTATATGTACGCGGTGAAGTTTAAAGATTTCAAGTCCAACGTACCCTTTGAGAAAGCAGAAGAGTTCATTACCGATGTGTGGGATTATTTGTTAACCACACTGAAACGGCAATGTCAAACAAACAAAAAGATAATCGCTTGAGAATTTCCATTGTTCTTGATAATTTGAAGTCTCCAGTCTGGATTAAGTTTAGCATTTCATCGTAATTGACACCTTCCAAGGTCATCAACAATATTCATCAAGTGCAACAATATAACCAACAAACAAGCGACACTGTTCATGAACCATGTGTCTCTTCCCGAAAGGATAGGACATGGTATAAAAGTGATCTCGCAGCACCAAAAGGAGCCTCGTCCAAATTAACAATGCTTAAGACAAGATATGAGTATTCCTTGCCATGGTGGTGGGACAAACTTATGCCGACAAAAACGAAACGGCAAAATGGAAAGGAGCCTCTAAAACTATTCGACTATTGGACCGAAACAACAAAGACAATCAAAACTCCTGTTACTGCATGTGGGGATATCTAAAGACAAATCCGGTGGGGTATTCCTGAAATGGAATAGTTACAAGACGTCTTGGCTCCATCCTACACCTTGAAAGTACTCTCTCAAGAAGTGCGCGAACCGCTTTTGTCTCGAAGTAAATATTTCAAAGACGGAAAATTCATTCACGTCTATCATTACCATAACCTTCTCGATGCCACCACCAATATTAATGCATTTCGGGGATACGTTTATTACTGTTAGAAATATGACTATGGCTTTAACAATCTAGAGCAACATAAGCAATGCGGATCGAAATGTGAGGAATGTTTAGCCTCTAAGCTTTGTCTGGACAAACGATAAGAACCACTGCATTTTCTACCTTGTCCTGAACACGTTTGTCAGTCCAAATTTGTAAATTAGGGCACAGCTAAAAAGTGCTTGTCAACTCCTGACATTGTACCCTACTTGTAGACATGGCATAAGTACCAATAATGTCAAGGCGCACGTCTATTCAGGACTAGAAGCACGAATACTTCATTCAAAAGTACAATCCCAAATATGAATAAGAAGAAAATGATTAGAAGAGTAAAGGCAATATCATCTTTTGTTACGACATTGCAGTTGAATTTTATTTAAAAGGAATGAATTCTGTATAAATCTTTTTATATAATTTTTATTTCATTTTTATATCATTAAGTGTAATTAGTATTGTTATTGTTATTATTATTATTATTATTAGTAGTAGTAGTAGTATTAGTAGTAGTATGTTAGCATGAAGCTGATGTTTTGTTAGAAATGTGGTTGCTTCAATCGTAAATGTGACCCACGTGAGCACAAAGCTGCATATGATAGTATATTCCTGGCAAGTAAACAGTCAGAAGTAGCTGTGTAAAAAATAATTGGTTGATACCTAGTCAGGATTAACTAATATCTATATGCATTGCTAAATTACAAGTTTCCTCCGTGCACGGGTACATAAAACGACGTATTAGCTTGGTTTATATACTTGTCTATCGGTAAGAAAGTTCGGTCAGAGTCGTAGCCGATTTCAACAACTTAGAGAGTCACATAATTTATAATACCTTTAAAAGAAGTTGTCTGTTCGTGTGTCTACGTAGAACGACATGTGTTTTGTTAGTGGAGATAATTGTACTTCGTCTACTTTCTAAATAATGATTTCCCTGGAGAACAACACTGCTGGTTCTACAAAGATACTTTTTGAAATTCTTCTAAATTAGAACGGAACAAAGCCAATTGTGCTTCACAGTGAACATTCTGGGATTTTTTAGTTAGCCTTCATCTGACGTCATCATCCGCCATATTGGACCTGAACTGATCTTGAGACTGTGTTAATTTAGAACTATATATAAGACTTGTACATTTTCATATCTTTAGAACAAATAATTTTTATCTCTTTCGCATATCGTAAGTCTTGTTTCATATATTTACCTTTACTCCATGTTTTCTAGGGAAATTTCTATTTTTGTTAAAAAGCTTTTGTGAGAAAGCTTGACAGTAGCTTCTCTTGGGTCGGTGGTTCTTTCCGGTGATTTCATGGTTTCTTCCTCCACCATTAATACTGGCCGCCATGACTAGCCTATCGTGTGCTGAAAAATGGTGTTAAGCCCAACAACAAAACTTTTTGTTAAAATTTACAAAGCTTGTTCTCATTACTCTTTTTTGTTACTTTGAACGAGCCGATATGTAACCAATAAATTGGAACCTTATCCGGGATATTTAAAATTGGCTAAATATTGAAATTGAAATTTCCTTAGTTCATTATATTTGAAATTCTACAGAAAACAAGAGACTTTCTTTTAAGAATTTCAAAAACGGAAAGTTTTATTTCTATTCCAACTAAACAACATTTGCATAGTTTTATGGAAGATGAATTGCTTGAACTTGCAAGAAAGTATGAACTATCCAAAGCAAAGAGTTTTCTTCTCCAAAAAATAAATAAAAAAAAATTATTCAACATTTGGTAGCAATGAATATTTTTGATGAAAGTGTTTACCTATAGGTATGATTATATCCGACGCTGATATTAAAATGGCTGTTTTTTAAAATGAAATATAAATTAGACTTATAAAAAGAACAAATACAATTACAAAAAAACAATTGAGATTACAATTTGAATAGGAAGAGAAAGATATACAGGAGAAAAGAAACCGATAGAAAGAAACATTGAATTACAAGAAGACAAAATGAGATTATAACATGAAGAGAAGGAGAAACAAAGAGAATTAGAAGAAAAGGAAAACCAAAAGACAAATAGAACAAGGTAAACACAAAGACAAATAGAAGAAAGGGAAAAGAAAGACAGAATCAAATAGAAGAAAGGGAAAAAAGATTGGCAATTATAATTACAAAAGGAACAAATGCAATTAGAAGACAAAGAGAGAGAGAGAGAGAGAGAGAGAGAGAGAGAGAGAGAGAGAGAGAGAGAGAGAGAGAGAGAGAGAGAGAGAGAGAGAGAGAGAGAGAGAGAGAGAGAGATGCAACTTAGAATTACAGAAATGGATCTGGCAAGTGACAGGCAAGGTTTCACTTCTCGTGCAAATTCAAAATTCGATATTTTAGGAAATATCAAATTAGTTCCCCCTTTTACTGAAAATGAAGTAGACAAATATTTTCTTCTTTTTGAAAAAGTTGCCGAGAATTCCCAATGACTATGAGAGTATTGGATTAAGTTATAGCAGAGTGTTCTTTATGGCAAGGCCATAAATATCTATATATCTCTGTCAATATAACAAAGTTCAAATTACGATTTTGTTAATGAATGCATATTGTAAGGTTGTGCGTTAGTTCCTGAGACTTATCAACAAAAGCTCAGAAACTATAGGAAAGATGCTAATCAAACTTTTGTTGAACTTGCTACAGAAAAATAAAAGTTATTCAAGAGATAGTGCTTAGCCCAGAAAATTGAACATGATGTTGAAAGTCTTGAACAATTAATATTACTTGAAGAGTTCGAGAACTGTATCAATAGTGATATTAAGAATGATCTCGAGGAGCACAAGTTTGAAAGTTTGGAAAAAGCTGACATTTGATGCTGATGAGTATTCTATAACTCATGAAGTTCCTACTGTAAGAAAATCTTACATTCAGCAGACTACTGATAGAAAGGTGAATCAAGCAAATAAGACTCAGCAAAACTCAATCTGGCACAAATTCTACAACTCAAGCCGCAGAGAGACTTGTTTCGAACTTCTCGTCACTTAATACTTATACATGTTGTAAGAAAACATGACACGTCATTTCTGATTGCTTCACGTTGAAATATAGGTATAGGAATCAAGATAGACCTATCTCAATTGCTCTTATTTCTAAGATGTCAAGGTCAAAGTCATGTATTGAAAACAATACATTTGTTGGATTCGATAAACCTCAGTCTGTGTTTTGGAGAATTTTTAACCATTCATGTCGAAGGTTTCTATATCACTCTTGGGTGATCTGGTCAATCCTCTCCCAATTACAATCGTGAGGGATACAGGAGCTTCTCAGAGTATTTTAGTTTCAAATGTTTGCCTTCGTCTGAGAAGTCCTGCTATAATGATAATGTTCTTATTCAGAGAGAAGAATGTGGCATTGTTAATGCTGTTACGCATATGTGATTAAATTGCTTGTGTGAAAGGTTTAAAATTCTTTATATTTCATTTCTGTTTCACTGTATTTAATTGAATGAATATTGTTCTCGAATTCGGAATTCTATTTTTAGTAGTGAGATATACTTTTATCACAAAGCTCTTTACTTAAGACGAAATACGAATACGCGAGAATTGACATCGAGTCTGTCTTACCTTGGTAACAAAATCAACAAGAATTTAAAATGATTGATCAGCCTTACGGACATACTTTCCCCGCGAGATCAATGTTTGCAAACAACCTTTTTATGATTGTTTTTTTTTAAGTGTTGTGACATTGGCCTACGTGTGAATATTAGCGAATTAAGAGACCACTTGACCTATCTCGTGAGATTTGAAGTGATGTTTTGAGTTTAAATACGCATTCCGAATATGAGCTTGGACAGAGTCATTCAAAACCTTGAAGGAAGAATGTGTATCAAGCTTGATTTGTTGCCAGAATATTTTATTTTTCGTCTGATTTTTGGATTCAATAATTTATTCTCCTGGACACTCAACAAGTTGACTTTCTGATAAAAATGGTCTGAAAGATATTCATGGACGTTTATTCTGGAAATATTCATAAACAAAGATTATGATTCACGTTAAGAATTGTTGATATTCATACATTTGACTACTTCTGACGTCATCGCCCTCATTATTCTTACGTCGTCAGGACAAGAACCTATATTCTTATAGAACTATTTAGTGATATGACTTGTCTTTTTATTCTTTGAATCAAATTTGGATTATACTCACAAACTGTAAGTCATATTTACCAATTTTTACATTGTTGTCTACGGAAATGAATTGTTTTGTTAAAATATATAAAGCTTGTTACCATTCACTCTTTTCTTTGTTACTGAGTACAAGTCCTTGTCATGTAACAAATAAAATTGGAGACTCGTCCGGGATATATGAATTTTGGTTAACTATTTCAGAAATTTGTTTATGAAATTTAAACTTTCCTAGTTTCTAAATACCAAGTACTATTTTACATTTTATTTGACATCTTAAGTGGAAACAACAGGATTTAATTTACAATGTCATCAAAAGTGGACATTTATCTTTCTAATGCAAATGAACCGAAGTTGGACAGTCTTAAAAGATATGAGTTGCTTGAACCTGCCAGAAGTACGATCTTCCTGAATCAAAATCCTCTTTAACCAAACGAGAAATTAAAAATATTTTGATCCTATATTTGGTGGGGAAAGGTGTTTTTGGACAAAAGTGTTTTGGCATCGTCAGTAAGTCAATGTCTGACACTGAAGTTAAAGCAATGGAAATAAAAGTGAAATGTAAATTGGAAGTAGAGTTAATGAGGCTTGAGCTACAGGCAAAAAAAGAAACAAAGGCAGTTACAATTTGAAAAAGAGAAGGATATAGAGGCAGGAGAGGGAAAAAGATATAAACAGTTACAATTTGAAAAGAGGAGAGAGATACAAATGCAAAGAGAGACAGGTGAAAGGGAATTTCAACCTAGAATGACAGAAATTGAGCTGGCAATTGGCAAGCACGATTCCACGTTATACACAGATTCAAGTTTTGACATTGTAAAAATATTAGGGCAGTTCCCCTTTTAGAGAAAAAGAAGTAAAGAGATAGTTTCCTCGTTTTAGAAAAACCTGCAGAAAATTTAAAATGGCCAAGAGAGTGTTGAACCCAGTTACCCGTTGGCGATATTTACTATTCACTGTCAGAACAACAGAGTTTGGATTTTGATTTGGTTAAGGAGTGCAATATTGAGAAGTTATGCATTAGACATTATGACTTATCCGGAAAAATTCAAAATCTATCAAAGAAGCTGGGCAGACTTATGTTGAATTTGCTAGACAAAAAGAACAGTTATTTAAGAGATGGTGCTTGACCAAGAAAGTTGAACATGATTATGAAAGTCTTGATCAACTTGTGTTGCTAGAAGAATTTAAAAACTGTGTTCCTAATGATATTACCAATCATCTTGAAGAGAATAAGATTGAAACCTTGGAAAATGCTGCTGTTGCTGTCGAAGAAATCTCCTTAACTCATAAAGTTCTTTTGTAAGCAAAACATTCACTCAGTAGTCTACTGTTAGGAAGGTATTTCAGACTAATACGAATCTCAACAAAAATCAAACTGGCACAAATTCTAATAATCAAGCCTCTGAGAGACTTGAGTCACAATACTTGTCTCCACCTACGTGTACCTGTTGCAAAAGAAAAGGACACGTCATTTCTGATTGCTTCAAATTGAAATAAAAGCATATCAATCATCAACAGACCTATCCCAAATGCTCTTATTTCTGAGAGGTCAATGTTATGGTCATGTATTGAAAGTGATACATTTTTTTGAGTCTAATAAACTCCAGTCTGATATTATTATGCAGCATTATGAACAATTCGTGCCAAAGGGTTTTATATCACCCTTGGTTGGTTCGGCCAATCCAATCCATATTAAAATTTTAAGGCTTACATGAGCTTCTCAGAGTCTTTTAGTTTCATGTGTTTTGCCTTCTAATTTCCTGTTCTAATGAGAGAATTATAGGAAAAGAATTTAATTGCAGATGCACTTTCCCATGTATATAAATATTATTTCATACGCAATTTATTTAATTCATACGAATATTCTTATGCAACATTCTTTACCGCATGTATAAATTACAGATGGTAAAAAGAAAGCTTTCTTATATAGATCTTTCATTTTCTTTATTGGGGGAAGTGTTGCGTATATGTTATTAAATTGCTTGTTTGTAAGGTTTAAAATTATATTTATTTCTTTTTTGTCTCATTGTATTAAATTGCAATGAATCGTTTTCTCGGTTTCGGGATTCTATTTTTAATAGTGAGATATACTTTTATCACAAAGTTGTTTACTTAAAACGAAATAGTAATACGTGAGAACTGACATTGAGTCCGTCTTACCTTGGTAACAAAATCAACAGGAAGTCAAAAGGATTGGTCAGCATTACGGGCATAAAGAATCCTAGAGTGATTAATGTTTGTAAACAGCCTTTTTATGATTGTTTTTTTTTAAGTGAGTGAAATTGGCTCGTATTCAAGATTCATCCATTCTCAGGTAACATTGGATTGCTCAGTACTTTTTAGCATGTTTTCTTCATTATATACATCAAATCGATAGTATATGTCATTGCCTATACGAAATAAGTTTGGTAAATGATCAGTCAATTTTCCGGTATAATGTTGTAGAAAATACTTCTACATTCTAATCTTAACAGCTTTGTAAAATCTTCCAACAACAAATAATTTTGTATCTGAGCAAGCAAATCGGAAACGCGTCCAAATATTACAGGAATATTTAAAAATAGCACTTTCGATTTTAATGGCGTAGGAACGGTGTAAACGCGGTTGACATTTTAGCTGGATTTAAATAGGAATCATAGGGGCATTACAGAGAAAAATTTAACTAGATTTATAACAGGTATGATAGGGACATTATAGACAAATGTATTTATAATGCCGTATGCTGCATCCTGTGCCATAAAATTGATTAAATGACTGGATATAAGCCTTTGTACAAGGCACATTATTAGTAGATGAAGTATTATCATTAGTGTCTGAAGTGTACATTACTGCTACCTAAGTACGCATATGCATTCAAAACATTATCTAATCTATTTCATTAATTAAAATTATTATTGCTCTAGTATACAGGCAATGCACCTTTTCTTCATCCAAATTCATAATAACTCAATAAAGGCACAATTCAAAAACACTATTTTAATCTTAAAATATAATATATTTACAGTTTAAAAATAATCGAAAAAGAATTTGAAAATATAGACTATGTAAATCACAAGATTCTGAAATTACCCATTAACACAACGAAAGTTTTAAACCATCCATTGACTTCGACGCTCAGCATTATATATATATATATATATATATATATATATATATATATATATATATATATATATATATATATATATATATATATATATATATATATATCACATTTTAATTGCAGATGAAAAATAAAGAATACACTATCAAATAAAAGCTTCTGCAGGAATGTATAAAAGTTAGGTATATAAATGCAAACTGAACAAAATTAGCTCTGCTAAAAAACTCTTTAAATCTGTAACACAATATTTGTTAATTGATAATGTTCAATAAGGGTTGCTACTACTCTTGAATCTAGGCTCCATTGAAGAGCTCTTATGTGAATTAAAAACAGAAATAGTATGTGCGAATCTCCATTTTCGGTGAGCAAATACTCAGTTACAAATGCAACAAAAATGTCAGTATTTAAATTAAAATAAAAGTGTGATCGTTTGATTTTGCTTCACAGACTGAATTCATGTTATTATCATTCAAATTCAACAAATCACACACAAATTCTCCTTTTTAAAGCATTATTATTATTATTATTATTATTATTATTATTATTATTATTATTATTATTATTATTATTATTATTATTATTATTATTATTATTATTATTATTATTACACATAATTGCATACAAATATTGTTTTTCTGGTAATCCAAGATATGTAAATAATCAATTGTTTGTGAAATATATCCTGACACCAGTCCTAAGACTAACCTCGTAATGCCGAGAGCCAAGCGAGGCAGCTGTTAGTACCATTTTTAAAGTGTTTGGTATTACTCGGCCGGGGTTCGAACCCGCTACCTCCTAGGCCGCCCGAGCGGTTGTTATGTGATAAGAAAGTGCTTTCCAAACATTCATTTATTACATTTTTCATTTAGATTAATAATGTTAAAAATGTTTCACTTGTGAATGAAGGAATCATCTGATATACTTTTAGATATTTGCGTGATTAAATATAAAAAAAAAATAAGCAGACAAGGAATTTTCATGTTTTGTTTTCCGTCACAATTCATTCTCTAGATTTACTGTAACAATGGAAATTACCGAAACAAAGGAAAATACCGGAACAAAATTGAAATTACTGAAAAAATGTTGAACTTATTATATATTAAATACAGTATCGGCTCATTCGAAGTTAGAATAACTTTTGGAAAATGTCTTTGTCCAAATCAGTAATGTTGTTTCCCAGAAAAACTTTTATTCCGAAAAAAACAAAGAAAAATTAGCTCAAAACTTTTATTCCGAAAAAAACAAAGAAAAATTAGCTCCACTAACAAAATACAAGTTGTTCTACGTAGACATACGAACAGACAACTTCTAGCAGAAAAAAATACCTTTTTAAAATAATAGAAGGTGTATAACTCTAAGATACACTCTGACTCTAAACTGTGAATCTACGACTGTCGACTCTACGACTGTGAATGACTGAAAATCTTACTAAATAGCTCAACTTATAAATGTAGCTAATACATTGTTTGAATTACACGCGCACGGAGGACAAATGCAATTTTGCAATACTTCTGGACATTAGGAAAGAATGACCAAGTATCAGCCAATCGTTTTCATAGCTATTCCTGAATGTTTGCTTATAATAAATTTGCCATCATACAAAGCACGTGATCACATGAGTCACAGTTACGTCTCAAATAAACAAGATGTTTTTCAACAACATATTAGAATGGTAATAATATAATTATATTAATAATTACATTTAATGAAATAAAATGAAATAAAAAGATATATACAGAATTTATTCCTTAATACACACACAAACACACACACTTACACAGACTTAAACTACAGAGACAGAGACAGGGATAGAGAGAGAGAGAGAGAGAGAGAGAGAGAGAGAGAGAGAGAGAGAGAGAGAGAGAGAGAGAGAGAGAGAGAGAGACAGACAGAGAGAGGAGAGACAGACAGACAGACAAAGACTGACAGATTTAATTTAACAGATTCTTTATACTGAATCACATATTAGTGGTGAAGTTTGAAATTAAATCATCTTTATATTATTTATTAATATTAAGGATTGCTTGGATAATGTTCGTGATGAGTTTCAACAGATACTCTAATTTCGTTGTAAGTACTAAATTTAACTTCCTCACATTTATAACGTCAACATCTCATGGCGACAGTTATAGCTTGATTCAACTTAGCTCATTTAATTCAGACAGGATCCTTTTCTTAATTAAATACCAAACTGTATGGCTTGCTTTCTTTTTTCTATAAACAAAGGTGTTTTACTCTATACTGTTGCATACGCTCCTTTATACAACTGTCTCTCACACCCAATCAGAACCCCCCTCTCTCTCACTCACACACTCAAACACACACACACATACACATACACTTTTAAGGATTATTTGTCTTTCTATGCATTGGATTAATTAGGTGATTAAATTTCTGGATTTTGTAAATTAAAATCAATCGTAAAGTCATCACTCTGTGTTGGGAGATAATTCCGCTTATCAGACCTTTCAAGTAGATCCGAATGAAGTCTTGACATGAATTGTTTTTGAAATAGGAAAAAGTAATTAGTTTATATACAAATTATGTTTTAATCAAAGTTTATTTTGCTGCTTATTATTATTATTATTATTATTATTATTATTATTATTATTATTATTATTATTATTATTATTATTATTATTATTATTATTCTTACAGTACTACAAGTAATAATTTCCGCATATACAGCTATGTTACCACGGTGTGTCTATTACAGGTTCATATCTGAAGACTTTTGTAGAAAGATTTGCTTCTTGGGTAAATTAGGGACATTAATAAGTCAAGGTAAGTAACAATCATTACAGAACAGCTTAAACACTACTTTTACGTTATTTTCAAATAAAGTTTTATACCAACGTTCTTCAAACTCTGCTCAAAAACGAAATTTCACACCCTGTTGAAAATGACCTTCACAATCTGTTCAAAACGACCTTTACACCCTGTTGAAAACAACCAACACAACCTGTTCAAAACGACCTTCACACACTCTTCATGACGATCATGACCCCCTGTTCTAAACGACATTAATACCCTGTTCAAAATGCCTTTCGCAAACCCTTCAAAGCAATTTTCACGCTCTCTTTAACACTCCTTTTACCTTGTTTTCAAAAAAAGATTCACACACTTTCTTTAAAACGACTCTCACACACTCTTGTTGGTTACATGATATTGGTACATATGTTTGGAACTCAAGTTTCTAGTTTGTTTTACTTTGTTCACTGTCTTCGTCTATGAAGAAGAAGGAAGCAACAAATCCTGAAAAAGATGTAAATCATTTAAATAAAAATCTAGAAACTCTTGACAATTTCATTTACATATAACAACAACAAAGAACAATTGTTTTACAAAGTAAAAGTATTCCAGTTAAAGAAATAGTCTGGTATCTTTGTAGAAAACCTTACAATTTAAGTTATTTTCTCATTATTATATTATTGTAAAAAGCATTAATGCTTGTATTATTGAAAAAATAAGCATGGTGCTTTTTATAGTTATAATAACCCTATATGCTGGTATTGTTGTAATAAGTCTAGTTACTATTTGCAATATTAAGGATAGGAGATTCAATTATTATAATATACCTGGGTGCCAATACCAGTGTATTAAACCTGTGTGCTTTTATTACTGTAATAAGCCTGGGTGCTTGTATTATTGCAATAAGCCTTGATGTTTATTATATTAAATAAGTGTAGGAGCTTAGATAAGTGCAACCAGCTTTTTAATATTTTAATAAGCCTGTGTGATTGTAATATTGTAATAAACCTGGGAACTTTCAGTATTGTAACAAACCTGTGTGCTGATATTATTGAGTGCTATTGAATCGGTGCATAGTATTATTATGTTTCAGTGACTATTTCTTGTTGGTACGGCGTCGGTGTTGGAAAGATATTTTTCAAACCGAATAATTAGCCAATTTCTGGGAGCATTCGTCATAATGTATTCACATGACTGTTTGGTAGCATGAAATAATTTCGTAAATTGACGCTCAGTACTTTCTAAATATAAGGAATTGTATGGATAGTCTGGTGTGTAAGAGTTTAGTAATGCAACTTAGGACTACAGTGTTTACATTAGATGTTTAGGTGTGTTGTCTGGTGCGTGTCGCCAAGTTCCTATCTTGGCTTTGAAGAACATATATGTCTGGACTCAGTTGTTCTTGAGAACGTTTGCCTTTTCTATTATATTATATTATATTATATTATATTATATTATATTATATTATATTATATTATATTATATTATATTATATTATATTATATTGTATTGTATTGTATTGTATTGTATTGTATTGTATTGTATTGTATTGTATTGCATTGCATTGCATTGCATTGCATTGCATTGCATTGCATTGCATTGCATTACATTACATTACATTACATTACATTACATTACATTACATTACATTACATTACATTACATTACATTACATTACATTACATTACATTACATTATATTATATTATATTATATTATATTATATTATATTATATTATATTATATTATATTATATTATATTATATTATATTATATTATATTATATCATTTAATTAAAAATCTGGAAACTCTTGACAATTTCATTTATATATAACAACAACAAAGAACAATTGTTTTACAAAGTAAAAGTATTCCAGTTAAAGACATAGTCTGGTATCTTTTTAGGAAACCTTACAGTTTTAGTTTTTTTCTTCTCATTATATTATTGTAATAAGGATGTATTCTTGTATTATTGAAAAAAGACTGGAGCTTTTTATTGTTATAATAACCATAGGTGCTGGTATTGTTGTAATAAGTCTAGGTACTTTTTGCAATATTAAGGATAGGAGATTCAATTATTATAATATACCTGGGTGCCAATACTATTGTATTAAACCTGTGTGCTTTTATTACTATAATAAGCCTGTAAGCTTTTATTACTGTAATAAGCCTGGATGCTTGTATTATTGCAATATTGATTTTATTACTGTAATAAGCCTGAGTGCTTTTATTACTGTATTAAGCCTGGGTGCCAATACTATTGTATTAATCCTGTGTGCTTTTATTACTGTAATAAGCCTGGGTGCTTTTATTACTGTATCAAGACTGGGGGCCAATACTATTGTATTAATCATGTGCTTTAATTACTGTAATACGCCTGGGTGCTTTTATTGCTGTATTAAACCTGGGTGCTTTTATTACTGTAATAAGCCTGTAAGCTTTTATTACTGTATTAAGCCTGGGTGCCAATACTATTGTATTAATTATGTGTGATTTATTACTGTAATAAGCCTGTAAGCTTTTATTACTGTAATAAGCCTGGATGCTTTCATTACTGTAATAAGCCTGGATGCGTTTATTACTGTAATAAGCCTGGATGCTTTTATTATTGTAATAAGCCTGGATGCTTTTATTACTGTAATAAGCCTGTAAGCTTTTATTACTGTAATAAGCCTGTAAGCCTTTATTACTGTAATAAGCCTGGGTGCTTTTATTACTGTAATAAGCCTGGATGCTTTTATTACTGTACTAAGCCTGTAAGCTTTTATTATTGCAATAATCATCGATGTTTATTGTATTAAATCAGTTTATGAACTTATATAATTGCAACCAGCCTTTTAATATTTTAATTAGCCTGTTTGATTTTAATAGTGTAATAAGACTGAGAACTTACAGTGTTGTAACAAACCTGAGTGCTGATATTTTTAGGATAAACCCGGGTGAGCGCTATTGAATCGGTGCATAGTATTGTTATGTTTTAGTGTCTATTTCTCGTTGGTGCGGCGTCGGTGTTGGAAAGTTATTTTTCAAACCGAATATTTAGCAATTTTTTTAGAGCATTCATTCTAACGTATTCAAGTGACTGTATGGTAGCATAGATTAATTTCCTAAATTGACACTCAATACTTTTTAAATACAAGGAATTGTATGGATAGTCTGATGAGTAAGAAACTTGTAATGTTATCTAGAACTACACTGTTTACATTAGATGTTTAGGTGTGTTTTTTGGTGCATGTCATATTATATTATATTATATTATATTATATTATATTATATTATATTATATTATATTATATTATATTATATTATATTATATTATATTATATTATATTATATTATATTATATTATATTATATTATATTATATTATATTATATTTTTTTCACACTATCAATTAGTAGCTGAAGGTGCTCACGATTCTCTTTTTTAAAATTAATTGATTAGTATTTTCAGATAGATATTTCTTTAAGTGAGAGCGCCCATGTATGCATGTGTCAATGTGCGTAGTTATATATATATATATATATATATATATATATATATATATATATATATATATATATATATATATATATATATATATATATATATATATATCTCACTCAAACTGCAATATTAGAGACAGACCGACCAACAGACAGATAGACAGACCGACAGGTAGAAAGATAGAAAATACCAAGGGCAGTAACTCCTCCACCGAGAATATACACTCCATGCCAGCCTATCACATCTTGAAGACTTGTTCCCAGGAAAGCGGAAATAACTGAAGTAGGAATCTGAAAGATAACATTTTGGGAAGAACCAACGTAAAGTAAGTCATTATAATAGTTATAGTGGGTTTTTTATGGTATAAATTACATCAATTAGAAAAAAGTGGTATCATATTTAATAATGCGTATTCAATGTATGAAAATGTCTAACGTAGAGTGGAATTCAATAATACCTTGTAAGGAGAATTTTGTACAATTGGCATACGTCAATGAGAACGCTTGTCGTACTTTTCTTTTATCATGAGGAATGTATTAACAGTGGTGTACCAAGTTATGACTTAGGTTTACCACATTTGTTTATGATTTATACGCAGATGACCTAGTAAGATTTTCTGAGTCATAACAGTCTCAAAAAAGGATCCTGTGATCTGGGTGTGTATTGTGACAAGTGGCGTTTCAAAGTTAACGCACACATACATACATACATGCATACATACATACATACATACATACATACATACATACATACATACATACATACATACATACATACATACATACATACATACATACATACATACATACATACATACATACATACATACATACATACATACATACATACATACATACATACATATACATACATACTATTACTGTTACGTATAAGCAATTACATTGTTTGTATTAGTTTTAAAATTCGTTTTGTTTATTTTTGTTTCAGTACGTAATATTGTAATGATTATTTTCACGCGATTCGATATTTTTAGTAACGTCAGTTTGTTTAGGACGTTAAACGTATTACATTAGCATTAATTTTAGCTCACTTTCGTTCATACAGTTTGTAAATAGAGCAATAATAAATGGCCATTTCCAAGGTCATATTGGGCATCATGTTAGTTTGTTAACAACCACTTTATATATATATATATATATATATATATATATATATATATATATATATATATATATATATATAAAGAATACAAATCATATGGCGAATAACAACCCTCTCAAGCGTACTGGATCCACCAAGGGATCACGTTTGTCAGGTATTAATTAAAATAGATGCAATAAACTGACGACGAACAGTACGAAACTAGCAACTAACTAGCCTAAGCGCTTTCGACTCTTAATGAGTCTTTTTCAAAGGCAAATACAAAACATAGTTACGACAAACAAATAAACACAAACACGTTTTTGTGTTTATTTGTTTATCGTATATATGTTTTGTATTTGCCTTTGAAAAAGACTCATTAAAAGTCGAAAACGCTTATGCTAGTTTCGTACTGTTCGTCGTAAGTTTATTGCATCTATATATATATATATATATATATATATATATATATATATATATATATATATATATATATATACATATATATATATATATATATATATATATATATATATATATATATATATATATATATATATATATATATATATATATATATAAATATATATATATATATATATATATATATATATATATATATATATATATATATATATATATATATATATATATATATATATATATATATATATATATATATATATATATATAGTTCAGTATCGGCTCTTTCAAAGTAACATAAAAGAAAGAGTGAAGACAAGCAACTTTGTAAATTTTAACAAAAATAATTATTTTACCTAGAAAACATGAAATAATGTAAATACTTGAAGCAAGACTTATGGTTTACAGAAATGATCCAAATGTTTGTTCAAAATAGAAATATAAGTCCTGTAAAAAGTTCTAAGCACAGTCTGAAATGTCTGAAGTTTCGGTTCAAAATTGCGGATGACCATCTCAGACGAAGGCTATCAGAAAATTCCAGAATTTACACAATAAAACACAGTAGGTGCTGTCCCATTTTCAATTTAGAATATTTTCGGGAAAATGTCCAAATCAGTAATGGCGTTTTCCAGGAAAACAATTATTCATAAAAACGAAGTAAAAATAGCTCCTCTAACAAGACATGATGTTCTACGTAGACATACGAACAGACAACTTCTGGCAGAAAAATACCTTTTTAAGGTAATATAAGTTTTATAACTGACTTGGTTTTCCTACAATGTGACACATATGACAAGATCTACAAAATTTGCAAACATTACTTTTTATCTTCAGCCTATAGAAATGAGTGAAGATCTTGTGATATGTTTTATTGATCCCTAAAGTACCCACCAAAGACGTTTCATGGGCCAAACAAAGTATTTCCTGTCTGTAAGGTTTCGGAACCACAATTTGATATTATACTGACCATACGTCACTAGCAGGTACCTTTACATTTTCTCATAAGAACTCCATTTTTAATGAAGTAACAGATAGGTACTTCAGTTGCTTCAGTTTCACTAACATTCCGCTGAAACGAACAGGAGATCTCAGGATCCTTCTCCTGTTCAGCGATAAGTGATTGTCGTTTATCACCATGATTGGATAAAAGAGAATGAGTATTCAAAAAAGGATCACTATGATGACTACCTATCGACTGATCCAAATTAGAAGTGAAAGTGATCTCATCAAAAGCCTAACCAATACATGTGTCAGCTAAAGGTACACAGTCCTTATCAAACTCATTCTCCAGAGATTTCTTTGCCATAGCTCTTGAAACTGAGAAAGCTGGGAATAAATTAGGGATTTCTTTTTCAATGGGATCAACTTTCTGGTCCAAACAAGGCTTATCAATTACAAGTGGATGAACCACAACCTTTTCTCTAGCTAAGTCATTACCTAGCAACAACTGAACGCCCTCAACGGGTAAGGTAAACACTATACCGACGGTCACATGTCCTAAAACTAAGTCTGATGACACATTAACACAATGGAAATGAACACTAACAAAGCTGTACTCTACTCCCTGAATGATAACACTCATTAGAACAGGTCTTCTCAGAAGGCAAAAAATTTGAAACTCCAGTATCGCTTACAATTTTAAAAGGGATATGATTGGCCAAATCACCCAAGAGTGATATAGAACCATTGGACATGAATAGTTCAACATTCTCCAAAATATTATCAGACTGATGTTTATCAAACCCAACACAAAGGTATTGTTTTCAATACACGACCTTACCCTTCTAGAAATAAGAGCATTTGGGATAGGTCTATCTCGATTATGTTGCCTATATTTCAATTTAAAACACTCATTAATGACGTGTCATTTACTTTCTTGAATAGGTGCACGTAGGTAACGACAAGGATTTAGAATCAAGTCTCTCAGAGGCTAAGTTTTTAGAATTTGTGATTGATTTTTACTGAGAGTTATATTTGTTTGAAATACCTTTCTATAAGTCGACTGCTGAGTGAAAGATTTGTTTGCAGCAGGATCTTTATGAGTTAAGGAATACTTATCAGCAGCCATAATAGCATTTTCCAAGGTTTTAACCTCATGATCTTCAAGGTGATTCTTGATATTACTGGAAATACAGTTTTTTGAACTCTTCGAGGAATACCAGTTGTTGAAGTCTTTCATAATCAGGTTAAATTTTCTCAGACAGACACCATCTCTTGAACAACTATTCCTTTTCCCTAGCAAATTCAGCATAAGTTTGTCTAATTTCTTTTTTGTAACATCTGAACATTTGCCGATAAGCCTCAGGGACTAACTCCTAACCTTTCATGATGCATTTATTAACTAAATCGCAATCAAAACTATGTTGTACTTATAGAGATATATATAGATATTTCTGGCCTTGCCATGAAGTACACTCTGCAATAATTGAGTCCAATACTATATTGGCCATTTTGAGTTCTCAGCTACTTTTTCAAACATAAAATATTTGTCTACGACCTTTGCACTAAAAGGGCAACTAATTTGATATTTCCTAAAATGTTAAATTTTGAATTTGCATTTGATGTGGTTTCATCCCTGTTACTTGCCAGATCCAATTCTTTCATTTTAATTTGCATAACTCTCTCTCTCTCTCTCTCTCTCTCTCTCTCTCTCTCTCTCTCTCTCTCTCTCTCTCTCTCTCTCTCTCTCTCTCTCTCTCTCTCTCTTTCTCCCTTTCTTCTAATTTCATTTGTTGCTGTTGTAGTTCTACTTGCATATCCTTTTCCCTTTCTTCTGTCCGTATTTGTCTTTCCTTTTTTCTAGTTGTCTGTTTTTCCCTTTCAGCATCGGTTAAAGTCTTACTCACTGAAGCCAAAACACTTTTGTCCAAGACATTCTTCTCTACCAAAAATGTTGAACTATAATTTTCTTGATTTCTTGTTTAGTTAAAGATTTTACTTCAGACAGTTCATACTTTCTAGCAAGTTCAAGTAAATCATCCTTCCTAAAACTCTACAACTGTTCTTTGCATGGAGTAGAAAGAAACCTCTCCACTCTTGACGTTCTTAAGAAAGCCTGTTTCTTTCACTAAACTTTAAAATAAAGTGAACTGGGGAAATTTAAATTTCAATTTTAGCCAATTACAAATATCACGGACGAGCCTCCAATTCTTTTATATTACGTATCGGCTAGTTCAAAGTAACATAAAAGAAAGAATGAAGACAACAAGCGTTGTTAACAAAAATAATTTACTTTCCTAGAAAACACGAAATAAAGTAAATAATTGAAGAAAGACTTTCGGTTTACAGAAATGATTCAAATGTTTGTTCAAAATAGAAATATAAGTCCTGTAAAAAGGTCTAAGCACAGTCTGAAGTGTCTGAAGTTCCGGTCCAAAATGGCGGATGACACGTCAGACGAAGGCTAACAGAAAATTCCAGAATTTAAACAATAAAGCACAGTTTGTGTTGTTCCGTTCCAATTTAAAATATTTTCGGGACGATGTCCAAATCAGTTATGGAGTTCTCCAGAAAAAACAATTATTCATAAAAACGAAGTAAATATAGCTTCTCTAACAAGACATTATGTTCCACGCAGACACATGAACACACAACTTCTTCTGGCAGAAAAAATACATTTTTTAAGGTAATAGAAGTTTTATTACTGACTTTACGACTCAACGACTGTGTATGAATCCACTACGACTGCCTGTCCGTGACTGTGTACGTCTTACAAAATCTCAAACATATAAATGAAGCTAATACTTTGTTTGAATTGCACGCGCACGAGGACGCATGCTATTTCATAATAATTTTTGGACATTAGGAAAGCCTGACCAAGTATCAGCCAATCATTTTCATAGCTATTCCTGAATGTTTACTTGTAAAGAATTTGTTATCATACAGAGCAGGTGCTCATATAAGTCACATCTACGATTAAAGTCAAACCTGTTTTTTAAAAAAAAACATATATTAATATTAATATAATTATATTAATAATTACATTTATTGAAATAAAATGAAATAAAACGATTTATACAAATTCATTCTCAATACATACATACTTTAACTACAGGGTCGTAACAATATATTAATCGTGATAATTTGAATCTTAGATTGGGATATACTTGCATATGTAATAAATGGCATTTTTTGATGCGATGTTCAAGTTAGTGAATCACGTAGCCTATCAAGTGAAGTACCATATGCTTTAAAATCGTTTCTTTAAGCAGACGCTCTCTAGCAGATTACAACAGTCGTATATCCACATCTTGAGAGCACAAGGTATTTATATTGTTGAAGCCAGAATGTTTTTGAAATTCATTTATCTTAGGAATTTAATAATTTATTCTTTAGAAAACTACACAAGTGCGTTATACTATTAAAAGTTCTGGGAGAAAGAAATTCAGTGGAAATTTATTCTGAAGTTTAACGGAAAAGTTATAACTGTCATTCAATCTAGCATCTGTTACCACCAGTACAACAAACAAATCTGAAATCTTCGCCCCCATATTGGAATTTCATGGAGATTCGAAACCGGATTCTATTATATCTGTGTAGTGATAGAACTTGTATTTTTCAATCTTAGGATTGAATTTCGGAATATATTCACAAACCGTAAGTCCTATTTAAAAAATTTTACATTGTTTTCCAGGGAAATAAATTATTTTGTTAAATTTTACATAGATTGTTGACAAAATTTTTATCTAATGTTTTTTGTGTACTAACCTGGAATTAGCAATACATACATACATACATACATACATACATACATACATACATACATACATACATACATACATACATACATACATACATACATACATGCATGCATGCATGCATGCATGCATGCATGCATGCATGCATGCATGCATGCATGCATGCATGCATGCATGCATGCATGCATACATACATACATACATACATACATACATACATACATACATACATACATACATACATACATACATACATACATACATACATACATACATACATACATACATACATACATACATACATACATGCAGTCATGCATACATACATAGATAAATGCACAGATGCATAGATACAATCATACATACATACATGCGTGCGTGCGTGCGAGCGTACATACATTCGTACGTACGTACATACATACATACATACATACATACATACATACATACATACATACATACATACATACATACATACATACATACATACATGCATGCATGCATGCATGCATGCATGCATGCATGCATGCATGCATGCATGCATACATACATACATACATACATACATACATACATACATACATACATACATACATACGTACATGCATACATACATACATAACTACATACATACATACATACATACATACATACATACATACATACATACATACATACATACATACATACATACATACATACATCCATCCATCCATCCATCCATCCATCCATCCATCCATCCATCCATCCATCCATCCATCCATACATCCATCCATCCATCCATACATACATACATACATACATACATACATACATACATACATACATACATACATACATACATACATACATACATACATACATACATACATACATACATACATACATACATACATACATACATACATACATACATACATACATACATACATACATACATACATTCATACATAACTACGTTAGTAATATTGAGCTCTGATTGTGTCGTGTAAAATTGAAACAAGAAACTCAATGATTTACAGTACCTAAAGTAGAAACATAGTGATCAGAAAAGGCAGAATATCTAAAGGCAAAACTGATTAACTTCGGACACCCAAAAAAATATCGAAATGAATATTCATCAACAACAAAATATTATTCTAATTAATGCAAACGAAATTCCTTTGCTACATGCTAAGGCCAGGTTAAAACATTTCCATAACGTCAGGGGAACAATCGAAATTCCTTTGTTAGATGCTAAGATACGTGCACTTGCCAGGTTCAAAACATTTCCATGACGTCAGGGGATGCTCTTCTTGTTTTTCTCGTAGCCCTCCACTGTACAAAAAAAAGTTAAGTCTGCGTGTGCATTACTACAGTCACTCTGCAGATTCCATGTCTATATGTCTAAGAGTCAGGACCTATTGCTAAATGTAGACTAATTCTGTACATATTGACTTAAAAATTGACAAATTCAAAAGACGGCAATTTTTATTAAAATGTCAGAGACATTTCAATACTATTAGCTTACCGTAGCTATTCTTGTAAGGCCGTAGGTGATACCGAGGTTAGAAACCCCGTAGAGTTTAGAAAGAGTGGCTGGAACAGTGCTGTAAGTCCCGCACACACAGAAGTACACAGCGCACACCCAGACTGCAAAAAGAGTCTTCCCCACCCACTCTGAGGCCATAATTGTCATCAGTAGACATGCCGACCATGCTGTAATGCACTGAATGGCAACCTAGCGAAACATTAAAAAAATATTTAATTAAACACTAAGTTTTGTCCTTTTTTCCAAACATTTGTGAAGATTGCGCTAGTTTAACAACTTTATAAATCTTGATACATCATGTGAACAATTTTTTTTTTAACTTCAGGTGAAAGGGAAAGATTACGGTCAGCAACGCAGACAGACTGAGGGATCATCAATAGATTGTTAGACAAATCAATTAACAGGTGCAAACACACATATGGAAGTAGTGTGAAGAGAATTACTCACTTTGAATCGAAAACGGTCCATAATGGCTCCCCAAAACGGTCTTCCAACACAGTTAAACACAGAAGAAATTGATCCAACAAGTGCCAGAAAATGATCGTCGAGGATGAATGTCTGCCCGTATGCCTGACAAAAATGGAGCAACCAAAGATAGAGAAATAAAAACACAACAAACAATATTTTTAAAGTGACCAGTATGGATATATCTTGTCTTTAGCAAGGAAACTGTGAACATCAATGGCCAAATGACCTCCATCAGTGGAAGTCTAACTTGACTTCACAACGTTTTCAACCTTGTCCAAAATTTATTTGCAGATAAATGTATTAATGTTTTTTATTTATGAATGTTTTGTTGGTTGAATAAAATTGTTATCAAAACATTATTTGTCTTTGTTGTTTTTTAACCAAACAAACCATTATCACTATATATGTTAGTCCAAAGGCCGTAATCCATACGTATCAAAATATTTCACATCAGATCAGCTATATTGTTCCTACCAAATAATTGTATTGATGTTTTTCATTCCGTCCGAGCTTGAGGCATATACATCTCAGTCTGGTCATCCATTGTTAACTCGTCAATTCGTAAAGATGTCTTCCAAATTAGCTAACCTGAACGAGGCTCACGTTTATTTACATCGTGTCAGGTAAAAGTTGAAGTGTCTGAAACTGTCACGATGTTGAAAGTAGCACAAGACCTTATAGAACCGGTCTTCAGAGACGAACTAAAAAGGGGCAAGAAGAACGGATCGAGAAGGACAGACTTCAAAAACAGCAACAGCAGCAACAACAAGAACAACAACAGCAGGAACCAGGGGAGGCTTCGGCGCAAGGCAAATGGCCGAGTGGTCTAAATTGCTCATCGTTACGAATCACTGCCATCTGACATCTGTCTGCGTGGGTTCGAATCTCATGTCTGGCAAATGCGGATATGTAAGAAAGAATGCCAGTAGCTTATCTTGCGTCGGTGGATCTTACTGGAGTTTTTATGGGTTCTTCCTCTACCATGTATCCTGACCGCGATGTATAGCCTTTTTTGTATTAACAAATGGAGTTAAACCGTACAACAACAACAACAATAACAATAACAGAGGTTTTGTGGATTGTAGATTTGTGACTAATAATTTCATGTTCTTCTTCCGAAAAAGCAGGCCGTATCCCATCAAAATACCCGTAGCCAAAAAAGGGACGAAATCCTAGGCGTTAAGAGAGATTGCCCAAACTCTTGACCAACAAATCAACACTTTTTAGGGCTATCCCTCATCTATAGAAACGACATACTACTCTATGCCAAAATCTGTCTTTATTTGTGTGTTGGTCTGTGAATGTTATAAACAGGTAAACGTGTATTTCTTATCCGGTCGTTTCATGTTTTGGTTATGGTGTGGGTATATTTAGATCTTGTGTATGGGAGTGTTTTCAGACATATAAAGCGAAGTGTTCGTCAGTCTGGCTACCCATCTTTGGTTAACTCGTCAACTAATAGAAAACGAGTAAATTTCCAAACTGTTGGAACTCTGAATGCACCTGCTGAGTGAATTTGCCATGGAGGCAATTCAGGAACAAGAAAAGATTAAAGAGGAGAAGAAAACGAAGATAGGAGAATAGATGAAAACAATTTTGCCTCAACTCATCCTGAGGCAAACGAGTGAAGTCAAGTCAACGTTGAGGACACCTCCATAACATCAAGCACAATAACCACAACCACTATCAAAACTACCACCGAAGTTCACTGTCCCTCAGATAGAATCTTAGATTGAGAACTAGAATGATAACGGCAAGAGTGTGAGCCACAGAGACCTCAATGTCCAAGGGTCTGCAAGAAAAGTCTTTAATATCCCACAAACTCAGGAATAGGACAGTGAAGCCTGTCAAGTTCCATTTGTACTCTTAATAACAACAGTCAAATGGGAGCAGGATTTGAGTAGGACCAGATTTGGGAGATGTTGTCATTGAAAGGTGCATTTGGAGCTAACCAGATCTCTCTAGAAGAAAGAGACTGACCTATTTGCCAAAAAATATTAATGTTTGTTGTTAGTGTGTGTGCTATGGACTATTTTTGATTTTGTTGGCGTTAGTTGATTCATTCGTAAAAGGTCTGTTTCATGTTAGCCCTCTAATATATTTGGATTGTTTTGTATGTGATATAGGTAATTGGTGAGAGAGGATGTTTTCATTCAAGTCCGTGTCCGAGGGGTGTGTGTGTGTGTGTATTGATGTTTATATTTTTATATATATATATATATATATATATATATATATATATATATATATATATATATATATATATATATATATATATATATATATATATATATAGATATAGATAGATAGATAGATAGATAGATAGATAGATAGATAGATAGATAGATAGATAGATAGATAGATAGTCTTGTGTTCGTCAAATCTTAGCCGCAATATGTCGCATGAAGCTGCTTTGACGGCATGTTCGTGACTATAATCCAATGTCCTGTCGTTCATCTTTGAGTTTTTAGATGATTGCAACGAACTATGTCGCCAAAACGCAGAAGATAGAATAGGTTGTTTATGCCTTAGGGATAGTTGAAGCAATGCTTGTAAGGTTGTAATATGGTTCCTATAGCCCCCACAGATTCAAAATGGAAATCAATAATTTGAGGAAAGGGAAGGAAATATTTAGAGACGTTATAAAACAGGTAAAAGAAGAAAACGAGGATTTGGAGGAAAAGTAACATATTAGAAGATACAATGTTGAGCTCGGTAGAAAAGAACAACATTAAAAGAAGAGATAAGAAGATGACAAAGAGGAATGGAAGCAGAAAAATGGAAGACAGAAGAAGAAAACAAATGTAATGGAGAGTACGGAAAGTTGGTGGAGAAGATGAAGAGATGAAATAAATTAGTAAAGCGCCAAATGGACTTTTTAGGGCACCTCAACTGCTTCAAATAGATGACGATTCTCTAGTGCCTAAAAACGTTTTGTCGATTGTTTGTGTGATTGATTTATCTCGACAAAAAAATGTATGTATATGTCTATGTCTGTAATCTAACCCTGTCTCTAACGATGTTTCTAACCATGTCTCTATATGAATGTCTCTATTGTGTTTGTCTCTAGAGTAGCGCCTATTTAGGTCACCTCCTTGCCACCCTGTTCCTCCCAACTGAGGTCAGCCCCATTCAACATTGTTTCCACTGATTCCTCAGTGTCTAGTACCGTGATGTCACCCATGTTCAATTCTTATTGTCCCTTGACAGTCACAATCCTTTGTCATTATAAATTTCCTGTTAAATTTTTTTTGTCCCTATACAGTGTCACCATTGTTCAATTTTTATTGTCCCTAGACACTACTACCAATTTTAAAGTCTCATTGACCCCCGTTTACAAACTCACGACTTTAACATTAAAGTCATATCGTCCCTGAATTGTCCCTATTCACTACTCGCAAATGTGTTTGAGTTAAAACAAAATCACCAAACTGGTAAAATAAGGATGCCAAATTCTTTTAAATCGCTATTAATATTGTCTTACCTTTAACTTATTATCGCTTGAAGTGCTATTATCCATTCAGTGTGAATTGTCTTGATTAATGAAGTTGCAAGGTTCACTACCGTAATGACAGTCACCACTAATATCTTTGTAAGTCATGAAATCCCTGACTTGTTTAGCAAATCAGTCGTGGTATGGCAACATCATTATTAATAGTAAATCCTCCTATCTTTGTCCAAATTCCATCATTGTAATTTTATACACTCCTCGCTTTTACTTTATATGGAAGACAAAAGCAGGAATTCTCCTGCATCATTAGCTGTCTGATAAGGCCAGCGCTTGTGCCCCGTTCTCACCTTCTGACGGGTAGGATGTCCAGGAATGGAGATGGGTCTAGACTGAATTTTGCCAATCTTAAGCCGCTAACATCTTAAGCAGCTGACAAAACTAAGTCAATCAGTTTATCGAGCATATGTGTATGTTCTTTTACCTTAAACCTCATGATAAATTAATGATGGTGAAACTGGATGGACAGAGGTTTAAGTTAAAAGAACATACACATATGCTCGATAAACTAATTGACTTAAATTTGTCAGCTGCTTTCTTTCATGTTGACCACGCAAACGAAAACAAATGTATAAGTGACGTTCTTGACAGTTGTTCCTTTCTGCTTTCAGAGGTGGTATTATTGTTTTACTTTTGCTGCATTGGTGTCTATTCATATTCTACATCCGTTCATTGTCTGGTCTTTGATTTGAGTTCATGAAGGTGGCAGTGTGGTTCTAATGAGTAGATAATGCCGTTTCATAGTTTTATTGTTTCGTGTTTATGTTGGGTATTTGTAGAGGTTTAACCACAAAATGAACTACCTACAAATATTTTACATAATTTGCTTTGTAAAACCTAGTACTCGCTCCGAGTATTGAATTCGACCACATGGTGCAATTTTACTGACTTAGATAATCCGAAGCATCCTGTACATACTTACGCCTGTATAAGCATTCCATGTACAAAAAGTAAAAATAGATGTCGCTTTGGCTTGTAGACTTTTAGGGAATTATACAACGTTTTCAGTTTCCGCAACTAGTCTATACAAGCTGGTTGTATTTATAGTTTTAACACATGTGAAGACAGCCATGTAGAGGTTTACAAACACACCGTTTTTGTGTTTTTTTGTTTGTCGTATATATGTTTTGTATTTGCCATTGAAAAAGACTCATTAAGAGTCGAAAGCGCTTAGGCTAGTTAGTTACTAGTTTCGTACTGTTCGTCGTCAGTTTATTGCATCTATTTTAATTAATCCCTGACACACGTGATCCCTGGTGGATCCAGTACGCTTGAAAGGGTTGTTATTCGCCATATGATTTGTATTCTTTATATATATATATATATATATATATATATATATATATATATATATATATATATATATATATATATATATATATATATATATATATATATATATATATATATATATATATATATCATGTATATCTTCACAACATAAAGTACTAATAAAATATCGTTGCCATAGCCAAACATCACTTATTTCTCGATATCCTGAAAGATGTATCAATTTTTAATATCTATACCGAAATCAGACCGTTTTGGCTCTGGTGGTCCTTCTTGAGCTGGAGGAACTTAAGACCTACTACTAATCAAATCGACCTTTAATAAATGTCTACAGAAAAATAATGAGAATTTATTCCAATGACCGCTGACAATGTTGGTTTGTAGGCACTAGTTGCTATTTTTTATTCTTTTTCTGTAATGGATTGTTCTGTGTTGGAATTTATCGCTGATCTGTTCTATCAGATAAATACTATCTGCCAATCAGGAGTTCCATCAGGCTTATTCTGATTTGCGAATACTAATGAATTATTTGACTGTAGTCATTGAAACCATTTTGATCTAATATTAGGTCAGCTATAATAAAAAAAATAATTGTGCTAATGCAATTTCTTTTGCAGGATTTGTGGTTGGAGAGTTAACGCTAAACTCAGGATTAGTTGAACTTAATGACATCATTGTAGTCATTGACGGTGTTGTATTAGTGACAATTTGCTGTAATAATTCACTCAGACATTATTATTATTATTATTATTATTATTATTATTATTATTATTATTATTATTATTATTATTATTATTATTATTATTATTATTATTATTATTATTATTATTATTATTATTATTATTATTATTATTATTATTATTATTATCTGATTTTCTATATTTTAGCCTTGGCTATTATCATTAGCTATTATGAATACTACATCATAGGTTTTCATTTTCATTGTGAACTCCTCGTAGGATATTGTACCATAGCTGAGATAGAATAAAATACACGCAGATAATTTAGAAAAGGAGGTTGTTGCTGTATATAATTTTATTATATTCTCCCTATATTATCACATGTACATGTAGTTATCTGTTTAGCTATAATACTGAGAATAACTGGGCATGTTGTTTCTGTAAAAACGATAATTGTTATAACTGCAGGCACTGTCATTTTAATCGCTGTCATTGTTATCGTTGATAATAATAATCTGGATCCAGCAACAATAGCATATACTGAGTAAACGACTAGTCTTAGGCCCATTCTGTAACATAAATACTGGGTCCCTGGTAATCTGAGACCTCTTCCCTTTTTTGGGATGTATTATTCCCTGCCCGGTTGCTTTCTTTAATCCCATTCCAGCAGCGGTGCCAGCAGCGACTAATGCAGATGATTTTGCAACAGCTGGGGCTAAAGCGGCTCTTAATGATTGCATATCTGCGAGAAGTAAAAATATAGATCCCGTCCTAACGATATATTTCATAGAGTTCGCAGAAAGATTAAGTTCGACGCCTTTGTTTGATTATTGGCTTTTCGGAATAGTTCAACTCTATGTTTAGCTTCGAAAATAATCTTTCTGACATTTCTACAGAATCCAAAGAAAAGTGACAGTGGAATTATACATGAAAACGCTCTTCTATTACATTTTAATATTGTTCGACGCGATCTAAATCCTAAGTTGAAATCTGCATCTACATTTATAATCATTCTTCGACGTCTGCTGAGGCGTTTCTGACAGCGTTCTGTGGTCGTCCTTTTTCATACTATTGGTACTCTGGAGAATTAGATTGATCTTTCACAAACATAATTGATGGACCAGCTGATCTTGAATAATCATCGATGTATCTTGCAAAACCAGGTATTATTGTAGCAACGTCAACATCTTTCTGAATTGGTTCAAAATGTTTCCATCAATTATGTATGTGGCGCAGTCATATAACACCACAATACCTTTTTAAACAAAAGCAACACTATCATTAGCAGAGTATTCAGTATTATATGTTTTTAAAATTTTACCTTCTACTTCATTAAACGCCTCAGCTGGTAAACAATATCTACTTGTATCTGTAACCTGAAGTTCAATCATTCCAGACTAATTTGGATCTTGTGCTTCATAAGAATGATATTGATAATCTCGCACAGACTCATCTCTGAGTACTGGTCATCTCTGTCGAACGCTGGATCAGATACATTTGAACATGTTTATTATGATTTTTATCATCTAAAACGATGACCACTTCGAGAAGTTAGACCACTTCCTGCTAGCAAACTAGCGGTTATATATTTTTCTTTTTCTGATAATGGTATATCAGCGATCTCTGATAGTTTTTATCAGCAGCTTGATTTATTATTTTACTAACATTTGCTGGCATTACTTCAGGGCTAGTCAATTTTACAAGTTGAGATTTTCGTCCTATAAATCGTGCTAATCTATCTTTCATTGCTGAGAATGCTTTGCAATCAACATCACCAACAGCACCAATACCCTTTTCACGAACTACATAAACAGCTTTCATTTCCAGTTGCTTTCCAATCAGTATTGCGTTTGTGGCAGTTCTTCTAAACATCACCTACTCCATCTTCATAGGTTGTTTTGTATAATGATAATCAAGAATGTATTACCTTACCATCATTGGTCCACGTTGAGTATTATGCACTATCATTTTATTATAATAACTATATTTAATTGCATACTCAATCTAGTGACCAAGTCACTGTGGTAGTCATTGGTGATGTCATTAATGAGGGACCGATATACATTAATATCCATGATACCGCCAGTAAATAATCTTTTATAAATATCAGCTGTTTCATTGATGATTCCTAGGGAATTATTAATAGATCTGTTTGCTCCAATGAAGATTTCTAGTCGATCAACATCAGCAAGAACATTATTGGAACAAGTAATAAAACCACTCCCTAAGCCACTTCCAGTTGCTCCAGTAGAACCGTATGGAAATAAGTTAGAGGCTTTGGTTTAGCATTATTGAACTTGTCAATAGATTTCGCAGGAAGGTTTATTTTTTTAGGCAAATGACGATTCAGCCAAGTGGTTTGTTCGCCCTCCCTGCTGCTAACGAGCGAAAGGGATTGGTGAATAAGGATACAATAATTGCTTTTATATTAATTAATTTGTCACTCTTTCGTCAAAGAGGAAACGAAATGAATAAGCAAAATTGTTTAAAAATTAAATTTTGGAAAGAAGCAATTGACTCAGTTTCCATACTGGTAACAAAGGTAAATGATGTGTAGATTTCTTTAAAAAAAACCCGTCTTCTTCTCTCTAAAACTTTCCTCTGCGAGAAGCGGCCATGACACATTTGTATCAGTTGAAACAACGTGTCATTCTACGCTATAATACACTAACTATAATAACGTAACTTGTATAGGGTAGATATCGTCATAACATCGTAACTATTATAACTTACATGAATATTATATATATATATATATATATATATATATATATATATATATATATATATATATATATATATATATATATATATATATATATATATATATATATATATATAATAACCTAACTATTATAACGTAACTTGTATTGGTTAGACATAGTCATAACATCGTAACTATCATAACGTAAATTGTATAGGGTAGACATAATCATAACAATTATATCGTACATGAATATGATATATATATATATATATATATATATATATATATATATATATATATATATATATATATATATATATATATATATATATATATATATATATAGCTATAATAACCTATTATAACGTACTTTGTATTCGGTAGATAATGTAAATGTTAACCATAACTATCTAATCGTAGCTTTTATAAAACAAGTTAATGGCGTATTACCGTATCTATGTTACCTGACTTAAAATAGGGGTTTCAATATTGATATTACCGTAACTATAATACGGTATCTTGTATACAACAGTTGGTGTTATATTACCGTAACTTTTATAAATTATCTTGTACAAGGTCGGGAGCATCAAGTCATAGTACATATTATAAAGTGTATTGTACATTATAATTATCGTCATATTACCATAACAATTATAACGTACCTTGTATAGGGTAGTTATCGTTACATTGCCGTAGCCCACACTTAAAAGGACGATGGAAATAATATAGAAATTTCTAGACATCACCATCTGTTTGATCAGTTGAAGAACAGTTCGATTTTCCTGAGTATTCCCCACGGACGATGCCATTTCACTTTGTGGGTTTCCTTCTTCAACTTCTGTGGAATTTGACTGTTTCATTACTATGTGGATACGCTTCTCTTGTTTTTGTATAGTATTATCATCGTATCCGTTCTCAACAGAGATCGTCTTGCTCGTCTTGTTGTATTTGTCAATGACCTCAAGCTACACAGTGAAAAACCACAACATTGGTTAAACATTTGAACACATACAACAAAAAGCGCAAAGGTAAATGCTGTGAGGGACCAAACGGATTTTCTCTTGTTTTTAATTTAATTACTAGCTCTATGCCCTTCTAAGACAATATACAGTGTGCATTAAAATAGCTGCCGGTTCATTTGTCTTGTTTTCTCTCTTAATAAGGCAGTATAAGAAAGTGTTTTTTTTACAGAATCTTTCTCCATTAGGGGAGGCAGACAATGGGATTATTGCTGAACGTAGATATAAAAAAGAATCTCATACATTACGCGTTTCACTGTTTGATTTCAAATACAACAACGACAAGGATCTTTTGGTGTGATCGGTGCTCTTAATGAGCCAATAATATAATTAATCTCTTTTACTTTATTACTTTTGCTGTCTTTGGGATCTTCTTCATTTGTCTCCTTCTTTAGCTTTTTTGTTTAATTAAAGTATATCATAAGGTAAACAGTTTAAATTCGGATAGTTCATGAGCATTATTTGGAATATGAGTTTCTTAACTTAATAAGTTATTACTGAAACATTATGATATTCCAGATGACAAGGTCAATATGGTTGTCTTCAAGGAATAGGCAGGATGCATAATTAGGGCCAGCATGGAAGAGAGTAGGTTGACACTAAAATTAGTAGCAGCAGAATTTTGATTTAATGACAACCAGCAAACCTTGGCAGAGAGCCAATTTGATGGTCAACGGTCAAAACCAAGGCGGGCCATCGGTAAGTCGGCTGAAGACTAACTGACAGCGCAGCGATGTGCTGCATAAAGTTTTGGCAGACATACTGTATATTTGTAGAAAGGCAGCATGATTTCTATAGCATGTCGGGTTTCTCAGGTTTGGTACAGGATTAGACATCCACGAATTGAATGTGCATGAAATGATCTATAAGCACATGGAAAGACAACAGACACACGTGCAATGAAACAATTTAAGTGAATGATCCTCGATGTAAAGGGAATTAATTAAACTTATATCGAAACATTCGTTACAAATAAAAGCGTTTTTTAAGATATTAGATAATCAATACAGGATTAATAATCAATAATCAATGACAATAATCAATCAATAATATATATATATATATATATATATATATATATATATATATATATATATATATATATATATATATATAGATGCAATAAACTGACGACGAACAGTACGAAACTAGTAACTAACTAGCCTAAGCGCTTTCGACTCTTAATGAGTCTTTTTCAAAGGCAAATACAAAACATAGTTACGACAAACAAATAAACACAAAAACGTTGCGTTTGTAAACCTCTACATTTCTATCTTCACATGTGTTAAAACTATAAATACAACCAGCTTGTGTAGACTAGTTGCGGAAACTAGTCTACACAAGCTGGTTGTATTTATAGTTTTAACACATGTGAAGATAGAAATGTAGAGGTTTACAAACGCAACGTTTTTGTGTTTATTTGTTTGTCGTAACTATGTTTTGTATTTGCCTTTGAAAAAGACTCATTAAGAGTCGAAAGCGCTTAGGCTAGTTAGTTACTAGTTTCGTACTGTTCGTCGTCAGTTTATTGCATCTATTTTAATTAATCCCTGACAGACGTGATCCCTTGGTGGATCCAGTACGCTTGAGAGGGTTGTTATTCGCCATATGATTTGTATTCTTTATATATATATATATATATATATATATATATTACCGTCGATACAGTATACCGATCGTCATTATAAAGCAGACAATGATATTCGATGATCAAATATATCGAGTATATTACATCCAACAAAGGTGGAGTAAATATTTAGCTGCATGGTTTACAGTATGTTAAACAAAAATATCTGTCTAACGGCGTTGTACAATAGGATTGCTAACAGCGTGGCAGTTAGCGTGCAAAACAAAATTGAAAAATAATATTAATATATATATATATATATATATATATATATATATATATATATATATATATATATATATATCGTCATAATATATAGTGGCATATATATATATATATATATATATATATATATATATATATATATATATATATATATATATATATTGAACCCTATATGATCGAAGGAGCTGTGCACCATGAATAACCGGCTTTATATATATATATATATATATATATATATATATATATATATATATATATATATATATATATATATATATATATATATATATATATATATATATATATAAAGCCGGTAATTCATGGTGCACAGCTCCTTCGATCATATAGGGTTCAATGGGTTCCGAACCAAGGTATTCTTGTTTTCAGAAATCGGATGTAATGGTGCCTAAATAATTGCTCATCCAGTTTACGGTTAAACAGACCAACAACGTCTTCCGCATGCTAATTTCCGCTTCTCTAATACTCACGCTCACGCTGCGCTTTAAAAAGAGTTCCAACAGGGTCGTCAGAAACTCCCGGCTTGTATCAACGTAAACCCAATTGGGTCACTTCAGTTGTTGTGCTTGTACATACATGCCATTGCTTTGAAGCAACCACTGTGGTTAAATGTTCAGCCTTTCCATAACGGCAGGAAACATAAACTCTACGTAGCTCAGACCTGTACATATTTCTCTAAAGTTTTGTAGTGTTCAAGAAACAATGGTTAAGCCTGGTGTACTTCGTCAGGAGCTGAAACATTAAACTTTAGCCCGAGAATATCGCGTATTGCCGTCAGATAATTCTCTCAAATGGCGTTAATTTCGAGTCAGATCATGACAACATCCTGAGAGCTGCCACTAGTTTCTAGTAATCTCACATGCAGTAGCATATTGCTGCAATGTTAGTTACCAACTGTGTTTGTGACCTAGCAGATTTCTGCGCTAGCATTTCTCACGCTTTAAACGAGCAGTTCGCGTTTACCTCGTTTCATCTGTAAACTACCAGCGGAAGATTACGAGGTACTTCAAGAAATACGATAAGGGTTTCACAGCCTTAAGAGTCTCTAAACTTGCGTTCATCGGTCATGCGGTGTTGCAGAATGCATGGTAGTGACTGCTCGACAAAGAGCGAAGCCGCATGGTCCCGTAAGCTGCGCTGAGCCATCAACCCAGCAAGATATGTTAAGTGTTTACATAGTGTAACCCATGCATGTGTTCCATCGCCTATGTGTTTTATCCAGCAAAGTCACGTGGCATTTCCTTAATATGTTTAGATGTGTTGTTCTATATATAAGTTTGCTGAAACATGGTTGAAGTCTTTGCGCGCGTGTGTGTTTGTGTGTGTGTTGTATGTGAAATTTGCTTTAGATATATAACGTAGCTTTATTTTTTTAGTCATATCGCTACAATGTCTGCAATGTGACAGTTTATAATGATGTCTAGCACTAAGGCATCATTTCACAGACAGGTAGCATGATGTTCCACCCATTCACATTATCTTGACACCATGCCGACCAGTCCTAACACTAACTTCTTAATGCCGATTGTCAAGCGAGGCCGCTGTTAGAACTTTTTTTAAATTCTTCATTATGACTAGGCCGGGGATAGGACCTGCGACCTCCTGCATCTTTGCAGTGACTAACATTTGTGGTTATGAAGATGCTCTGGTAAAAGAGCATGAAACAACACTTTACACTGATGTTATTACAACAGAAGAACTATAGACGGAAACTCAGGATAATACTGCGTTTCTGCCGAAGTTGGAAGCGACAGATTTGTTGTCAGCGTGACCATTACCGCTATGGTGGTACAAATTGCCACTCCCGATTGGTGATAAAACATAGCTACGATCACGTAGATGCAGGCGTCACATCGATAAACGACTGCGTACCTTAACAATAACCTAACTGACACAAAGACTCACTCTATCTCTGTTACGGAATTGCACTTATATAACATCCAGAATCCAAGTGACATCGCTCCCATTTAATGCCATATTTGCTGAATCAAAGCTCGGGATAACAATAGACCACATAGCGCTGTGCAACAACCCCATTTTCGAAGTAGATTTCAACTTTATCCTAGATGAAACTGGCACGCTTGGAAATCATATAAAACGAAATACTTACAGCATCTCACAAGCCGTTAAAGTCGGCTGTATTCAATGAAATGGCAAAAATAAACTGCTATTTCACTGAAGAACCTAAGTTCGTTAGATGGTCGTGTAAAATGTTTTTGGAAATTCATCATTAGCTGTGTGTTGGCTATTTATCAGGCTAGACTTTTTGACTCTGACTCGAGAACAATTCTCATCACGCATCCAGTATACGAGTTCCTCGAAAAAACAGTTCTCGGAACACTAAACAAAACGATATTGCATAATTAGACGTAGTGGTATATTTTTGCATTTCTGCGTTTCTATTTTAGTGAAATTGAAAGACTGTTAGCCTCCACACAAGCCATCTTTATCATCAGCTATGACCTGCAACCCTACAGTAGAACGTCATGAGCTGCCAACGTCACTGCCAATATCGTGTGTCTGCCTCACTTCGTAAATTCCAAAAGCAAACATCAGCAAAACTTCCACAATCCAAGTCACCATAGGTGCAAGACATAAACACCATTCTGCAATGTTTCTTTATAGTCTCGGCCTAACAGCCGTGTTCCGTTTCTAAGCACATACATAAACTCACATATACCAATTACGTGTATACCTAATGCACATTATACATTGCAAGATTTGCTTTGTGCCATAGGGCATATAATTTGGAAGTGTACATAGAAATCTTCATTGTATTATTTTCTTTGAAAACAAAATTCATAAATTACTTGCCTTGCTAAAAGTATCGTCATAATTTTATAAGTGAATTACCTCGTTTTTGTCCGATGATGGTGGGGAAAAGAGCAGAAGAACTCCGAATATTTGCAAGGCTGTGTAAATGCCACCCAGGACGAGATAACAACTGGGTACACGGTTCAGTAAAGCTACGTCTGAAAAGTACCTGATTTAAAACAAATAATACTTTCACATATAAATGTTGTACCATGTGAATTGCATTGTATTTGATATTGATAATTTGTATCCAGATTTAATTTGGGTTCTAAAATATCCAGGAAATTTACCTAGGCTTAACTTTTAATGCAATGTAACGCTTATCTTAGTTTAGAATTAAGGCGATTGATGTCTATATTTTGTGAGTAATAGGATTTAATTTATATACCATAATAAATGCAATATTCAATGAATGGAAGTCCTGTTTTTGTTTCGTTCGACCTATTGAGCTATTATGTTACCAATATCGTAATTTGATCCAGCAAAGCTTTTCCGTTAAGCCGCATCATATACAAATTGAGACGCATCCATCTTGGAGCTCACGTTATTCCGCTGAGTATTTATCAATAAAGAAACTTTAAAAAATGCAATTTCATTCCTGTGTTACAAATATATAAGTAAATTGCTTGTGTGTGAGTTGTATTTTTTTTTGTTTCATTACAGTAATTGTAATGATTATTTTCACGGGATTTGATATTTTTTATAAAGTACATTCTTTATGAACTGAACAGAACTAAAAAGTATTTAATTAGCATTATCTTTATCTGACCTTGTTTAGATACTTGGTAAACCTGAAGCTTAAATGATTGGTCAGTACATACATTACTCGCGTAATCACCTTGTGTCATCAGCATTTTGGGCGCACGTGTCAGTTGGATTGTAGTTAGCATGTGACCTATTGCGTGACAAAATTTTGTGCTTAAGACTAACGTTTTAAGTGATTTTGATTCAGTCGTAAAAGTACCTTCAAGATATCGGAAGTAATTTATGTGGCCAAATTTGAGTTTTCTGTTAACTAAGAATAATTCATATTCTCTGGAAAATAAGCACTACGTCATAAAAGCTTTGAACAGAGTCAATTATTGGAAACTATTCATAGTGCTAAAACCAACATATTCTTTGGTGATTCATAAAATTCAACATAGAACTTTTGACAACAATACTTCGTCTGACGTCATCGTCCGTCATTTCTGAATTTCGCCGGAATTCAAACTTGGATTTATTTAGGGCATTTTTCTGATATAACTTGTGTGTTTCAATTCTAGAATTGCTTTTTTGGATCATATTCACAAAACTGTTAGTCCTTTTTATATTTTTGCAGTGTTTTGTAGAGACATATTTTATTTGTTAAAATTTACAAAGCTTTTTGGCTTCACTCATTTTTTGTTACTTTGAACGAGCCGAGATTTGTAACACCTGTGATTGCACAGTTTCTACTGGGAATGAAAAGATATGTGTCGTTTGTGAAAGCAACAGCTAATCCATTCAAATATTCAAATTCCTCCGTGTACTTTAATGAAGATAATTTTAATAATGCGAAACTTGCAAATCCAGCCGTTTGAACTCTTTAGTTGCCAGCAAAGCCAGACGTTTGAGTTCCTCAGTTTTTTTGCCAAGCCAGCCATTTGAGTTCATTAGTTGCTAACAAAGCCAGCCATTTGAGTTCTTTAGTAGCTTGCAAAGCCAGCAGCATGCATTTCTTAGTTTTTGTCAAAGCCAGCCATTTGAGTTATTTAGTTGCTTGCCAAGACAGCCATTTTATTTATTTGGTTGCTTTCATAGCCAGCCGTTTGAGTTATTTAATTGCTTTCAGGCAAAGTCGTTTCAGTTCTTTAATTCCTAGCCAAGCCAGTCATTTGAGTCATGTTGTTGCTTTCAAGGTCAGCCATTGGAGTTCTTTTGTTGCTGTCAAGCCAGCCATTGGGGTTCTTTTGTTGCTGTCAAGACAGCCTTTTGAGTTCTTTTGTTGCTGTCAGGCCAGCCGTTTGAGTTCTTTGTTGCTGTCAAGCCAGCAGTTTGAGTTCTTTTGTTGCTGTCAAGCCAGTCATTTAAGTTCTTTAGTTGCTAGCAAAGCCAGCCATTGGAGATTTTGAGCCGTTTGAGTTATTTACTTGCTTGCAGAGCCAGCTCTTTGAGTTCTTTTGTATCTTGCACGGCCAGACATTTGAGTTCCTTAAGTTATTGCAAAGCCAGCCGTTTTCGTTCTTTAGTAACATGCAATAGCAATAATTTGCGTTTAGCTGCTTGCAATAATATATTTATTGGACAGAGAAAAGTTGTTTAAGATAAGAGATTGTTGAATGCAGTGAGGCAAATGTGAGTGTATTAAGTAAATAGTATCCAACATCAATGAATATCTTAACATATTCAAGATTTAAATCACCTTAAAGACCATGGCAATGAAAACAATAATGAAAAAGAAATACATTTATTTTAAAATGGGATTATAACAGTTTGACATTTATCTGCTGAAGTTTATGGTTATGACCGAATCTACTCAGACGCAATTAAACAATTTTACTGTAACTATGAGATTATTAAAGAATAATTACACACCTATATAACATGTGATTAGATGAAAGGAGATAACCTGTATCGTTCTTTTCTTTTTCCGACTATAGTGCGCACAATTTAATTAGAAATTTAGATCACTTTTTTACAAGTGCTATCTAGTTCATCAATATATTTCACGATAATCACCTTTCTGATCCTTCCTTAATATCAGGTGACAGGTTATCCGGGTTAATATAGAATGTTATGATTTGGTTGAATATAGAGGATGAGCCCCCGACCCCTGCAAGAATGATTCCTCCAGCCAGTCCGGATCCTTGTGGAAACCACTGTAAGCATATTAGAACGGAGAGATATCTCAAGAAGCCGATGATGCGTATGTGTAAACTCTACATGAGATGTGTGATTACGATCTTTATACAATTTAAAATAGACCGATTCTTACGAGTAATATGCTCCCAAGGATATTAATTTTTTAGTTTTCCTACAACCTCAAGGAAAAGTCTGACTGTGTCTTAAAGAATATAAATTACTGGATTATGAATATTTATGTGATATGCGCAAGTGTTGAAGTTTGAAAAAATCAGTATACACGATGTCATCTCATTTGATGTGACCTATTTATTTAATCTCAGACAATGTCCTTTCATACTGAGCTGATCTCGTTAACTATTTCATTGAAAAATATTGCTTGCTCTCTCTCTCTCTCTCTCTCTCTCTCTCTCTCTCTCTCTCTCTCTCTCTCTCTCTCTCTCTCTCTCTCTCTCTCTCTCTCTCTCTCTCTCTCTCTCTCTCTCTCTCTGCCATAGTTCTGTTTTGATCAAAATCATAATGGTATTTGTTTCCATTTGAAGATACCTCTCCATAATTGTGATAAGTAGTCACCAAAATTATGTTAACTGTTCCGTTTGTCATGGAATTCTTTTCAAAAACTTACACCCATACAAATTGTAAATCAGTAAATCACTGGATCAAATAAAATCTTGAGTTGACTAGCTTGTACAACTCATGTATTATAATTTAATCCTTATTTTGGCATTACAATGTGTCACCAAAAAAAATTCCAACATAACATGTACCATTTTTGTTTTCAGAAAGGAAACAAACGCACGACTTTTTTAAGAAAGACGTGAGTGACCTTGCAATGTTTATCCCTGCCTATGCTTAGCTCTAAATTCTAAAACCAAAACGTGCGTTCAGAAAAAAATTATAAACACACATCTCTTTCATTTGGAATATACAGTAAATGTTAAGCAGTCAGTCTATAATACATATCACTTTACCTTTTCTTATAAAATTAATGAATTAATGAAAACAAGGAACATTTCTTACATAGAATGTGTGGCTGTCTTAATTATCTTTGTCCTATAACATCGCAAAAGAAAAGATTACCATTCTTTCTTTCTTTCTGTAATGCTAATTATGTCTGCCCATCTCTCAAAACACTAGTCTTCATACTTACTGTTACACAATGCAGAAACACTTGTGTGCGTGTATGTTAGCTTTCGCTAACAAACATATCGTTTGTACAAAATTTAATAAACAAAGAAGTAACAACCATTTAATTTCACCGTGTAGGTGTATGTCATCGTTCTCAAATTTTCTGCAAGTCAGTTTTGTGGCTACTAGGCTGTAAAAGATAATCTTCATGAGGTACCAAACGAGTTTCTTTCTTCGTTGGTCTTGTTGGTTCTGTCATTCTGTCAAATTACCACCGTTTGTTCCCTCTTTTAGTCGCTTAATCTCACTCTATAATGCAAATTATATTGGATATGAGACAATAAATTCTTCAAGTTCGTTAGTACAAACTTTTACCAACACATTTTGAAAAGTATTGTGCGGCAGAGATCGTCATTGTCGCTGGTGTCTGCTTCCTCCTAGGAAAAAGTGTCATCGTTTCATCTTAATTACAAACTTTACGCAGTACTTGAACTCTTTACATCTCACAGTATAAAAGTAAGCCACCGTTCTCAATTCTCTTGTGCGTTTATTCGTCTCTCAAATGTCACAATGATTTAAGAGACAGAATTAATTCGTTTGGCTGAATCAGGACTCTCTTGGTTTTGTGACAGAAGTAGAAAACATTGATTAAGGCTCGCTCATGTCGTTTTCCAATGGATTAGAACATCAGCTCCTGTGGGGAGGGGTGTCTGTGTGTGTGTATGTGTGTGTGTGTGTGTGTGTGTGTGTGTGTGAGAGAGAGAGAGAGAGAGAGAGAGAGAGAGAGAGAAAGAGAGAGAGGAGACCTATGATGTTGCCGCTTACTTTCTTCTTTTTTTCACCGGAATCATTTCATCTTCAATGCAAAAATTTCGATTGACTAGATTTTTCACGCAGCAGGTCAATATATAAGATTAGTGTCTTAAATTTTTTATCGTATTCATTCAGTTCTGAAACTGAAGAAGATAGACAAGTCAACACAGATCGACCTGCTGGTCAAAGAGTTTGCTACGAGTCAAACGAAAGCATAGTTATCAGGCGAAAATGTCAACAAAACATTCCATTGTGGTATGTGATTTGATGAGAGACTGAAAAGTGTGTAAATCCTGATGAAGTTTGCTATATCTGTAAGGTATGTGAAAAATGGACTGTTTAAGCCAATGTGTTGGTCTATAGCCTCACGCTGGAACTGGAAAAAAAAGCGTAAGTGTCTCTGGTCTTGAATTTTATCATGAGAATGGTGTATATTGTGTTCTTAATGTCACTGCACGAATATATGCTCTCTCTCTCTCTCTCTCTCTCTCTCTCTCTCTCTCTCTCTCTCTCTCTCTCTCTCTCTCTCTCTCTGTCTGGGTGGGTGATGTGGGGAGGGACTAGGGCCGGGGCGGGGGAGGCTGGGTGGGTGATGTGGGGAGGGACTAGGGCCGGGGCGGGGGAGGCTAGGTTGCTGTGTCTGTGGTTTGGGGGCGATAGAGTGCGTCAAAATTATATGAGTAACTGGTCAAAGTTGCTGAAATTTCCCAGAAAGGGATAAAGCGCCCGCTTAAAGTAACTGTCGCCCAGCGTGTTGCCATAAGCAGTCGCAGAAGTACTCAATGCAAAACGCGACTAAAATCCAATATGCCGATAGTATTTCACTAGATGGCATACATCCAGCAGACTGGCATAATTTAGATTTTATAAGTGCGCTAAATACACAAAATTTAAACAGAATATCTTTTCAAAATTCACAACTCAGGTCTATTTGATACAATTGCACTGGTGGCTCATACAATATTGGCATAGGGACATCCATGGTAACAACTGTATACAAATTGCTAAACGTGATATAGGGGTGGAAAAGCCTGTTTGGGGACTTGGGGAGCCTTTTGGGGACACTTGGAGCAACGGCGAGGAGATCCAATATCATGGGAGGTACGGCTGGTGGAGGCTTGCCACGTGATGAGGTGACTGACCGGTGCCTTCGGCTTTGTGAGCATCTTCTTTGGTGGCTTTGGGGCGGTGGGGCTGGAACAATTTGGGCGCGGTCTGTTGCGTTGTCTGCCGTTTGGTGTCCGGTTGTGGTGTCGTGCATTTTGAGAATAATTAAGGTCATTTTAAGGTCTCTGATCCAGTCAGGGATCAGGCAAAGGCCCAGCTCTGAGGCCAAGCGCCCTCTGAAAGGGACTGCGGTCTATGCCTGGGATCGTAAGCAGTCGCAGAAGCCATCGATCAATACGCGATTTAAAACCATCATGCTATGCTAGTCTGTTAATCCATCATTGTTATGTCTTAATTTTTTTAAATAGTCTAGATACATATTCCCACACGCGTACACTGACGCTATAGAACGATTGGATGTTTGTTTCTTTGCCTTAACAAAAAGTTTTTTCCTCAACAAAAGATGGGTGTTTGTGTGTTTTTCTGCCCTCGTACATTTTGTGTGCTTGTGTGCGCTCTTTCGTTTCTGTCTATGCGTGTATTGTATCGTAACTAAAAAGACATTGTCCATACACTATGGATATAGTATATAATGTATTTTCCTTCCCTTCTGTGTTGATAGTAGGGATTGTGGAGTTTTTCTTCCCCTTCTGTCTTGGCAGTAGATATAAAGGTGTTATTTTGCCCTTCTCTTCCGTGTGAATAGTAGATATTGGGGTTTTGATAGTAAATAATGTTTTTTTGTAACCCTACCCTTCTGTGTGGATAGTTAATATGGTGTGTTTTCTTCACATCATTTTGTGTGGATAGTACATGGATGTGTTTCTGTCTTCTCATCCGTTGTGTGGATAGTATATGTGTGTATTTTTTCTCTTTCTTCGTTGGTGAGGATAGTATATTTGTGTGTTGTTTGCTCGTTCGTTAGTGAAGATAGTATACGGTGTGTGTTTTATGCTAGCTCGTTCATTTCTTAAGATATTATTATGTGTATGTTTTATGCTTGCTCGTTAGTTCAAGCGGATGGTATATGGGTGTGTATTTTATTCTTGCTCGATCGTTGGTGTGGATGGTATATGGGTGGGTGTGTTTTGTGCTTGCTCGTTCGTTGGTGTGGATTGTATATTTGTGTGTTTATTCTAGCTCGTTCGTTGGTGTGGGTAGTATATGGGCGTGTTTTATGCTAGCTCGTTCATTTCTTAAGATATTATTATGTATATGTTTTATGCTTGCTCGTTCGTTCGAGTGGATAGTATATGGGTGTGTATTTTATTCTTGCTCGATCGTTGGTGTGGATGGTATATGGGTGGGTGTGTTTTGTGCTTGCTCGTTCGTTGGTTTGGATTGTATATTTGTGTGTTTATGCTGGCTCGGTCGTTGGTGTGGAAAGTATATGGGTGTGTATTTAATGTTTGCTCGTTCGTTGGTGTGGATAGTATATGGGTGTGTATTTAATGCTTGCTCGTTCGTTGGTGTGGATAGTATATGGGTGTGTGTTTTATTCTTGCTCATGCGTTGGTGTGGATAGTATATAATACGTGTTTTTATGCCTGCTTGTTTGTTCGTATGGATAGTATATGAGTATGTGTTTTATGCGTTCTCATTCGAAGGTGTGGGTAGTATATGGGTGTGTGTTTTATTCTTCCTCATTCGTTGGTGTGGATAGTATATGGGTGTGTGCTTTGATAGTATATGGGTGTGTGCTTTATGCTTGCTCGTTCGTTCGTGTGGATAGTATATGGGTGTGTTTAATGCTAGCTCGTTCTTTGGTGTGGATATTATATGAGGGTGTTTTATGCTTGCTCGTTCGTTGGTAAGGATAGTATATGTGTGTTTTAGGCATTTGAGATAAAGACCCTTTTCAGCATCACTCCACTGCCTAAAAAGATTTATTCTTTCTTGCCTGATTTTTTTTTAGTTTTGAAAAATAAAGTTTTTTAACTCACAAAAACATTATTCTCATTATTATCCGTTTCCGCAAATGTAGGTTTGAGTTAAAATAAGTTCAGTATTACTTTAAGTCTTGGTAAAAGTTTTAAGCATTATCTATAGATTATTTTAAGTCTCCGCTAACGTCCGGTGCAATTTCAGAATTTAGTGCTACACTTTGTCTTTGCCATTTCTAACAACCAAGACATCTGGCTAGTTACCAGTTTCCATTCAAGTCTACTAAATTTTTCGGAAGTTTAGTGGAATATTTTAAATCGGGGCAATCTGAATACAGTTAGTCTCCACTATAGTTTTGGAAATTTTGGTAATTTTAGTACTACTTTTAGACTAAACAAATATGACTTGATCTTCTGGGATAAGTTTAGTCTCCGTTATATGCTGAAACAATTTCTTACTTTTAGAGCTACTTTTAATCACAGTCACTTAAATATTAATGTTTCAGATTTTCTTAATCTCCACTGTAGTCTGGCACAGACACTGTGTAGTCTGGCACAATGTCGTAATTTAAGTACTAATCTTAGTCTAAACCAATGTAAATTAATGTTCAATCCATTTTGGTGTTTGTCTTTTCCTTGTTTATAACTATTTATATCATCATTATAATGATGCAGCTTTATGCAACTTTATGAACACCATCAACATAATTTTAGGTCTAGGTAATGCTTTATATAAAACTTTAGGTATTTTATTATTATATGTCTGTCGCTATGTCTCTATTGTATGTGTCCCTCCCTAGAGAGATAGCATCGCGTATTTGGGTCAGCTCTTTGCTACAGTGTTTTCATTGTCCAGTACCGTGATCTTATATCTCTTCGTTATGCAGGCCCTGGGTATGCTATGTCACTAATAAAAAAATTCCCATTTGTGCTATTCAGGCCCATTGGGTGCCATCTGGTGACAAATCGTGGGTGCCATCAGGCAACAAATCGTGGCCTGGAACCTGGGGTTCCGAAATGTATTTTCCTATTGGCGCTCTATTGCCCCACTATACTACTTATATCTACATCCCTAATGTTTTGAAATGCTATACCCGTGTACAAAATGTAACTAATATTTTGAATATAGATTAACATTGTAACTGTCATGAACAAATGTTACATATGATATAGACATAATTCTGTACCAAGAGTAACAATATAATTCACAATACATTAGATGTATCTACCACTGCAAATCCAACATCAGTTGGGCTGTTTTTATTGTTTTTTTTTTCCTTTCAAATTTACTAGCACTCATTGTTAGGATGTACCTGTGCGATATTGGAAAAATGTGTATTCTGTTATTTTTAATTCGTTTGCACATTCTTGGTATCTCCATATTATTATCAATTGTAGTGTTATTCGTCAATTTTGAAAATTGTCTATATTTTCAAAGTTTTTTGGTTTATGCGAATAATTTGAATTTAGTTCAATTTACAATCAAAGGAATGATTGATTACCAAACAAAATATGTCAATTTGTCGTTGTTAAAATGAACAGTATGTTAAGTTCAGATATATGCCTAAGATATCACATTTTATTTTGTTTTTAAATGTTTATTATTGTTTTATTACGGATCAGTCTGTTCAGTTGGAAACACTTATCTACTTTTTTAACATGCGAAATGAATCATTTTAATCGGAAATTAGTTACTTTTGATACAGGAGGTAGTTTTGGAAATAGCCAGGTGAGTGTAATGGAAACTCTAAAATACATTTCCATACAGACACTAGGAAAAGAGAGTCTTATATTTCGAACACATTTTGTCCTATCCTGCATTGGTTATGCCCTCCTCTAATTGTTAACAGATGGTCACCTAATATTTTGCATTGGAATGTTTAGACTCATGTGTCACTCTTATTTCATCTTAGATGTACATCATGAATGATCTTATTCCATTCTTCAATTACCCTAATTCCACCTGTTTTTCCACTCTTCAATCATAATAATTCCACCTTTTATTCCACTTTTCAAACATCCAAATTCCACCTGTTATTCCACTTTTCAATAATCCTAATTTCACCAGTTATTCCACTTTTTAGTCATCCTAATTCCACCTGTTATTCCACTCTTCAATCATCCTAATTCCAACTGTTATTCCACTCTTCAATCATCCTAAATACACCTATTATTCCACTCTTCAATCATCCTAACTCCACATGTTTTTTCACTTTTCAATCATCCTAATTCCACTTGTTATATTCCACTTTTCAATCATCCTAATTCCACTTGTTATATTCCACTTTTCAATCATCCTAATTCCACTTGTTATATTCCACTTTTCAATCATCCTAATTCCACTTGTTATATTCCGCTTTTCAATCATCCTAATTCCACTTGTTATATTTCACTTTTCAATCATCCTAATAATACTTGTTATATTCCACTTTTCAATCATCCTAATTCCACTTATTATATTCCACTTTTCAATCATCTTAATTCCACTTGTTATATTCCGCTTTTCAATCATCCTAATTCCACTTGTTATATTTCACTTTTCAATCATCCTAATTATACTTGTTATATTCCACTTTTCAATCATCCTAATTCCACTTATTATATTCCACTTTTCAATCATCCTAATTCCACTTGTTATATTCCACTTTTCAATCATCCTAATTCCACTTGTTATATTCCACTTTTCAATCATCCTAATTCCACTTGTTATATTCCATTTTCAATCATCCTAATTCCACTTGTTACATTCCACTTGTCAATCATCCTAATTCCACTTGTTATATTCCACTTTTCAATCATCCCAATTCCAAATATTATTTCACTCTGCTGTCATGCTAATTGCACAGTTTTTTCACTTTGCTGTCATGCTAATTTCACATTTTTTCCAATCTATATCAGAAAGAAAATGTAATACCTGAAATCATTAACCCTGCTGATATTACATGTAATTGTTAATTCAAAATGTATTCATTTTATCCTCATTTTTCTTAAGTATTCATAAATTTGTTTGACAGGTATGCTCGTCACTTCTTAAAATACCTTTTTACAGCCAGTACCTCTGTAAACCATTATGCTTCTAAGTTATTTTTTCAAAATTAATTGATTTGGCATTCAAGGAACACTGAAAGGTTGTGTTCGGCTGTTTTGATTTTCCTTCACATTTCAGTTTGGTGATTGTAGCTTCACATTACACACAGCCACCTGAAAAACACACATACACGTACATACACGTACACACACGCAAACAATGTGCCTACCTGCATTACGACAGCGAGTGAACTTCCGTATGCAATTGTGCCTCCTAAATTATTTACCACTGACTGCGTGAATCCCAAGGCGATAAATGATTTCTGAACAGCAAAATATGTCAGGAATGTAGACGCGCTGAAATAAAATGAACCATGATAAAGTTTTGCACCAGAATATTATCAATTTAATCAAAATGATAAGAGAGTGCTGAAATTCTTGTTGTATTTATTAGTCCTTCCAGAGGATCCCATTCTATTGGAATAGTTGGTTATGTTGTTGTATCATAAACATCTATTTCTCTTAAGTCTGTGGTCTAAAAACGTTGAAGAAGAAAAAAGCAAACACCAACAAATTTAGCCAAATTCAATAAAGTATTTTCGAATGACAGAAAGTGAAAATAAAAGGAAGTCACGTTATTTTTAATTAAATGCCAAATAGTCCTAAACGTTCTATCACAAGTCCAAAAGTTTAGAGCATTCCGAATGAATTCCAATATTGAATGTGGTGAGGTATCGAACATCATGATGTACACAAGTATATAAACCTAACATATATTTGAAGTCACAATAATCACAAAAAAAGGATTTTTTCCAAGCGTAAATAAGCACTTTGTAATTACAATGAATAATTAAAATAATTCAGTCCTCTAGAATAATAAAGATGCTAAAAACGGAATAATTACGATCTACACAAGCAAATATAGACATACCCACTTGACCTATGTCGCAATAACCGTGTCTGAAAAACTATCATCTTAATGGAAAATTATTCCAAGCTGAAAAACAAGGATAGTTCTATTTATTTACATTTAACTGAAACAACCAACATCAGGTATGCCATGATATTTCCAAGAGAAAATCTGTCTCTGAGCTCAAAATCCAAGTATACATATTAAAAAAGTGACATTAGTCATTTAGAACCATAGTCCTACAATCGATTACGGTAAAATGTTAATTAAAAATGACAAATATGGATATTATTATATAACCTCAATCTTCTCCTTATATAATTTTTTTAAAAATTTTGTTATGTATAAATAAATGTTTGTAATTAAAATCAACCAGTGAAATCTATGTCATATTTCATCGTGAAACTTTTGCATATCAAATAATTAAACATTATTTTTCGTTTGGTATTTTTACTAACATTTCCATTTCAACACATGATACGCTTCAAAGGGCGGACGGCATATTCTGGACGTACCACCAGCCCACTGCAAGCTACTGAACACTTTAAAACATTTTAAAGCTGTTCCAGCCAACAGTCGAACTCAAGCAAAGAGTTGAGACTTACCTTAGACCACTTGGCGGCATCGAAATGAAACAGAAAGAACCTTACGAAAATAGCTGGCAGAAGCAAAAATTTCTATATACACAGGAGGGTTCCTTGTAACTGAGTTGTCACCGTTACGGATCACCGCCGTCTCACCTCTGTCTCTATGGGTTCGAGTCTCTTATTCTCCAATTATTTGAACGCTTGAAAGTTTGCCAGTAGCTTCTCTTGGGGCGGTGGTACTTTATGGGATTTTTTCCGAGTTCTTCCTCCACCATTGATACTGACCGCCATATGCAGCAAAACTTATGCAGACAAATGGCGTAAAACCCTACAACAACTACAACAACAACAACAACAGAAACAACAACAACACCAATATACACAAAAACGGATTAACCTCACGATAAGTGCTTCAAAACATTACCGTTTTTCCTGAGAAAGGCACATACCTAGATATTACAGCGCCTATAGAGGTTGTAATACGTGGTCCGAACCTCCGATATAAAATTCCGCCCAGCATGAAAGCAACGACCATTACTGGAGCGTTAGCAGTAGTAAACCAAAGGCTGTCCACGTTTCTGACATTTGGCTCTCCTGCCCGGTATTTCAGATATGATATTAGATACGGCATGACGTTTCCTGCAAAAGAACTATATATATATATATATATATATATATATATATATATATATATATATATATATATATATATATATATATATATATATATATATATATATATATATGCAACACCACTTTGGTAAATCTTGCCAATGTGCAATTAAAAGGTTCAAACCCTGTATATGATAGAAACCAGCACATTTTCTAGCAGTATGACTTTCAAAAAAACTGAACATATTGCTAGAAAATAAAACAGATTATTTTTTATATATCATCACATATAAAAATGTTACCCATCAATATGTCGGAGAAACTGAAAAGCTACATAAAAGGATCAACCTTCACAGATTTGATTGAATGACAAACAAGCTGTACGGAAGTCCAGTCGCAGAATAATTTTACTCCCGTGGCCATAACCCCTACTGGAGTTGAGAAACCAGGAAAGAAAATGAATGTTACTTGATGGACGCCCTTTAAATATTGAAACCAAGTGGTTTAAATCAAGAAGATTAGAAAAATATACCCATGCACAAATAATATGATCTATTTTGCAGCCGTCAGGGTTTCCTATAAATAATTATTTTAATTTGGTAATTTGTCGCCCATTAACATATAATTGCTATTATAATATTGAAATATATAGGAAATATTTTGCGGTTATACAAATTTGAATAAAACAACAGATGGCGATATGACGCATCGATTTCTAGGTCAATATAAAATAATTTTCAGCACCAGCATCAAGTTGAAATAAATTCGTTAAAACAAGACTTCAAGCGTTTATTCTTGTAGAAAACAAAGCCATGAAAATTTGCAAACCAACGATATTTCGGTGGTGGGTCTTATCTATATTTTTATTTACTTGTGATAAAGACTCAGGGTCCTAAACGCTCGCTTAGAAATTCGTTTTGTTAGTTGTCAGTATATTGCATTTATTGAAACAATCCCAGACACACGTGAACCCTTGCTGGATCCAGTGCACTTGAAAGGACTGTTAATCGTCATATGATTTGTATTCTTTATATAAATATATATCCATCCATCCATCAATTCATGCACTTACAGACTCATACATACATACATACATACATACATACATACATACATACATACATACATACATACATACATACATACATACATACATACATACATACATACATACATACATACATACATACATACATACATACATACATACATACATACATACATACATACATACATACATACATACATACATACATACATACATACATACATACATACATACATATATACATACATACATACATTGACCAACTCGTATAAAACATCATGGTGTCAAGACCAGAATGTTGTCGGCTGCTGTTTTTAACAGAAGTCTAAATCTAAATTTCCTGTCCGGGTAATATCTTTCCCAATTCATGCTAAATGTTTGCTTAGAGAATACAATGCCATCATGGGTATATTCTGCACCAATTGATTTTCTATATCTTCTTCTCTCGACTTCGCAAGTATGTCAGACATTCGAAGTATAGGAACTCATTTACACCTGAATCCAATTATACCAAACAGTAACCACCTTGTTATGTTATTATGCTTTTATAAGTAATATTACTGTTGCTGACAGTTCTTTTGTTGCGTTTTAAAATCGATATCAGATAGCATTCTTTTCACTTTCTTCGGTGTGACATTCATTTAATAATAATTTCATTGTATCAGTTACTCCATCAATGGTCTTAATTTAATTTTGCATAATTATTGGTGTTTTCATCGTCTGGAGAAAAAAATCTGCATTGCGTCATTTTTCTTTTCTGTTTGCTTGTTATATGTTTTGCTTTCGTAAGTTTTCTTTACATTTTCGTATGAATTATTTCAAACTTAAAAGTATAAAATCAAATTTTGTGAAAGCACTGTATGTTTTTTATAAATTGCTGTTTACAGAATTCTTGATTTTTAATATTTCCATTAAATTTTGTATTTCTTTATTCCATTTTTTCCATGTTTTTATTTAGCTAATATCAGAGCTTATAAAAAAGATACTAGTATGGTAGATTTGAATATAATGATTTACCTTTTCATTTTTTGAACCTATAGAGTTGATCAGTTTGCTGAAACCTATCAACCTTATTCATCGTGTGAATTGAAACGTAACTTGGAATTCAATGGTTAATCGACTGAGCAAGGTTGTTGGTTGCGTTTAGTTTAATGGTTTGACCTTATTTTTAATTCCATCAGCAAATTTAATAATATGAGAGAAATAGAAAAGACCTTCCGAATGCTTTCTGTAATAATAATAATAATAATAATAATAATAATAATAATAATAATAATAATAATAATAATAATAATAATAATAATAATAATAATAACAATACATTATTACTTTGTGGATACAAAATAGGCAATATATTTTTATTTTCTACATTTTATCTCTGCTTACACTCTAGATGCTAGTTTGAACTCTGTTGTGTCATTAACAAAATTAATATTGGTAAATGCAATAAAAAGGACAACTGCTACAGTGGAAATGCGCTGAAAATCACCTTTTACTCAACAACAACGGACAACTGTTACTGTGGAAATGCGCTGAACAAGACCTAATATCAACAACAACGGAAAACTGTTGCTGTAGAAATGCGCTGAACACGATGTAACAATGAACAAAAACGGACAACAGTTACTGTGGAAATACGCTGAACAAGACCTAATATCAACAACAACGGACAACTGTTACTGTAGAAATGCGCTGAACACGACGTAGCAATCAACAACAACGGACAACAGTTACTGTAGAAATACGCTAAACACAACCTAGTAATAAACAACGATGGACAACTGTACCTGTGGAAATATGCTGAAGACGATCTAGTAGTCGACAGCAACGGACACCTGCTAATGTGGAAATACATTGAAAACGACCTATTAATCAGCAACACGGTCCACCGTCTGCCATACCGCAAGAAGATCTATCGTTAGGAGATGAAGGTAGCAGGATGTCCTAGTGACAATATCCATGAGAACTACACAATGCTGGAGTGAACACGGGCTCATAATCTCAAAGCTCAGTATCCGGGCAAGGCACAAAGGTTTCCACAAAGCTTAATGTCCTCCAATTGAAAATAGATTATGCGAAACAAGCATTAGTCGAGGAATTATGCAGTCAACTGAATACAACTGACATGATCTTCGCGCCTTTCGATGCAAACTGGTCATCCATCGGAGAATGTGTAATCGAATGCATCAAAAATACTCAGACCCACCAGACGTAAACATGAAGACGTTTTTATGAGAACGGTGCTGCAATAAATAGACTTCTGAATGATAAACATACCCTATGAAAGACCTATTCATAAGATAGCACGTCATCACCTAAGAAGGCATCTTGATGAAGATGACTTCCCAATGCTAAGACAGAGAACTGCAAGTCTTACTCTGAACGATAAGACAAATGAAATTCAGCTTTACGCAGGGAGCAATGAAATTTTAAAGGTGTGTGCTGTTAGAAAAGCAATCTACGGATCACAGTTCTCCGGAATATCACCAATAATGAGTGATGAGAGCGCCAAATAAAATATACGTCAAGGATGGGTAGAACACGTAAACAACATCCTCTATCAAAAGTCATCTACCAGCTAGTAGACAATTGCTCAAAACCACAAATGGAAATCAACATAAAACTCGCTGGTCCTCCAACGCTAACAGACACTGTTAAAGCAAATTATATTCTGTCAAACAACTAAACACCTAGAGAATATGCTATACCAGCAAAAGCTTAAAACCTGAAGGTTAGCACATGCAAAAGAAACTTAGTAAACTCTTCCAGTCAATGTGGACTCGGTGAGCCATTAGTACATGGGTGAATCCATCTTTCAGTTGGTAAAGCGGAACAGCGTCTGACAATCATGATTCAGTCTAAGCGTCTCCTTGCTGTCAAAAGGAAATCAAACACGCCACAGAATCTCACATAATAGTCTATGCATGGCATTGAACAGGCGCTCCTGTGAGAGAGTAAATGAGGCTTCAGGAATGGACGAGGGACCACATAAATGTTTGGTTGCAGTTCGTCGGCTTCAGGAGAAATGCCAGGAACATACTCCAACCTGTACATGATATTCATAGATTTGACAAAAGTCTTGACTTATCAGGCTATAGGCATTTGTAAAATTGTGGCAACATTCTGTTGCCCAAAGAATTGCATCATGTTTCAGCAGTTGAATCATTGCATGCTCTCTCGTGTCGTGGACTACGGCGAGTCATCTGAACCATTTTCTATTCATTATTAAAGTCAAGCAGGTCTGTCTGTACCTGCACTCATTATGTAGGCGTTGTAGGGAAGACAGGTTTACGTCTTTCTTCTTCAGTTATCAGTATGTATGTATGTATGTATGTATGTATGTATGTATGTATGTATGTATGTATGTATGTATGTATGTATGTATGTATGTATGTATGTATGTATGTATGTATGTATGTATGTATGTATGTATGTATGTATGTATGTATGTATGTATGTATGTATCGATGGATAGATAGATGGATGGATATGGGTCCCTTCTCTTGTGTCTAATATCTCTTTCAATCCTTTATCTACCCTACACCTTTTCCTAATGAGTATAACATTATCATGTTAGGTTAATAAGATGAGAGAGTATCTTAAGGCCCATATTTTTAATACAACTTTGTTAGCAGAATCTACAACAATTTGACAAGTGAAAGTATGTTGTACACGTCAGCGTTGCAAATTAAGATGACGTCATTCATTTTCATTCAATTCAGGCGTTTATTCAAACTTTTTAGGTTTTATGAGGGTGTGCATATTTTAATGCTCATATATGTATGTATGTATGTATGTATGTATGTATGTATGTATGTATGTATGTATGTATGTATGTATGTATGTATGTATGTATGTATGTATGTATGTATGTATGTATGTATGTATGTATGTATGTATGTATGTATGTATGTATGTATGTATGTATGTATGTATGTATGTATGTATGTATGTATGTATGATAATCTTCTCCATCAGGCAACTGCTGGAGAAATGCAGGGAACAACACAGACCACTCTTCCTGGCTTTTATAGACCTCACCAAAGCATTCGATCTGGTCAGCAGAGACGGACTCTTAAAAATCCTGACGAAGATTGGATGCCCTCCAAAACTGTTAAGCATGATCCAGTCCTTCAATGAAGACATGAAAGGCACAGTGCAGTATGATGGCTCATCGTCCGAACCATTCAATATCCACAGCGGAGTGAAACAAGGCTGTGTCCTTGCCCCCACACTCTTCGGCATCTTCTTCTCTATCCTGCTTAAGTACGCCTTTGGGACGTCCACAGAAGGGATCTACCTGCACACGCGTTCAGACGGAAAACTGTTCAACCTGGAACGACTGAAGGCAATGAGCAAAGTAAGGAAAGCAACCATTAGGGACATGCTCTTTGCAGATGATGCTGCTATAGTCACTCACACAGAAGCTGAACTACAACGCCTGATGGACCGCTTTGCTAAAGCATTTGGTGAATTCGGGCTGATCATCAGCCTAAAGAAAACCAACGTGATGGCTCAGGACGCAGACACTCTCAGCATAACCATTAACAACTACAAACTAGAAGTAGTCAGTGAGTTCACTTACCTTGGCTCTACCATCACCAACAACCTCTCACTCGATGCCGAGCTCAACAAGCGGATTGGAAAGGCGTCAACAACTCCCTCTAGATTGTCGAAGAGAGTTTGGAACAACAACAAGCTGACATTTAACACTAAGATCACCGTGTACCGTGCCTGCGTGCTTAGCACTCTTCTGTATGCCAGCGAAACTTGGACCCTGTACGCCTCTCAGGAGAAACGACTAAGCGCCTTTCACATGCGTTGTCTCCGTCGCTTACATGGGATCACCTGAAGCGATCGTGTGACAAACAAAGAGGTGCTTCAACAGGCCAAAATTCCCAGCATGGTCACACTCCTCCGCCAACGTCGCATCAGATGGCTGGGTCATGTGCATCGAATGGACAATGAACGGATCCCCAAAGACATTCTCTAATCTAAGCTTTCCACAAGCAGAAGATCAATAGGACGGCCATATCTTCGCTTCAAGGATGTCTGCAAGCAAGATATGAAAGCTCTTGGAATAGAGGTCAACACCTGGGAAGAGCTTGCCCTCGACAAGTCCAGCTCGCGACATGCTCTGTACACAGGTCTGAAAGCCAGCGAGGAAAAGTTACGACAGCTTGCTGATGAGAAAAGATCTCAGAGGAAGAGGAAGCAGTTCCAACCAAGACCCGAGTCATACTTCAAGTGTAGCAACTGCAGCAAGGATTGCCACTCCCGTGTGGGACTTTATAGTCACAGAAGATGCTGCACAGCTACAAACTAGGACACTTTTCATGGGCGCATTTTCATCGTCTCTCGAGACTAACGGAAGCCAACCACCAACCATGTATGTATGTATGTATGTATGTATGTATGTATGTATGTATGTATGTATGTATGTATGTATGTATGTATGTATGTATGTATGTATGTATGTATGTATGTATGTATGTATGTATGTATGTATGCATGCATGCATGCATGCATGCATGCATGCATGCATGCATGCATGCATGCATGCATGCATGCATGTATGTATGTATGTATGTATGTATGTATGTATGTATGTATGTATGTATGTATGTATGCATGCATGCATGCATGCATGCATGTATGCATGTATGCATGTATGTATGTATGTATGTATGTATGTATGTATGTATGTATGTATGTATGTATGTATGTATGTATGTATCGATGGATAGATAGATGGATAGATAGATGAATAGATAAATGGATAGATGAATGGATATGGGTCCCTTCTCTTGTGTCTATTATCTCTTTCAATCCTCTATCTACCCTACACCTTCTCCTAATGAGTATAACATTATCAGCAGGACATGGAGTGTAGACCTGAAAAAAACGAGATGTGTCTAAGATTACCAGGAACGACGTACGGTCAAGGTTTGCAACTGCCAGGGACGTTTCACTAATCTTCCACATGTCTAATTTTTATTGCATTGATGCTAATCGGTGATTGCACATTAAATAAAACTTCAGAGATATTTTCATGTTCAATTATTGTTAAACTCAAACTGCGTTGTACTTGTTATCTTTAATCTCGATGGCCGTTCTGGTTCAATCACCCATAGATTTGCATACGCAGTTGGTTCACGTGGTGTTGTTTATTTTGATTAGTATGGATTGGCACTACCGTTAGAATTTTAACATATAATAGTGGAATTGCCAAGGACGGCACCGTTGCCCCATCTGATATTCAACGTTACCAACACATACATTAAGGATTTCAGCAATATGCGGTTCAGAAGTAGATGATGTACTTAATGCCGTGCCAAGGTCATAAGCACCTCATGAGTAAACCAGCACCCATCCAACTTCGTTTTAAACACGTTAATAATTTATAATGATAGATGTTTGCGGAAGAGCTACTGAAAGGAAAAGCCCCAGGTAACATTCATTTGTGAAAATATGCAACACGAGATGGCATTGCTATTTTTATGAGTCTACCCGGGTTGATCGGGATGAAGTTGTTGGTTTTCATAATTAGCGTGAGAAGCTAAGGACGATCAATATCAAATTGGTCCATATTATCCTGCAAGTCTCAGGCACAACGAACGACAACGTGGTATTTACTGATGGTCGAAAAATCGTAGATTCAAGCGTATCATTTCGAGGACCATATTAGAGAATTTTAAACGTGTTGCTAAAGTGGTGCTACAATGACTGGTAAACTCAAAATGAAGGGAAATAAAACTTGTCGTTCTGAGAGAAACAGGCGATGACACTGCAACGAAGAAATGCATGGACGATAAAGACGTCGCAACCAATATCGCCTTAACTACAACGAGTTATAAATTACCCAGGTTGCGATACGATTATGGTGTTAATGTTGGCTCGTTAATGAATTTTCGCAGAAACATAAATAGTGTAGCTAATGAAGTTTTAGGATTTTCAAATGTCGCCGACATTAAGCTCGCCGAAAATCTCAAACGACTCGCTGTCATCGAAGAAACGATACAAAAGATTAGTGCATGTGTAATCCATAAGTCTCTTTTCATCAATGCACTATACACAGTAGCATAACAATACAACTGAATCAAACTTACCGCTGTTGTTACCAGGATGTACATGTTATCAGTGTCTAATGCTGTGATATTCAGGGTATTTATGACATACCCGTGGCTTTATACCACCTATAGATTTTCATGGACCGTGTCGGTCGTGTTAAATCAAAATACTGAGGAAATATTGAGTTTGGATCCAGAAGACAAAGTATTATCCCCAGCGACGTATTGATGGTGTCTGGAATTCGTAACACCAACGATTCATTATTTAGTATAAGATAATGCGACTATGACTTCTACATAATCCTCCAGATAAAATCAAACATGTGGGTGGATGGCATCGCTTGAAAAGCACGAGCACACAACAAGTAAAAACAATATCGCAGATAAATAATCCTCATGGATAACGTTGTATATGCGATCTCCTAGATGGTCGCTTCAACAATGAAATTGATTGGTAGGTTATCAGCGAGGCACGTGATCTCACCGGTGCTTTGGTTAGAATCGGTATCACTGTTGTTGTCAGTGTTACTGGTTTCCTGAATATTATCGCATAAAAACTATGTACATGTGCAGGTAAGAAATTACAAGAACATACAGAAATAACGTGAGCGGCAACGCATGCCTGTACAAATATAACATTGGTACTGTCAACGTGGTTAAACGACGGAGTGATAGCAATCATCTCAGCGCAGACAGCAATGTCGCCCACAGTAACGTCGCTAACGCCACGTTTAGAATCACTGTATAGATAATAATTACCACAGAAATAACTGCCAGACTTGACCAAATTATTTCTAACGAAATTCCCCAGACGTTTACGATGAATTCAGCGACGTCAACGCGGGCAGAATTTGATATCAGCTTTCCATCTCCTAAAAAAGCGCATAACCGTTTGTCACTTCAGATCACTCTGGCACAATTAAAACATTATTATATTTGGCCAAATATCAGATCAACATCAAAATTATGGACTCGACGCTAACATTTCACTGGTATTCTCTAGAAGAAACTGGATGGATCAAAAGATCCAGACAGGAATGTCGTTGGAATTCCAATAAGATCGTATCAAGTCAAAGAAATCAATGATAAATATCAGCGTTGAATCAAATCAATAACGAGAAAAGAATCAAAGATCGTTATCAAAGTACATGAGCAAATACTGAGTGCCGCCACTAAAATATCAACTCCCGATTACGCCACTGACATGTATAAATCGTCGATCAAAATCGTGCTAGGATAGCCGCTGTAAGCCCCGATTTAATGTTATTCCACCACAACCAACGCTATCTGATTTTTTTTATCAGACAAGAAAGAATTGGCAAGAAGGTACCTGTATTATTTTGGCTTCTCCATTTATAGAAGCCACGAACAATGATCGATTTATTCAGATTATACTTCTGGAACATTTACCGCAAGTGATGAAAAATACGCTTCATTGCGGTTTACTGATGCAGCAACGACGGAAGAACATTCAATGACAAAGGACGAAATGGTGAAGTTACTTATCAATCAAATAATGGGTAAACATAAAGAAATAATAAATGAGCTGAGAAATCAGCTTGAAAGATATATATTTGAATATTAATTGATGATCTTAAACAATAAATTATTGCGTCTGGACTTAATCTGAACTTTATCAGATCTGATGCAGAATTCTACTATATGTCGTTAATAGAAACATCAATTCATTGCAGCGATTTTTTATCGTTAGAGGTGGATCATAATAAGTCATATTTTAATTATTTTTCGATCGCTGAAGGTCAAATGCCTTCGTTTGAAATGCCAGGGTTGTATGCTGAAAAACTGCAGCCAGATCTTGAAGCTATATTTGACGAATTTGTTCCTAAGATATATTCAGCATGTAAGAAAATAATGGGTTTTCCAGTGATTCTCCGAAGTAATAACGATACTTCTGGCGGCGGTCGTCATGTATCGCCGGGTATGGATAATATCACGTTGACGACTTCTGTAAATTTTGTCTGTGACGCAGTTGATGGTAGATATGCCGTGGGTGAATCACATGCTTAAATACAAGCAAACCGGGGGGTGTTCTTTACAGCATTTCTCCAGAACTCCCACCAGGTCATTTGATTAAATAAATGTCCTCTAGTTCTGTTTATTTACGAATTTATAATATGTCGTTGTCACGAATACGTTTTTGTGTCATCGGCCAGGACAATAATTTAATGGACTTATGTGGTGAAGAATTAACTGTTAGTTTCTAAATGGTCTGTAATGAAACTGCCAAATACCAAAAGATAAATAGCCCATTCCGTCACCAGAAACAAAAAAATAAGATAAATGTTATTTTTGTTGTTAATTATTTTTTGCTTTATTACAAGTGTTTCAGCTGTCTTACACGCGCACTTACACTGCACGAGTTTCAAATTGCCTATGCAGCTCTAATCTAATTATCTCCATGGCGCGTGCAAATGGAATATGTTTATCTATTTCAAGTTTATCGGTAGCCGGGAATATAGCCAAAGACAATTCCATTTTACGTTCGAGTAATTTGATAGCACGATATTCTGCCGCTGGTGTAGATATGAACTCTTCTCTTCCTTTCATAATCATCGTTGATTTTCTTTTTCAAAAATCAAATCTAACCACGAGACCATCTCGTTGTAATTGTTTAGTTTAAGAAATATTATTGTTCATATCTTCGTGCATTTATTTAATCAATGCAAAAAAGTTCAATGAATGCAATAAATGCATTTATTTATTAGTATGCAAAACAATTCAAAGGTCTATCCAGCACATACCTTACGTAAACAGGATATGTACTGATTGCTTATAGTTTTGGCACGCTTACCCAATGGCGCTGGTAAATGGATGCGAGGCGTATATACTGCACCGAGTGACACCATCAGCTGTAGTGACACCAAATAAGTGTCTATAAAACATTTGAATTTTTGTGCAGGAATGAGGTCCATGGAGACGACATCATGAGGAGTTGAGAGGGTATGGGCAGTTAATTTTCAGTGAACAGTACATATTCCACTGACTTTGAGCCAGGCGCAGGCCTTACCACTACTTAAAATACTTTGTTGTTGTTTTTTTAAATAACTTAAAGGCTTACATATTATGTCCGTCGCGAGGTGGGTTCGAACCGGAACTGGAACTAACTTTTCTAAGACGTACATCGAGTTAACTCCTTAACCGTATTAAAGATACACTCTAATAAAATACTATTGGAAGATAAATGTTAAGAGATAGCAGTGTTAGCGGACAGAATATTTATAATTATGTTATGATTCCATAATATGACAAATTTTATAACTCTCTTATAATTATAATTTTGTTACCGTAGCAGACATTGAATTTTAATTATACAGTGAACCTATGATGTCATGTGATTAGTTATAAATAAGTGCTTCTATGAAGTTATGTTATCAGTTATAAATAAATGGACCTATGATGTTATGTGAGCTGTTATAAATAAGTGCACCTGTAAGGTCAGTTATAAGCAAGGCCATCCATTTCTTAAATATAGACAGACAACATTTGTAATTCCTGATTCGTATAGAATTTATCACTGAGATACTTTATAATTTCTCAAAGACATTTATAATTCCTCACACATAGAGAATTTATAACTTCTCGCAGATAGATAGACTGGCAGAAGAAGTTTAATTCCTCACTAGCGCAAGCAGATAATCTGTGTAATACATGTAACAGGCCGTTTAATGTGTGCCTAACTCTAATATTACCAATGTTCAAAAATCTGTTTTGTCGTTGATCGATTTAAAACATGCCACTTGTGTACAGGTACATTTGCTTGTTAGATCAATGACACATAGATTATATGTTGATAACGCTAATTATGTTATGGAAAGTCGATGTTTGTTACAAAACCACGATACTTTACTTACTTGTGCTAGTCGTCAAGCAAATATTTTAACTAGACCAATTATATATTGTTTCCCTAGATCATGTAAATTGATTGTAATAAATCAATATGGGTTTCTTTGAGCATGTGGGATAACGTTACTAAATCTATTTATATCCGTGTTGCCGGGACACCAAGTCTAATGAATATTTCGCAATGTATGTGCGTCAAACCGTTAAAGATAACCAAAACAATTACAGTTATTTCTAATCATTTTGTGAATTTAAGAGTACTGCTGTGTAAAATATATTACGTCTCTTTTTATGTCTGCCTCGTCAAAATATTATGCCTGGTTTTGTTTGGTTGTCAAGTATGACATCATCCTAACCACAAGATTATTGACACCCCAACCATCAAGATTTTTTGACGGATGGTGCCACTTAATAAAGTTTGTTCCATTTGAGCAACCTCATTATCAGGTCGAGAGCAACAACTGAGTATTACCAGACAGAGACGGACCAATTATAACAGCTCGAAGTTTGGTAAGACTTAATGTTTGTCCGGCGCTGGTTCACGTTTCGCTGTAACGTCAATCTCGTTCATATTGTACGAATATAGTATTGTTTATAATCATGAGTTTATACTGTGTTCGATGCAAGACGGTCACAGATACAACTGGGTTAAAAGCACCAAAGGCGAAAAATGACAGGCTGGCATTTACATTTATGTGTGTTAAAAGATCTAAGTTTGTGACACCTGACAGAATCGCTGAATGTGATATTGTTGAGACACTTGGAAAATTACAAATAACGTTATTGGTTAACTATTCCGTGGACAATATTTCCGGAATATTATTATTGTGGTCCTGGAACCCGACTTGATATTAGCCTTGAAAATAAAAATCACCCAAACTCAGGTGAATTTCCAGTAAATTCGATTGATCAAGCGTGCCATATTGATGACATCCAGTTTTAAAATAAAGATCTGTGACAACGGCATATCACGTACTTCAAGTGATTCACATATTGAAGTCGATAACAATTAAAATTACGAGAATTTCTCGCGAACTGGTTGATAACATCAGCAACGAGCGGTAAGTTATCCGTGGAAGTAGGCAATTAATTGTCCAATAATTTATAATAATGGAGTCGATTTATTATAGTCCAAGAGGATATTGGTAGGATCAGCGGCGATTAGTAAACTCGCCGGTGCAACTGAAGTTACACGTGCTGTTTCCGCGTATTGGTTGTCATTACATACAGGCAATGTGGCAAATTTATCTGCGATTTCCCAAAGCGATTCAGCAAAGACGTTTTGATGTCACGACGCACGGTTTCATGTCAGCGCCTCAAATGAAGTTAATCATGTTGTTATTTTATTTTTAATACATAACGTCATTGGCACATCACATAAACGACAAACTTGCACATACAAATACGCGTTGACGGTCGTCGACGTTGCAAGTAGATACAAAGAAGCAAAACTGCTATCAACTAAAACAGCAACTGAAGTCAAAGCCTCGTTTTAACCAACTTATTCACGTGGTTGCCTGCCATGCCCACAGGTTGATCCTGGTAAAGAATTATTCGGTGTAATAATGCTATTGATGCAACAACATAACGTTAAAATCAGACGTGGACACCCCACGTTACATCGTGATCAGGCAATCGTTTAACGATTTAATAGAACACTTGCTGTGCGATTGTTTAGACATCAGTACGCCCAGGAATTGCTTGGAAAGGACAGATCTCGTAAATTGGATCCGAGACCACTGCACCTGATAGCTGCGTTAAACAATTAAGTCACTCGTGAAATTGCTATGAAACCTATTGATGTGGCAAAACAGATCCCGGTTAAGCGATGCAACCAACCAGCATACCAGTGCTGAGCAGCAACGTGAGAGTCAGGTATTTAAATGAACCCGGTTAACTTAAAGATGATAGAAAACAGGGACCGATCATAGCTAGAGTGCAGCCACACGTAACATTTCTAGTAAAGTACGATCTACTACAATCGATTCTGTCCATAGTAAATTGTTGTACTCATTAGTAAAATATTGCCATTGCATTATTGTGTCATAGCAGGTGCAGTGGTTAATTTCTCGTTGTTTCATCGTTCGAAATACTGATTGTAATCACCATATCTAGGAAAACTAGCTGGATACAAAGCAACATTATCAACAGAGATCGAGTCGAATGAATTTATGTTTTGCCGTTTCTACACTAGACACAAGATTGTAATATGTCGTCGAGAAAGTTATTTGGAGTTTGACGCCATAAGTTTTTGTTGTTGTGCTATATAAGCCACATCAGACGATATTGTAAAACAATTATTGAATAATTTATATGTGTTAGTGTCGGATTCGTAGACGCTAGCAAAGGCTCTGCCACCGCATTCGCTGATATACTTTGCCGCAATTTGTTACCTCGCGTGTTGGAGATTCATTCCGATAAAGTACACAAGATTGTAGTACAAAATGATCACCATCAACGTCGGTGGATCCATCACTATGAAAGAGACTGGGCCATACAGGATCACGTTTACTAATATTATAAATCTCCCCAGAATTATCACTGTGATAAAATCTATTCGTTTTTTCTCGTGGAATATTTGTTTCTGTTCGAGTCAACGCGTGACTGTTATGATATATAAGCGCTAGTGGAACACCTTTTCTAGAAAACTACCTGAATTGTACAAAACATCAATTATTGTTTCTGCGACGAACGAAAATTTCAGTCACATTTCTAATATGGCTACTTTACTTTTTAGCTACGCTGATAAGACACTCGGCCTATTCATTCATTGTTTTTATCCGTGACTGTAAGTTAATTTCCTTGTCTCGAGTTCATAAAGTGCTCTCTGACATGTTGAGCCACACAATTTAACTTACCTGTTCTAATCGGGGCAAGTGCACTCATATAAGGATATGGTAGAGACCATAACCTAATACACAGTCAATACCAGTCAGCGTAGCTCTCTTGGATTTTTTTTACCCACAGTGACAACGCTGTTATGTCTTTAATTGGATCTAATTTATCGCGGTTAATCAACGCTTGGGACATCCTGGCCGATGTCGTGTTGGACAATAAACTTTATTACAAATAGATACCGCTTATCATCCGCAAAATTAATAATAATAGTTCTCCGTTCTCCTGCATTCGGCATTCATTGTAGCATCAATAAATGTGTCATCATGATCTTGAATCTTGACAAAATATAAGCAGCACAATCTCGGTGTATTCTGGTTCAAGAGTAACGTTCTCGTTCAAAAACCCTATCTAGTTTTATCTCAGGTTAAATCGGTGACAATCTCTGAAATTCCATTTAGGTTTCTAACGTTTTTGATCTCGTTATAATATTTCTTGGGCACCTTTTTACTTTGGAAACTCTGGTATTAAACTAGTGAGATCATAATACTGTTTTAGAAATTGTTTTGCAGATGTCCACTAGCTAATTATATAATTAAAGCAAGAATTTCTCTATTTGAACGTGATCCCGTAATATTATATAAATAATGTCACAAGCAAAAAATAGTTAAATAATGGTTGACGATCGGACCAATCACACCATGTGAAGAAACAAAATAGCCGTAGTGATTATTATGTAAATAATGTGGCTAATGTTCGCTATGTAAGCCATGGACCTAAACCATATTTGAAATGTGGAGTCGGCGTCAAGAGGAAAACAGAACATTGTGCATCATGTAACGGCAAATAATCTAACGCTAAAATGATATGATTTACGAAATGTTTTCGATGACATAAAGATGAAAGAATGAAAACATTGTCTCAAGAGATATATTAAAAAATAATGTTTCATTAAAGAAAAGTAAATTTATATGGAGCAAGTTGAAAAAAATATTGACCTTGATAAGTTTAAGAAACATCCAACATTAGTTAATTATGAAGCAAACATAGTGGGTGTTATCACAAATTGTCGACGAAAGAAAGCTGTTGGTAATGTAGATAAAAATGGCTACATGAAAGTTAAATATGTATCGTTCAAATAGATTTGTTTATGAATGGTTCAATAGACGGTCTTGTTATCAATCATATAATCTCAGATAGAACAAATAATAGCCTTGAAAATCTGCAAGCAATCACACATAGGGAAAATCGCAAACGTGGAAAACCTGGAAAACACAAAACATATATAGGCCAGTTAAATCAATTAATCTCAATACCAATGAAATAAAATATTTTTTCATGAGTTAGTGCTGCCTACAAATATATTGATGTTAACTCAAATTCAGTTTCGTATAATGCAGATGGTATACTAAGTCATCCACATCTAAGCCTTATAACAAGAACATTAAATCTATTTATATTGCATAGCAGCCATCTTCTCTACACTTTCATGCATGCCTCTGATTGACGTTTTACTACAACAAAATTAGCATTTTTGTAGTCAAGAAATACTGAATAGAGGCTTTGTTGGCTAGTGGTATTTCGTATCATTTTTGTCCCTGATTATTTTAGGCCAGATTACAAAATAGGGATTGGGTGGAACCCTAAGGTCGACGCCGCAATTTTGGGGTCCGCAATCCCCTGTTTTGATCGACGCTCCGCCCCCCACCACCACCACCACACACGCACCTTGCAGAAGAGTCTGTGGAAAGATGAGTTCCAGCAGTGGATTCATATCAGCAGAATGCAGCTGAATAGTTGACATAGTTATCATGTCCTTCAATATGCACCCTGTTTACATAATGGCAGGAATTCTATAACATAACTATTTTTAAATATTGCTTTCATTTTATAGTATTCCTTTTGAATGGCGCTGCTATTTTTTGAATGGTACTATTATCCTTGGCTGCGATTGGAATTTAGCCTTATGATGCATCTTTGAATCCAATTCCATCTCTATGTTCTGGTGGCGTTCAGCTGTTTCGCATTTTGCATAGAGTTTAAAAGAAAACGAATTCGTCAGGTTTTCCTCGCAGGTTATACCGTCTATATAAAAACACCTATTACTCTCTAATATACTCAGATAGCATCCCTGCCCGACCCCTCTCTTTAGGAACTGGAAGTAGTATTTGTCATTCGATATTACATAATCGTAAAAGAGTTTACTAGAGTGACAAGCGTCTATTGATAAACAGACTGCAAGCGAGCTTTTTATCTTTCTATCTCCTCCAGATTCACGATTGGTCAAAAGCGAAAAGCTGAGGTTATTTATTCGTCACTTGTTTTATGTTATGACTTGTAATAAATGCACGACTTATCAATTAAATTTACTCGAACTACATCAAAATACAACTGTTCTGACGGACGAACTGCTTTTTTCCGTCCGAATTGAAATTATATGGCACCGGACTGGTCTGCTGGGCGCTATTTGCAAACTGGACCATAATGGATAGTCACATCGTCCTAGAACAACGCCACACGTAACTGAATGACGTAACTACATTAAGGAAGGCAATGCGACCAGTGAGTTTGTCAGTTGAACTGTTCATTGGATTTTACGGTAAATTTGAGAATTGAGTTTGAAGAAATGTACAATAAAAGCAGATATTTCATTTGCACCTAATATTCTGTTTAGAGCATGCCATATTTATTTGTTGAATATTTTCTCCAATTTGAACAGAAAGTCTGGCATTATAATGTCTAAGTCTTCATCCCGAAATCTGCATCCCAATATTCCGCGACAGTTACTTTTAAAAGCGTATGCTGCTGATAAATCTGCCTTTCGTCATTGTAGTTTGCATACTGATGAAACTTGATGAGTGGATGCATCTAGAGGACAACACAATATAGTATAAAGGATAAATTGTTTTGTTATATTGCTAGTATTGTGATCAATGTTTTTTGTCACATATGTGGCAATATTTTAAGCACAATTATATTCATACTTTATGCTTGCATCTATGAGAAAACAAATTGGTCTGAAAACTAAGGAAAAGAAAACAGTCTTGCTTAATTAACTTTTGAGCTTTGTTTACATGTAGCTGCATCGATACTTCAGTTTATACCCTGTTATTGATATGCTTCACAAGCATCCTAGTTTGAAAGCCTAATCAATCTGACTTTTATTGAAATGTTTTAATTTGACAGTTTAAATAATCTGACAGTTATTTAATGCTTCAATATGAAAGTTTAAAAATAGTCTGACAATTTAAGTAATCTGACATTTATAACGGTGCAAAAGGCAATACTTCTTTCTTGCTACAATCTAGGTTGACAATGTGTTTATTTTGTTAATTTCAACAGCTAGGGGCCATTTTCAAAAGAAACTAAATTGATTGGTCATTGTGTAAAATTGATTGGTCATTGTGTAAAATTGATTGGTCATTGCGTAAACATCAAAGAATCATTGGGCTTATAACCGTACTTCAGACTGTGGGTCCCTCCCTGGGTAAGATAATTCCACTCCCTGGGTAAGATAATTCCACTCCGATTAGGTGGTACAATGATGAACATCGTACATTATAATAACTGCACCCCACTCAATTTAGACTGTATTTGATGTAATAATTTCTCTACAGTAGCCTTAGTACAGAAGTGGGCAGAATTTGTAGCATACGATAGGGGATGATTCAAGAAATTCTTTACTTGCCGCAATGAAACATAAAGCTGACGATCTTTCAAGGTTGCGAGCTGTTTGCGTCAAATTATGATCATGACATCACAATAAAGGACGAGACTCTAAACACAGGATCCAGTCAGCGTATTTTTGTATCAATGCGCAAAAACTTAAAAGTGCAGGTGACCCTTGGGTCACAACATCCCTGAGAGAGAGAGAGAGAGAGAGAGAGAGAGAGAGAGAGAGAGAGAGAGAGAGAGAGAGAGAGAGAGACTATGTTAATAAACATCCTTGTGACCACAAGTCCTTATATTTCATATGAATTAGGCTATACACTAAATTATATTTTAAAAATGTACTAAATCTATCTACTTTAAAACTAAAATTCATGAATAACGGCATTTTTGTTCGAAAATAAGTTTATATAGTAATCAGACATTGCAAAATACAACATGTAGCAAGTGTGGGCCTCAGGAATCAAAACGTTTCCAGGAGGATATGTTGTGAGAGCAAAAAGTATGGCAGGATTTTCAATAACGTAATCTGTTTATACTTCTTTTTTTAATTTAAACAATTTTAAAAAAGACAACATATTCTGGAAACTTTACAACCGATGCGTTATTCCTATTTAAATTTGAAAACCAATGTACAAACTGAAAGGGGGAATTTGAGATTAAATCGGTAATCTTAACTAACACATTTTCTACCAACATATTTCAGGCTGTACCTGGATGAAATTCTAGGAACCATTGCAATTGTGACTAAGTAGTCCACATTCTTCATGTAAACAAACTCTACAACTATATGGGTAACATTTTATTCAAAGGGAGCGGGCAGTTTGCGGAACTTGACGGTTGTCTGAATAAAATTAAGTATTGTCTTAAATTTAAAATCTTTAATGAATGTAAGAGTGACTGAAATACTTATGAGATTTAAATTTAAAATCTTGACGGAATTTAAGAATGACTGAAATAATTATGGGAATAGATGAATCAAATTGGATAATAGAATATGTCAGAGGATACATTAGAAGGAAACAAACGTATAGCAGATGGTCAATTTGTGAAATGCATGAAATTGTGATATATTCTGCAGTAGTAACTACCTCTAAAGATGGCAATAGTTCTACAGGATGTTGTTGTGTAGGGTTGTTTTGAGCCATTTTTCTGCGCAAGATAGGCTATACATTGCTTCAATTATAAATGTTGGAGGAAGAACCTGGGAAAAACCCGGAAAAATCATCGACCCACGAGAAGCTACTGGCAAGCTTACTCATGTACCCACATAGGCCGAGAATGAGACTGGAACCCATGCAGACAGAGGCGAGACGGCAGTGATCCGTAACGGCGAGATCTTTAGACCACTAGGCCACTCGGGGATCCTAATCGCTAGATATTGATAGGTGTTTACTACTTATGGGCTTTTCGGGACATAATTAATTTGAAGGCAAGTAGAGTAAACTGTCCTGCACATGGATAACACCACGATTAGGGGAGCAAAATGCCTTGTTCAAGGATACACCAAGGCAAGTAGAGCAAAATGTCTTGCTCATGCAGACGTCACGTTTGCCATTATTGGTTGATCCAGTTGAAATCAGGACACAATTAATAATTCCGGTTCAGAACCCACGAATGTAATGCCAGTCTATTTTCTATCATTGTTTTCCTGTCTCTGTTTGGTGGTGATACAAGAGTTAGATTTTGACATTATTGGTAATGGTTTAAAAGGCAATTGTTTATTCTTTAGAATGTGAGCTTATGTTGTGGTTGTCTGTGTGTATCTCAGCGATAGTGCACTGAGAGTAATTAGGCCATGGTGATGATTCGGAAGTGAAATCTGTGTTCCGTTGCATGGTGTTTTGTTTACAAATCAGCCTCTCAAAAAATGCAGGTCAACCCTTGACAAAAACTTCTCCGTAAAGTCATCTTTGAAGGTATTTTAGATTAACATATGATTTGTATTGATTGTCACACAGTGGAAAGTGCAGTACTGAGAAACAATTGTAGAGACTATATAGTAAAATTAATTGTGTTACATGGACAGTTAGAGGTAGGTTCAACATGATGCAAGTTGTAGTCGAGTAGCTTATGATGCCTCATAACTAAATCTAATTATATGTCGGAAATAAAGAGTCAGTGTTGTAAATGCTGAAAGTCGGTGACTAAGATTATGATAAACATATAATACGTTGAACTCACAGTTGTTGTAACACAGATACTGCGGCCACGAGTGGCGTAGGGGTCAAAAGCGCTCACCGTTACGGATCACTGCCGTCTTACTCTGTCAGTGTGTTTTTGAGTCTCGGGCTCAGCCAATTTGTGTACGTGAGAAAGTTTGCTAGTAGCAGGTGGTTCTTTCCAAGGTTTTCCCAGGTTATTCCTCCACCATTTATACTGGCCGCCGTGTATAGCCTATCATGTGCAGAAAATTGGCGTTAAACTTTTCAACAACAAAACAACAAGAACTAACAGAGACATAGTCTGACCTTGTATAGATAAACTCCCAGCAGAGCGTCTTCAGATAACCCAGTCTTGTGTCGCCATGAAACGATGGCACTTGTAGTGTTTGAGTATGATAGTACACCAATTAATACAGTGATGTAAGTTAATTTACCTTAAATTTAAATACAATAATCATATCACTCGATAGTCAATCAATTCAAATAATGTTTGAACGACCGTTTAGTTTCGCACATTGGGGAAAAGATAATAAACATTCTTGGCGTGCTTATTGATGAGGGAGATGTTTAGAGTAGCGGACAGGTCTTAAGACATGTAATTATTAGTATTGTTATAAATATGTTATTCTTTCTAATTGGTTCATGCAAAATCACTTAAATTGACGTGTTACCATTTGAGTATCATCTAATTTTTCTCTGCATGTATATAAAGAGTTTTTCACTAACCAGACACTTGTATTTAATGATTATATATTGTAGTCTGGTATAATTAATGCAATTAGAACAATTAACTCTTGCATTTAATGAGTATGAATTGTAGTCTGGTATAGTTAATGAAGTTAGAACAATTAACTCTCGCATTTAATGATTATTTAATTATTAGTTTTTACAATTAGAACAATATAAAGATTTTAAGAACTTTCTCCGTGAAACTTTGATTCTTGTAAAATAAAACTGCCCTTACGTTTGAGAGAAATTTTACGTACAACATTTGGTCAAACAAAAACCTAACAGTGAAACTAAATGTAAAGTATACATGATTTGCCTATTAATTCAAATGAATGTCAAATAATTATCTCAAGCATTTATGATGTCATTAAATATACTAATCACCAATAGTTTGAATTACACATATAATTCTACCAATAAATTTTCTCGGAAAGATAACTAGAATAGTTGATATTGAACATTTTCCCTGTTTACTTCTGTTATAAAAGTCATAGCGGGAATAGTTGATACATTTTCCCTGTTTACTTTTGTTAAAATTGTCATAACTGAAATGTTTGATACATTTTCCCTGTTTACTTTTGTTTTAAAAAGCCATAACTGTAATAGTGGATAAATTTTTCCTGTTTTATTCTGTTACAAAAGCCATAAATGGAATAGTTGATACATTTTCCCTTGCTCTTTTGTTAGAAAAGCCATAACTGGAATAGTTGACACATTTCCCTTGTTGACTTTTGTTACAAAAGTCGTACCTGGAATAGTTGATACATTATCTCTATTTACGTCTGTTAGGAAAGCCATAACTGGAATAATTGATCCCTTTTCACTGTTTACTTTTGTTACAAAAGACATACATCATTTGTTCAGAGAATGTTAATGAGTTATAAACTATAGTAAAGTTATATATTTAAATTTGTATGTAGTCCCTGAGTATAAAAGTATTTGCTGAATTAATTATACATCATTGTAATTCAACGTGATAAGAAGTTTTGAGATCCATGAAAGTAATAGATATCATTAATGGTGTACAAATAAATACTTATGTTTAAAAGATGTATCAACATTGACCAAAGTTATAGGATTTGGATTTGCTATCATTATATGCCAAACAGTATTGCTGTTTTATGTTATATGCCAAATAGTACTGCCAAATAGTACTGCTGATTTATGCTGTGTGCCAAATAGTACTGTTTTATATTATATGCAATATAGTTGTGCTGTTCTATATTAAATGCCAAACAGTATTGCTATTTTATATAATATTCTAAATAGTACTGTAAGCCAGACGGTACTGCTGCTCTATATTATATGCCAAATAGTACTGCTGCTTTATGTTATATGCCAAAAAGTACTTCTTGTCTATACGGTATGCCAAATAGTATTGGTGTTCATTAATATATGCCAAATGGTACTAATGCTTTTTATCATCTGCTAAATAGTAATGCTATTCTATATTATATGCCAAATAGTACTCCTGGTGTTTACTATATGCCAAATATTGTTGATGTTCTGTATGATATATTCAAATAGTATTTCTGTTCTATATTATATGCCAGATAGTACTGTTGTTATGTTTTATGCCAGCTAACACTGCTGTTCTATGTTAACACTGCTGTTCTATGTTATATGCCAGATAGTACTGCTCTTCTTTGTTACATGCCAAACAGTAATACTGTTCTATATTATATTACAAACAGTATTGCTTTTTAATATTTTTAATATACCAAATAGTACTGCTGTTCTATATTTATGAATAATAATTAGTAATACTGTTCTATACTGTATATCGGTATCGCTGTTCTATATTTTAAACCAGATAGTAGTGCTGTTCTATACTATAAGCCAAACAGTGTTGCTATCTTATATAATATGCTAAATAGTACTTCTGTTCTATATTATATGTCAAATAGTACTGTTGTTCTATTGACTTTTTAACAAAGGTCTTTTTCGATAAATTTCCGCTCTTAGTTTGGTTTCTTCGTCGGCATATTTGCTTACAATTTTATTTAAGCTCCAGAATGTGTTGTTGCCAATCTATTCAGGTAGATTTTCTCTTTCTGTCTCCAGAATATTATTTAAACTGATCTTCGGAAATGTTTTATTGTTGTTGTTGTTGTTGTTGTTCATGTTGTTCATGAGTGTGAGATTTGCTTTTGTTCGTTGTAGATAGTGAAAAACTATTGTAAAGTAGTTAATAAATAAAATGTTTTTTAATCTTGGCATTTTTAGGCTGCCAGGAGCAACAACAAAACCAATAAATTAATGTGTAATGTGTTACTGAATACCTATACCCAATTATATTCTTTGGTTTTGAATAATATACAATAATCATATATATATATATATATATATATATATATATATATATATATATATATATATATATATATATATATATGGATGTCTTCACCGTTACAAGCTTTTATACGATTCATTTCTTAATGTTTCCAGTAACATATTTTGTACTAGTTTTGATATTATCCAAGAATTTGCATCAGTTACTAGGCTATGTTCTTTTCCAAAATCCAGTGTACCACTATTATTACAACATTTATATGCTTCTAATGCTCAATATTTGGCCAAAATCAATAGTTTTTAACTAATATGGAGTTTGTTCGTAAGTTACATTGTCTTAAAATTAACTCTTCACAGATGAAGATAATAACGTTTTCATACCACTTGACATAATTAAGCGTAAATTGTATGGGTTGAAACTTTCTTTTGACCACGGTGTCTTCTGACACAGGTTTCATAATAACAATATGCTTCACGATGTGCTGATGTTGATATCTGTTTTCCGTCAAGAATACAATGGGTATACCTTCCTTTCTGGTTAACTAGTAAACCTTGTTCAATCGCTCTAGAGATCGAATTCGGAATCCTTCTATTTTGAAACACTACATAATAATATTCCGTTTGCATTATCCAACCAAAATATATCAAAAGGTCTTCAGGATTAGCGATGTCATATTGAAATTTTTAATCAACTTGCTCAATGCTGCTCATTATTGTTTCCAAGTTAGTTGATTATAATATTTGTATTATAATTAAGTTGAAAACTTTTAAAGAAAACCGGTACATAATTCGGATCTTGAAGGAACTTTATTAAAATATGATTGATTACTCTGATAACGTATTATGTTGCATAATCGAAAGAAACCAAAGTACCTTCAATATCAGTTTTAGCTTCAATGTTGAAATAATAAAACTTACCGAATGTATACTGCCCACCAAGGGCGAGATGAACTAAAAGGCCTCCAAAAATAGTTAGAAATGCCCTTAGTTTCATCCATGGAGTCCTTTGAACTCCTCTTATGTTGTACGTGGACGCCATATTTACCTCTCACTACGAAGGATTCTTCAGCTACTGTTCTATAGTTGGTCTCATTTCGCATGTCATGTTTATTCCCTGTGCAAATATCTACATATCTCCCGCAGCATGTATAGGTCAATATTTAAGTCACTTAGCACGTACTGTAATGTTCCTCTTATATTTATCTCGTTATCAACCATTATATTTCGCCAGTTAAATACTTACCTTTCCAAACTTTAAAGACCAAAATATGGCAATTATTAAGACTTGTTGTGGGATTAACATTGGGGACGGTCTGTCCTCAGGACGACATGTAATGTTAAAAATGAAAAACGTGCAAATATTTAAAATTGAACAGAATGATGTGGATAATATATTTTTTTCTTTACTGACTAGTAGCTATCTTGACTGACCAACACATAGTAGTACCGGCCAACAACACTCAAATATTTCCCAACACCGTCTTACCTATCAGCACATCAGTCTACTCAGCACTATCCACCACTACTGACCAATACTCTCACTGCTACGAAACAACACCCACACTTACTGACCATCTCAGTCTTGCTGACCAGCATGTCCATTTTTAACCAAGACAAATGCTTACCAGCCAGCACAAAGTGTTATTTTCCATCAACAACATCTACTGGTCAGCATTATCACCAACTATCCCATTTATGTATTAGAGCATATGTTAATATGAAAAAAGGCCTATATAAGTTTTTTTTTCAAGTTTCCTTTTATATGTTTTATGATATTCTCTTTGATGGTTATTTTCAGTGTTGGAAAGAATGTGTCGTTTTTTCATTCGTTTTTAAATTTTTCATTGAGAAATTTCAACTACTTTTGAAAACATTCGCATAAGAAATCAAATCTTTCAAACTATGTTTAAGAAAATGTTATGAATCATGTTCGGGGGGGGGACATGGTTGACAGGGTCAAATGCATTTAGAACTCCAAAGGTGGATGATGCTCAAGGATTAACAAATCAAAACGAAAAACTATACAACGCCAAAATGTCATGTATTTATCAATTACCTAGCGGGAATCAAGTGTCATTCTTGTATAAGAAACTGACTATTACATTTATTTAATGATACAAACAAGATTTTCGAATATTTGTTTAATACACTATAATGCTACATACATCTCTATTATTGTTTGCAACTTATAGCGAACCAAATTTAAACTAATTATCCATACACGATGTATTGCCTAAATTTGATCGAGAAGACAATGTGTGGTAAGTACCTGTCTGTGTGTGGTGAGTACCTTTCTGTGTTTGTTGATTACCTATCTGTGTGTGGTAAGTTCAGGTCTGTGTGTGTTATGTACCTGTATGTGTGTAGTAAGTACCTGTCTGTGTGTGGTAAGTACAGGTCCGTGTGTGGTAAGTACAGGTCTGTGTGAGGTGATTACTTATCTGATTGTGGTAAGTACAGATCTGTGTGTGCTAGGTACCTATCTGTGTGTGGTAAGTACAGGTCTGTGTGTGCTATGTACCTGTCTTTGTGTGGTAAGTACAGGTCTGTGTGTCCTATGTACCCATCTGTGTGTGGTAAGTACAGGTCTGTGTGTGCTATGTACCTGTTTTTGTGTGCTAAGTACAGGTCTGTGTGTGCTATGTACCTGCCTTTGTGTGGTAAGTACAGGTATGTGTGTGCTAGGTACCTATCTGTGTGTGGTAAGTACAGGTCTGTGTGTGCTATGTACCTGTCTTTGTGTGCTAAGTACAGGTCTGTGTGTCCTATGTACCCATCTGTGTGTGGTAAGTACAGGTCTGTGTGTGCTATGTACCTGTTTTTGTGTGCTAAGTACAGGTCTGTGTGTGCTATGTACCTGTCTTTGTGTGGTAAGTACAGGTATGTGTGTGCTATGTACCTATCTTTGTGTGGTAAGTACAGGTCTGTGTGTGCTATGTACCTGTCTGTGTGTGGTAAGTACAGGTTTGTGTGTGCTAGGTACCTGTCTGTGTGTGGTAAGTACCAGTCTGAACATGTCTTAAGAATTAGTTAAACTTGATGTATAAGCATATCTTTTTTATCTTTGGACATTATGAATATGCATTGAATAATTATAAATTAGGTTACATACCATTTGATTGGGATACTTTTTAAAATAAAGTGTATGTCTGTTTTCGTAATTAACCTTTAAAAAAGTGTAGGATAACATATAACTCTAAAGATGACGAGAGAGAGAGAGAGAGAGAGAGAGAGAGAGAGAGAGAGAGAGAGAGAGAGAGAGAGAGATGTTCATGTGTTTCGCGACAAAGTTCTAGAAATAGTGTGATAGTACGAAATAAGGATATAAATATACATATAACAAATTTCGTAAAGTTAAAATGACAATTAAGTGTCCGTGTCATTAAAATAATGCTTAATCGATGCCAAGTACATTAGCTTGTGACATTAAAAATTACCGAGCTAATGCCAATTAAATTCACTTGAGTTATTAAAATTAACCGAGTCAATGATAAATACATTAACGTATGTTATTAAAATTTACAGAGTCAATGCTAAGTAAATTAACGTGTCATTAAACATTACATAAACAATGCCAATTACATCACCGTTTGTCATCAAAAAGATTGCAGTGTGTTTATGTCAATTTATACAGTTCAAATGTCAATCACATTAACGTGTATCATTAAAGATCCCAAAGAGTTTATGTCAACTGTCAGTCAGCAATATGGAATATACTGGGTTATTTTCTAAATAAAGCTTGGAATTTTGTCCAATATTCAGCAATATTTTGTAGCATTTTTTGGTTTGAATACTCTTTGGCTGTTATGAGAGAGAGAGAGAGAGAGAGAGAGAGAGAGAGAGAGAGAGAGAGAGAGAGAGAGAGAGAGATGATTGGGTATGATCCTGCATCATTAACAGTCCTATAGTCCATATCTCGACTTCAAAAATAAAATATTCAGATTTATTTATTGTTTTTATAAATATTATATATAGAATAAATATCGAGTCTTTATGTTGTCCTAAATGTTCAGCATTAGAGATGAACTAAATGTAGCAATGTACGTCTAATCAAATTTAATTAGAAACGTTCCAGAGTAAACAATTGCACGAGGTGATTTATTGAATGATTATTGGCCAACATACGAAAGTTATGCATCGCAAACGCATTTGTTTCACACACATGTAATGTTCACATGTACATAATGGAAAGGTATACGAAACAAGTACCTTCATTTCCAATGACCAATGGCCTCGTATAAAACAGAGACATGGTCTTGCATAAAACATGGTTTTGTATTATAGAGGATAAAGTCAGCATACGTTTTTCTTTAAAAAAAAAACATTGCCAAAAATCATAGGAGATTGCAGAAACGAAGCATGGACATTACAGAATTGAACTGAATTGAGTTTTCAATCGTTTCCTAGTTGGTTGTATTTGTTTTCATCCTATAATTCGAGTTTCAGATGCGACAAGCAGTGCACTTCAATCGAATGTTGGCTAAATGTCACTGCATTATAAATGTTTAATTGAATGTTGTGTAAAACGTCACTCTATTAAGCATCTTCAATCAAATGTTGTGTTAAACGTCACTGTATTATGCACATATACATATATATATATATATATATATATATATATATATATATATATATATATATATATATATATATATATATATATATATCGAATATTGTGTAACAAGTCACCGCATTATACATATTAAAACAAAATTTTGACTAAGCAAAATGTTCTGATCACTTTCTTATGTCAATTATATCCTTTTTATACCTACCAACCTTGGAGTCATATTTGGGAAGATGTCATCGTCAGAATTTAGTTTTATTCATCCTTCAATTTTTTTGTGTGGACCAAAACAACGATGGCATTTTCAGATTGCATCTCATATGTTTATATGTATTCTTGATACATGGAAACTCTGCATAGCTAATAAAGAACAAGAAAACAAAACGATGGCTTCAAATGACTAACAAACAGCTAGAATAAAGAAACATACATAGTGCAACACCAATTGATTTTATATATGAACAAGGATGTTTAAATGAATTTGCTCTTCTCACTACGTTGTTGATTAGAATGATTGGTGCCACAACCTAGGGACATCTACCTGTAAAATTAGACACAACAGGGTGATTAGGATATTATACAAACAAATGACGTTAAATACATATCACAAAAAGAATCAAAACATGCCATAAAATCGGTTGCACTTCATAAAGTGTACAAAAAACTAGTTCCTCGCAATTATAATAAAAGTAAAGTAGGTTTCCAAGTATAGTCGTATTGGCGAAGCTTAATCTATAATCAGTTCTTGTGATAGATTATTTCTGTAACATGGTGTTTAATTTATTGATATTTTGTCTGAGTTTAAAGATGCTTGGATTTGTTAACAACGAAGTGTTATAAATCATTAATGTTTGGTCATATACGTGATAAAAAGGAATGAAACATACCAAATAACTAAGCGTTTACTGTGGAAACCCTGTTAAACTGTTATTACTAGAATTCAAGGACATAAAGATCAAGGTTATACCTGTTTGTCTGTCCATTTGTTTAAGCACACACATAGTTAAGATTTCGACTGGAAATGCCAGCTGGCAGGTCTCCATAGTACCTTGTCACAGCTCGGTTAAAAAGACCTGTAGCTGGATCGCTGTGCCTTGGGCAGATGCAGTGCAACTGAAACAAATAATGGTGAAAGAAATTATAATGGTTTGCTTAGTTTAAACATTAAATGAAGAAAAAAATTGATAACAGAAGTCGAGCACGAAGGTTATAAGCGTTTCTTCAGTCAATCTTTTCAACTTCGAAAACCATGTTATTTTTTTAATATGATCAATTACAATATAAATAATTATTTCGATAACAGCAATCGACCCCTTAGAAAACCAATAATGCGGCATAAACAAATACGTTTTGAAATTCTCATCTGTTTGGATAGTTCAAGTTTCCAACGTTTAAAGAGTGCATATAACATCTCGGTGTATACAGTAGAAAAGTCTTTGTTGCACTAAATTATGAAAGTAAATAGTTTAAATGCCCGTTGAACTCATTGAGGACACTCAAAACTGAATGTGTTTTGCGAACGGACGTAGTTACGTTTTTCAAACAAAAAATAATTTCAGTATAAAATCTATACATATAAGCCAATACAATATATTATAGGGTGTATTTGTAAGGTGAAAGTATCTGGAATAAATATAAAACATCAAAGAGTTTTCGTTTCTACATAAGAGAGATTTCGTTTCTATGAAAATGAATGAACATTACGAGCAATACCTTTTTGTTTGTCGCTTTTTGGGTGATTGATTATTAATGCGAGACTTAATTACGACAGATCGCCAAATGTATAAACAGGTCATCTTTTTAAGATAAGATTGTGTCTTTTTTAAGTCAGTCTTCAAGATCGAATGACTTAAAGAATGACCGGTTTCCAGAATAACTAGAATGAAGAATACCCTTCAAAAATAAAAACTATCAAAAGCAATATTATTTGTGAAGATAGCCAAAACCTTTTAAAAAGTTCTTTATAGATGACGACATTTAGAAGTTTATGTTTATTTGAAACAATAAATGTGATTTTTTAATGGCAAAATCTGATAATGCTTTCAGAATATATGTGTATTGTATAGCAGCATGACACGTATTGAAAATGATATATGAATTCAATGTGATTAAAAATTCTTTGTGCAAATTAGAGCCATATCTATCAAAACAGCTGTATCTCAGAGCCATGTTGGTCACTACAAGTACAACACAGAGTCGTGTTGGTCATTACAAGTACAACACAGAGTCGTGTTGGTCATTACAAGTACAACACAGTCGTTTTGGTCATTACAAGTACAACACAGAGTCGTGTTGGTCATTACAAGTACAACACAGAGTCGTGTTGGTCATTACAAGTACAACACAGAGCCACGTTGGTCATTACAAGTACAGCACAGAGCCATGTTGGTCATTAGAAGCACAACACAGAGCCATGTTGGTCATTACAAGTACAACACAGAGTCGTGTTGGTCATTACAAATACAACACAGAGCCGTGTTGGTCATTACAAGTACAACACAGAGCCATGTTGGTCATTACAAGTACAACACAGAGCCATGCTGGTCATTACAAGTACAACACAGAGCCATGTTGGTCATTACAAGTACAACACAGAGCCATGTTTGTCATTACAAGCACAACACAGAGCCATGTTGGTCATTACAAGTACAACACAGAGCCATGTTGGTCATTACAAGTACAACACAGAGCCATGTTGGTCATTACAAGTACAACACAGAGCCATGTTGGTCATTACAAGTACAACACAGAGCCGTGTTGGTCATTACAAGTACAACACAGAGCCATGTTGGTCATTACAAGTACAACACAGAGCCGTGTTGGTCATTACAAGTACAACACAGAGCCATGCTGGTCATTACAAGTACAACACAGAGCCATGTTTGTCATTACAAGCACAACACAGAGCCATGTTGGTCATTACAAGTACAACACAGAGCCATGTTTGTCATTACAAGCACAACACAGAGCCATGTTGGTCATTACAAGTACAACACAGAGCCATGTTTGTCATTACAAGTACAACACAGAGCCATGTTGGTCATTACAAGTACAACACAGAGCCGTGTTGGTCATTACAAGTACAACACAGAGTCGTGTTGGTCTTTACAAGTACAACACAGAGCCATGTTGGTCATTACAAGTACAACACAGAGCCATGTTGGTCATTGCAATTACAACACAGAGCCATGTTGGTCATTACAAGTACAACACAGAGCCGTGTTGGTCGTTACAAGTACAACACAGAGCCATGTTGGTCATTACAAGTACAACACAGAGCCATGTTGGTCATTACAAGTACAACACAGAGTCGTGTTGGTCATTACAAATACAACACAGAGCCGTGTTGGTCATTACAAGTACAACACAGAGTCGTGTTGGTCATTACAAGTACAACACATAGCCATGTTTGTCATTACAAGCAAAACACAGAGCCATGTTGGTCATTACAAGTACAACACAGAGCCATGTTGGTCATTACAAGTACAACACAGAGCCATGTTGGTCATTACAAGTACAACACAGAGTCGTGTTGGTCATTACAAGTACAACACAGAGCCGTGTTGGTCATTACAAGTACAACACAGAGCCATGTTGGTCATTACAAGTACAACACAGAGCCATGTTGGTCATTACAAGTACATCATATAGCCATGTCCTTTAATACAAGTGCATCTTATAGCCTTGTCTGTTAGTACAAGTACATCTTAGAGCCATGTCTGTCAATAAATCTTACAGCCATGTCTGTCAATATAAGTACATCGAAGAGTTATGTCCGTTAAAACAAGTACATCTTCGACCATTATCCTTTAATACAAATACAACTTATAGCCATGTCTGTCAATAGAAGTATATCTTAGTCTTTCATTCTATCAGCACAAGTACATCTTAGAGGCATGTCTGTCAATAAATCTTAAAAACATGTATGTCAGTACAAGTACATCTTAGAGCCATGTCTGTCAGTACAAGTACAGCTTAGAGACATGTTTGTCAATATATAAGTACATCTCTGACCAATGTATGTCAGTACAAGTACATTTTCGAATCATTTCTCTCAATAAAAGTGCATTTTAGACATATGTCTGTCAATTAATCTTAGAGAAATGTTTGTCAATAAAAGTGAATCTTAGAGACATGTCAGTCAATAAAAGTACATTTTAGAGCCATGTCTACCAGTACAAGTACATCTTATAAACATGTTTGTCGATACAAGTACGACTCTGAGCCATGTCTGTCAGTACAAGTTCAACTTAGATACATATTTGTCAATAAACTTAGATACATATCTGTCAATAAACGTACATTTCAGAACTATATCTGTCAATAAATCTTATAGCTATGTCTGTTTAGTACATCTTAGAGACATATCAGTCAATATATCTTCGAGCCATATATGTCAATACAAATAGATCTTAGACACATGTCTGTCAATAAAAGTACATCTTAGAGCTAAGTCTCTAAATACATATACATCTTAGAGATATGTTTGTCAACGCAAGTACACCTTAGAAATATGTCTGTCAATGCGAGTACATATTAGAGACAGGTCTATCAAAAAGTCATTGAGTCATATCTGTCAATAAATCTTAAAGCCAAATCTGTCAACAAAATTACATCTTAGAGCCATACATGTCAATAAAATACGACTTAGAGACATGTCTGTCAAAAATGTACATCTTAGAGCCATGTATGTCAATACAAGTACATCTTAGAGACATGTCTGTCAATACAAGTACATCTTAGAAACATGTCTGTCAGGTCAAGTACATAGACATGTCTGTTAATACAAATACATCTTAGAGACATGTCTGTCAACACAAGCATATCATATCATCATATATCCTTGATTTATAAACGGAAACGGAAACACAAATATCATATACCCTTGATTTATAAACGGAAACGGAAGTACAAATATCATATGCCCTTGATTTATTTCGGTTCTTTTAACGAGGATTACTGTACAAATTTTTAAGGAAATTAAAACAAAATCCTTTATGGTTTTAAAATGTAAGAATAAAACTAATTTACGGAGATTATATTTCCCATCTGAATACAAGACAGTCTTTTTTCTTGTTGAACGAGAATTTGTTAGCCCAGTCTTTTGAGGTTATCATTGTTATCCACATTTGATTAACTTTATAAAAACTGTTAATTTCTTCACACATCTAGACTCTTGAAGTGTATCTTCGTATTACTTGGATTGCTTGTATCTTTGCCTTGTCAAGATCAGATAAATAATCTTTAATATGTGTTTTTTTCTGTCTTAAGAACAGCATTAATATGACAGATGAATATGTCGACCTTGCAGATTTTGAGATAATGGATTAAGATAAATGACATTAATTATGCTTTGCAAGAAACAAAATGATTGTCTCTCACATGAATCAAATTAGCCAGCTAGTATTATCTTTATTATTATTATTATTATTATTATTATTATTATTATTATTATTATTATTATTATTATTATTATTATTATTATTATTCGAACGCAAACGTTGAAACAAAGTCCACCACCCCATTGTTTATTCATTGTAAGAGTTGTGTCCCCATCTTGTAATCGTCCTATCTCGGAATTTGTCTATAAGTTACTGGTGCAATATATTTTGATCAATATTTGCCATCAATATTGACTTGATTTAGTTCTCGCCGTGTAACAATAAGTCAAGTAAGCAAACTACATCTTTGTTCTAATTATTTTCGTTGCCGATAACAAATTCTCTATACCGAATTACTGTTATCATTGAATGCTACCAAGAAACCAAGTGTCATTCATCATGAATCAATCGGTTTTGGCTGCCATTTTTACTTGTACATCATGATGCTTCTAAACTGTAATCCTGAGATAGATCTACAATGACGTAAATAATTTTCTTTATTTTGTGCTTCAGTAATCACTAATCATTCTTTTCCCCATCCAAATAGTCCGTAACCAATCAATTTAGAATCTAAGATTGTCAATAGTAACGGAAAATTGAAAAGCAGTCGGAACTTAATCTAATCCTTCAGGGGTGAGCAACCTTAATGAAAATAGAACTGCATGAGTCAAACTGGATTAATTAGATATGATATATGAAGAACATATGGTATCATTTGCTTTCAAACACTTTTTAAATGATGATATTTTCACTTTCATATCTAAAATAAACGACTTTTCCGATGAATAGATAGCTGATGTGTGTGTGTTAATACTTCGTACCATGAAATATCGTAATTCATTCCTATTATGTGACAAGATGACAGTCTAGTAAAAGTCATTCTAAGTATTTACCGATGGTAGTATGTTTGGAGATGATTTGGATGTAAAATGTACACGTCTTAGATGTATATTAGAGTGCGTCAAAGAAACGATTATGTTCACTTACAGGAGCAGTACAGTTTATTTTGCCTTTGTGAATAACAACAGGTTCCTAGCGCAGGCTGTAGTTCATGGATTAGGTTGTGCAAATCTGACGGCTTTAAAACTTGCTTATTTTGTATCTCCGCTTATCTTCATTACGTACTCAGTAGTTTAATTTAATTTTGTCAGTTAGAAAGTTTTTTTTTCAACAGCTCACAAATAAATTTATTGCGACAGCAAATTGGAATAGTAATGTATTGGTGTTACGTGTGTAGACTCGTACAAAGTAAAATAGAAACGAATGAAGCCAACAAGCTTTGTAAAATTTAACGAAAACAATTTATTTCCCTATAAAACAAGGTAAAAAAATGATAAAAGACTTACGGTTTGTGAATCTAATCCAAAACAGTAATCCCGGAATTTAAAATTATAAGTCATATCACTAAAAAGTTCTAAATGAATCTAAGTTCGAATCCCGATGAAGTTCCAATATGGAAGGCGATGACATCTTCTATAATCTGTCTTGTGTTGTCGTGAATTTTATGAACCAAGAATAATATTCCGGCTTACAGATTCTGAATAATTTCCAACAAACGTCTTTGTCCAAGAATTTTCATAAACACATGTATTTTCCATGGTAAATAAATTATTTCAAATAAAAAGATTAACTCAAATAGTCACAACACAAAAAATACCTTTGAGCTGCAGAGATATAAATTTACGACTGTCTGAAAACACTAAAAACTTTAGTTTAAAGCGCAGCTTTAGATATCGTGACTGTTCGCGTGGTCACTTAGTTCAAACAATGCAGTAAAGTAATATGTCAATCAGCACGTAGGCTATTTACAGGTTCGAATGTACTGAACGAATCTTACTATAAGATTCAATAATAAAAAAATTAAAAGGTTGTTTACAACAGAGTTGACGCAAGCCAAGAATGACCTTGATTACGACCAATTATTTTCACTCTTTATGAATTTCTGAATCAAGGTCAGGAACTAGGTCAGCTAAAAATACAATTTAGCAACACTGTTATTTACTAGAACTAAACTGAATTTTCCAAAACAATGTCAAATCTAGTGAATAAAGTTATTACAGTAGCATGTAATGAAATAACAATAAAATATAAAAAATTAAAACTAACACACAAGCAATTAATTTACATATACGTAACAATTGGCAATGGACTGGATTTAACCTAACGACGTTACAAATATATCCATCATGACGACTTTATCGACGTAAACTTTCTGAAATACTGGTCACATCTTTAAAACTGCCCGGTTGATTTTGTTTTCTACATTTAATTTGTATTTTTGGTTAGAATTCCTTAACGATTATATATGTACATTTTTATTTAGAACTTGACATTGCCAAACTCAAGGCCATGGTATACCTGACCAAGTGACATTTATTTTGTAAAATATAAAAAGTATAACAGAATTTATACCTTAAAATTTATACATGATTGTGGATTTAAAAAATGGATCTTAATAAATAGCTTTTTCAGTATGATTTAAAGATTCAGTCTTGATTCTGACCTTAGCGACTTCTACAATGGAAACTTCCATTATATTCATAAAAGTATTTTTAGAAAATAGTAAATGCGATCGATGTCAAGTAGAAGGGTATATAATCTTGTTTGTCTAAAACTTATTCATTCAAGCCTTAACATCTCAATCATAATCAGTGTTGCTTTGATTTCTTTATTAGGGTGGATTTATTTATTCAAATCATTACTCACTGGAATTACAAAGTGCTCAGTGAAGCCCTTGTACTGGAAAATTTAATTTCAAATTATAGTTAATTTAGACAATACTAACGTCAATAGACTCCACCACACCATGTTCTAATCTACAGGCACATCAACACGTTGTAAACTACAATATTTATTTGAAATACCACTGAAATTCAATTGAAACTTCAAACATTTGGATTTGTGATAAAAGTTTACAAAACGTATTGGGTTTTGCAGTTTAAGACAATAGATTCGAAACAATTTGAACAGAGAATAGACTTTTGGTATTTCCATTCCAAGAATAGGTGCATTTAAGGCACAACAATGTGTTTTTCTTTAAGAAAATTCACGCCAGAGTTGTCGGTTTATATCATGTTAGAATTTTTGGAAAAGAAATAAACTCATCTAATTGGAGACAAAAGAAACTGATTCATCTGACTTCATGAGATAACAAGTGACACTATGTCTGTTGACATGTTATAACCCACGAACCTCTTCTGTTAAACACTTTGTACAGAATGGTTGCAGCTTTAAATGTATGAACAATTATTAATATATAATATATGATTACTAGTATTTTTAATGCCGACCTCACATGATGAACAAACTTATTTCAGCTCTTGTGCGAGGTATTTTTTATGCCTTTCTTACTTTTGTATGCAACACTGAAAGTGAATCTCAATGAACATGAAAAACCAACTGAAGCTGTTCACTGAAATCAGGTAACTTCAATATTTGCTGCTGCTTAACAACTTGTAAATAAATTAGAAGGCACGACTAATCTTGATGTAGTTGTAATGCCGCCCCAGAAGGCACGACTAACCTTAATGTAGTTGTATTGCCGCCCCAAAAGGCACGACTAACCTTAATGTAGTTTGATGGCCGCCCCAAAAGGCACGACTAACCTTAATGTAGTTGTAATGCCGTCCCAGAAGGCACGACTAACCAAAATGTAGCTGTATTGCCGCGCCAAAAGGCACGACAAGCCTTGATGTAGTTTTATAGCCGCCTCAGAAGGCACGACTAACCTTAATGTAGTTGTATTGCCGTCCCAGAAGGCACGACTAACCTTAATGTAGTTGTATTGCCGTCCCAGAAGGTACGACTAAAATTAATGTAGTTGTATTGCCGTCCCAGAAGGTACGACTAACCTTAATGTAATTGTATTGCCGCCCCAGAAGGCACGACTAACCTTAATGTAGTTGTATTGCCGCCCAAGAAGGCACGACTAAGCTTAATATAATTATAGGGCCGCCACAGAATGCACGACTAATCGTAATGTAATTGTATTGCCGCCCCAAAAGGCACGACGAACCTTAATCTAGTTTTATGGCCGTCCCAAAAGGCACGACTAACCTTAATGTAGTTGTAATGCCGTCCCAGAAGTCACGACTAACCAAAATTTAGCAGTATTGCCGCCCCAAAAGGCACGACAAGCCTTGATGTAGTTTTATGGCCGCCTCAGAAGGCACGACTAACCTTAATGTAGTTGTATTGCCGTCCCACAAGGCACGACTAACCTTAATGTAGTTGTATTGCCGTCCCAGAAGGCACGACTAAACTTAATGTAGTTGTATTGCCGTCCCAGAGGGTACGACTAACTTTATTGTAATTGTATTGCCGCCCCAGAAGGCACGACTAACCTTAATGTAGTTGTATTGCCGCCCAAGAAGGCACGACTAAGCTTAATATAGTTATAGGGCCGCCACAGAATGCACGACTAACCGTAATGTAGTTGTATTGTCGCCCAAAAAGGCACGACTAAGCTTAATATAGTTATAGGGCCGCCCCAGAAGGCACGACTAACCTTAATGTAGTTCTATGGCCGCCCAGGAAGTCACGACTAACCATTATATAGTTGTTTTGCCGCCCCAAAATGCACGACTAAGCTTAATATAGTTGTTGGGCCGCCCCAGAAGGCATGACTAACCTTAATGTAGTTGTATTGCCGCCCCAGGTACAAAGACTAAGCTTAATATAGTTGAAGGACCGCCCAAGAAGGCACGACTAACCTGAATGTAGTTGTATTGCTGCCCCAGAAGGCAAAATTAATCTTAATGTAGTTGTAGGACCGCCCCAGAAGGCACGAATAACCTTAATGTAGTTGTACTGCCGCCCCAGAAAGCACGACTAACCTTAATGTAGTTGTATGGCCGCCCCAGAAGGCACGACTAACCTTAATGTAGTTGTATTGCCGCCACAGAAGGCACGACTAACCTTAATGTAGTTGTATTGCCGCCCCAGAAGGCACGACTAACATTAATGTAGTTGTATTGCCACCCAAGAAAGCACGACTGACCTTAATTTAGTTGTATTGCCGCCCCAGATGGCGCGACTAACCTTAATGTAGTTGTATTGCCGACCCAGAAGGCACAATTAACCTTAATGTAGTTGTATTGCCGTCCCAGAAGGCACGACTAAGCTTTATGTACTTGTATTGCCGCCCCAGAATGCACGACTAACCTTAATGTAGTTGTATTGCCGGCCCAGAAGGCACGAATAACCTTAATGTAGTTGTATTGCCGTCCCAGAAGGCACTACTAACCTTAATGTAGTTGTACTCCCGCCCAAGAAGGCATGACTATCCTTAATGTAGTTGTATTGCCGTCCCAGAAGGCACGACTAACCTTAATTTATTTGTATTGCCGCCCTGGAATGCACAACTAACCTTAATGTATTTGTATTGCCGTCCCAGAAGGCACGACTAACCTTAATGTAGTTGTATTGCCGTCCCAGAAGGCACTACTAACCTTAATGTAGTTGTATTGCCGTCGCAGAAGGCACGACTAACTTCAATGTAGTTGTATTGTCGCCCCAGAATGCACGACTAACCTCAATGTAGTTGTATTGCCGCCCCAGAAGGCACGACTAACCTTAATGTATTTGTATGGCCGCCCCGGAAGGCACGACTAACCTTAATGTATTTGTATTGCCGCTCCAAAAGGCACGACTAATATTAATGTAGTTGTATGGCCGCCCCAGAAGGCACGAATAACCTCAAAGTAGTTGTATTGCCGCCCCAGAAGGCACGACTAAACTTAATGTAGTTTTATGGCCGCCCCAGAAGGCGAGACTAACCTAACGTACTTGTATTGCCACCGCAGTAGGCACGACTGACCTTAATGTAGTTGTATTGCCGCCCCAGAAGGCACGACTAACCTTAATGTAGTTGTATGGCCGCCCCAGATGGCACAACTAACTTTAATGTAGTTGTATTGCCGCCCAAGAAGGCACGACTAAGCTTAATATAGTTGTAGGGCCGCCCCAGAAGGCACGACTAACCTTAATGTAGTTCTATGGCCGCCCAAAAAGTCACGACTAAACTTTATGTAGTTTTATTGCCGCTTCAGAATGCACGACTAAGCTTAATATAGTTGTAGGGCCGCCCCAGAAGGCACGACTAACCTTAATGTAGTTGTATGGCCGCCCCAGTAAGCACGACTAGCCTTAATGTAGTTGTAGGGCCGCCCCAGAAACACGACTAACCTTAATGTAGTTGTATTGCCGTCCCAGAATGCACGACTAACCTTAATGTAGTTTGATGGCCGCCTCAGAAGGCACGACTAACCTTAATGTAGTTGTAATGCCGTCCCAGAAGGCACTACTAACTTCAATGTAGTTGTATTGCCGCCCCAGAAGGCACGACTAACCTTAATGTAGTTGTATTGCCGCCCCAGAAGGCACGACTAACCTTAATGTAGTTGTATTGCCGCCCCAGAAGGCACGACTAACCTTAATGTAGTTGTATTGCCGCCCCAGAATGCACGACTAACCTTAATGTAGTTGTATTGCCGTCCCATGTAATATCCATGAATTGTCTGCTCGGCTATCTCTGGAATGATCTTTCCGTTGCGAGACATTGTTGTGTCGCAGGTGTGGAATTCCGATGGCTGCTCGCAGAAGACATATCTTCATAATAATAATAATAATAATAATAATAATAATAATAATAATAATAATAATAATAATAATAATAATAATAAGAAGAAGAAGAAGAAGAAGAAGAAGAAGAAGAAGAAGAAGAAGAAAGGTGAAGAACTATTATTATTATTATTATTATTATTATTATTATTATTATTATTATTATTATTATTAATAATAATAATAATAATAATAATAATAATAATAATAATAATAATAATAGTTTCAGCGATATAAATATCTTTAACAATCTCTTTTTTCAGTCTTTTCAATGATATTTAAAATGGAAATCTCACTAAATCGATAATTACACTTTAATTGTACAAAACCTACATTATGCTAGGCTTTGAAGTTTCAATTTGGATTTTTATCGTAAAGATCTGTTTGTATATTTGTTAGAATTTGATGATTATTTGTTGATTGTAGTGAATCGGTTAAGAAAAATATTTCTCAACCTTTGTATTTAGTCATTTTATAGGATCAGACATCATAATACGATATGACAGCATAAATTAGATTTGTCATATAGACCATCTCTACTTTCCTAACATGGGAAATTCTCTGGATATTTTATGTATACGAGTTTAGTGATTTGAGAAAGGAGTGAGTCATAGTGTTGTGTGTTATTGTCGTGTTTGTATTACATGGAGTGGAGTATCATTATTCATTTTAGAAACGTTTAGTAATAAGTCATACAAGAGTGAATCAAGAAAACCCGTGCAAGTGTGAAATTATTCTTTCATATCTGTAGAGTTTGTGCGTTTAAGAATCCTTCTATTGAGAAGATCATTTGTGTTGAGATCCTTGGAAATAGGAGATAATAACTTCATGTCACGCTCATGATGATACTTGATTAGCTCGGTTTGAGACCCTTGCGAATGACAACATGGTTTTAAAACATTTATATCAAAGTAAAGCTTCAAATTATGCTAAGACAGTATTAGCCGCATTCCAGTCCTTGTGTGTAAGTTCAATGGGCAATTCGTTTCAAGTAACTTTGCCCTGTTACGCCAAAGAACGTTATCTGCATGACTTCGCTTTCACATTTTGAGAATACGAGTATCGAAAGAGGAGCGTAAGGTTTTAGATGATGGAGTCAAATAGGTATAATGGACTGGAGACAGTCAACGAAATGTAACACAGTGAAGAGGTTCGTGTTTGAATCTGGATCAAATGGTTAAAAGTGAAGATTACAGAGAAGGGGGAGATGTGCCCATTTCTTTGTTCTCTAGGGATGACCTAAGCAGCCGTGGTTTTTCAATAACTTTTTGAAGTTCCTATAGTAGATACTGAAGTGTACTATATAGAAGTGAATTAAAGAAAATTGAAAATGAAATTGATGCGTATCAGACCCAGATTGAGAAATGTTGGTGTGATGAGAGAGTACTGTCATTTTACAATGGTTGAAATATTAATTCCTTTTATACATATCAAAAACCTGTTTACGTTGAAATTGCCTTCATTGAATTTACTCTTCTGAAATTTGATTCACTGCGGAAGTACACATTCGAAATAAACCAGGAGAAGAATGGAAAGAGGGGTGGGTGGTTCAGGTGAACCACTATCTATGAACTATAGGTGACAATGAGAACTCGAATCTTGCCTCTCAAATTTCCTTTACTTGACTACCGTATAACAGAAACACGTGACTATGAGATTGCGTATCGCGCACCTCAAAATTCACTTGCTGTTACTTAACGGCAGTATTAAGCAGGCAAGGTCTCCAAGAAACCATCAAAAATTCAGTCGCTTATATGGCTATAATGCGTATACTGGCTAAAATATATTGCGTGCAAGAATTGAAAGCATCTCAAAATTTACGGATGTGCAATAACGACAACAGTATTGCAGGGCGACAGGGAAATATTTTTTTTCATTGTGTCTGTTGAAAAGAACTTTGTGTTTCGTGTAATATTTAAACAAATTGCATTTATAAATATTAAACATAGATTTTACATTTGAATTGCGCGATGTCACTTTATTCTCCATTACATTTTGTCTTTCTTTCTTTTTTATGTTTACTCTAAAATTGTAGTTCTAGCTCAAAATACTCTTTGGAGTAAATCATTCAATCAACAGGAAAGTAAGGTTTTTCAATTAGACCATTGTGTAGATAAAACGCCTAAATATAATAGCGTTGTTTTCGATCGAGGCAGCTACACTGGCTGCAAAAATTGCATTTTTTAACTGTGTTGTACCTTTTCTGAATGTATTTCATAATATTATAGACTGTATTTAACTTTGTTTATATTTGCCTATGTTTAACAGGCAGTCTACTGTTTAGCGCATATATCCATATTTATCTCTGTTTTCTGTAAATGATAAGTACATCGAACAACATTCATAATGACATGCTATCGCAGTATGTGTGGTGTGTCTAAAGATCTGGCTATACGCTGTTCGCATTTGGGCGTGTGTGATATGCGAGTGAATACAATAAAGCATTTGACTGGAATCAAAAATGTTTTCCATCTGATATATGCTCTTAAAGAATAGATCTCTTCTTAATGGATAGACTCCACCGATACAAGCTGGTGAATCTGATGCTTGTCTCTGGAATTTTAAGCTTTAAGAAATAAACCTATAATTTTCAATGACAGATTGGAAAGAAATTGGTTAAAATGTATTGTACTATCTGGGGCTAATTAACGATTCTTATTTACGTCTCAACAGTTTGCTATTTATCCTGAACCTATGGTAAAAATAATTATATTTTTGGAATTAGCTCCTTTTAAACTTACGAGTGTTTGACAGTATCCCTTACAACCAATCCATCGCACCGGCCATCATTTGGACATTTGCAGTTGTAAATAACCCTCTCTTCCGGAACCTCATTTCCATCTTCAAGTTGGCGCCAGACATTCCACATGTCCGCACATACTGAAAATGCCGGACACTCAATCTTGTCGGCGTCAGGACGCTGATAAAGATGTAAGACAAATGAATCTTTGTATTGTTTAAACTCAGCAATAAATAATGTAAGATGACGTTTTCATTGGGAACTAAAACCCAACAAAACTGACTTATCGTTTAATGTAAAAATTAATGTAATCAAAAGGAAAGTGTAATCTTAACTTGAAATATGGAATATTTAGCCAAAATATTCAACCAAATCTGAATGTCAGTTCACAATTCAGTATGTCTGTCGTTACTACAAATAAAAAGGCTTTGAAAGGCTCCTTTATATAAAATGATGCTAGTATACTTTGATGATGGGTGTAGTTACTAAACCTTGTAAAAGCTCAAAAACAACTGAAATAAATTTGAACAAATCTGACCAAAAAGAAAGAAATACCTGCTATTAATGCAATTTTGTATTTGTACATAAGTATATAAAACTCTAATAGGTCTGCAAGCATTAAGTAAACCAGGACAAATCCTTTTGCGTATGGCTTTTGGATAGATGTCTTGTAGTTGAGCGCTTTCAGAACCACTTGGGACTCTTGCTCCTGTGTGTATATATATATATATATATATATATATATATATATATATATATATATATATATATATATATATTTGTGTGTGTGTGTGTGTGTGTGTGTGTGTGTGTGTGTGTGTGTGATAAACTTGTGAGGATGACCATGTTTTTTCAAATGTTAGACACTAAGTAACTAAGTCTATAATTCGTGATAGCAGTTACAAGGTTTCTTTGGTATGCTATAAAAAACAGTGAACTTAAAGCAATCTGATTACTAAAAGAGACTTAAATTATTTTTATTTTAATTTTCTTTTTCTTTCCAACAATCCTAACTATGTTGGATATAAAATCGATAACATGTTTCGTCCTGTGTTGTAGATAAAGAACTGCTGTTCTGATATTTCGCATTATGGTTTCCAAGAAATAAATTTAAATTCCATGCAACTATAATTACAGTTTAGGTCACACTCCAAAACGTACGCAAAAATATCAAATAAGAACATCAATAACTGAAGTAACAAACTAACATATCGCCAACGTTTCCTGGCTTTGACTTTGCGTGTGTTACAAATGTGTTTGTCCCAGACCCTATATTAAAATGTTGATTTACATGGTGTATCAATTTGACAGGAAGTAAATGTCATTAATATACATCACCGTTTGTGTAGGGATGGAACTGTTGATCTCCTCCATCACATGCCTCTTTCAATGAAATATAGAATCATTCATTAAGCTCGGTGTCTCGCTTTATTTAGAATATATATTTCTTATTTGCTCACCGAAATATACCCCAAATCTCCAGTACAACACAGCAACACCGTGTTAGAGAGAAGTTCAAAGTTAAAGAACGGTATGACTGTTAATGGTTTGGATGTAATGATGACTCGTCTGGCAAAGATATGTGTGTAATGATTACTTTTCAGGCAAAATTATAAATGTAATGATGACTAGACAAAATTATGAGTGTAATGATGACTAGACAACATTATAAGTATAATGCTGACTAGACAACATTATAAGTACAATGATGACTAGACAACATCATGATTGTAATGATGACAAGACAACAGGATGAGTATAGTGATAACTAGACAACAGTATGAGTATAATAATGACTAGAAAACAGAATGAGTATAATCATGACTAGAAAAATGGACGAGTATAATGATGACTAGGCAACATTATGAGTATAATGATGACTAGACAAATGGATGAGTATAATGATGACTATACAACAGTATGAGTATAATGATGACTAGGCAACATTATGAGTATAAGGATGACTAGACAAACGGATGAGTATAATGATGACTAGACAACAGAATGAGTATAACGATGACTAGGCAAATGGATGAGTATAATGATGATTAGACAACATTATGAGTATAATGATGACTAGGCAACATTATGAGTATAATGATGACTAGACAAATGGATGAGTATAATGATGACTAGACAACAGTATGAGTAAAATGATGACTAGACAACAGAATGAGTATAATGATGACTAGACAAATGGATGAGTATAATGATGACTAGACAAATGGATGAGTATAATGATGATTAGAGAACAGTGTGAGTATAATGATGACTAGACAACAGTATGAGTATAATGATGACTAGACAACAGTATGAGTATAATAATGACTAGGCAACATTATGAGTATAATGATGACTAGGCAACATTATGAGCGATTGATAAACTGGCATATTTTCTGATGATGACCAAAATATATACTTACTTTTACAGTAATCAAGTAAAAAGATATATATATATATATATATATATATATATATATATATATATATATATATATATATATATATATATATATATATATTGCACGCATCTATTCGCCCAAAGGGCAATAGCGTTTACCAATCTCAAAAGGACAGTAGCTTTTACCAAATTTGAAAGGGCAATAGCGTTTAGCAAAATCGACGGGCCAGTATATTTGAAAACAACCAAAGGGTAATACCTTTTTACAAAACAAAGGGGCTGTAGCTTTTAAAGAGCATTAGCTATTACCAAAATCAAAAGCATAATAGTTTTACCAAAATCAAAAAGCCAATAGCGTTTAACAAAATCAAAGGAGCAATAGGTTTTAACAGTCAAAAGGACAACAACTTTTCCAAAATCATAAGCGCAATAATTTTACCAATTCAAAAGAACAATAGCGTTTAGCAAAATCAAAAGCTCAGTTGATTTTACTATCAAAATCAAAAGGGTAATAGCTTTTACCAAAATTTAAAGAGCATACAGACTTTCAATCTTTGGTGACCATAACATGTGTATATATCTACATTACTTATATCAATCCATTAAAACTTCTACCTTACTCTGCTTTCAGTTCCAAGGCAGAAAGGTCAATAACTGTGATAAACATTGTTAGAACACCGAGCTATGTCTATATGGTTATCCTCAAACGGAATATCAATAACGTTTCAGTGATCCATTTAAAACGGTAAAAGTAGTTGTATTTACAAGATTATGTTGTGTAGTACATCCATCTCCAAGAAAACAGAGAAACAAAGAAGAGAAAAGGGTGTTCAAATGGCAGGAGCATGCTGCTTTGTCGAGAAGAGTTCATACAGATGATGAGAGCTGCATGTATTCAATTGCACAGTGGTCCATAGAAGACTACAAGACAAGCTCTGGTCATGCGCTGCATTCAAATATATAACAAGAAGACAATAACTCTAATAATAGTTAGGGGAAGTCATCATTTTGTTGATATGCGCATGTCTAAATGATGAGCATAACAGATACGATGGCGCTCTACAGTTTCGTATTTTGCATAGGGTTTAAATTTTAAAGAAAATGAATTCCCCCGCGATTCCTCATTCTATGCACTTTCCGAAGCTGGTATTGTCTAGCCTGGCAAGATTCATTTTTCCTATTTTTATAGCTGCTAAAGATAGTGTACTTAAGAAAAATTCAGGTTGATGTTTGGATTGTAGTTAGCATTGTGCTAAGATCATTTATAATTTCCAAAAGTATAATAGCCAAGGAAATGTCAGCCAAATTCTATCAAATTAGCATAGACGGATGCCAACATTCTCTCCACTGTGAATGTTTTTAATGCAAACAACTTCATCTTACATATATTATGTCCCTCAAAATTACATAACAGCTAGTGAGCGCCCCTTTAGAGAGCACATAGGTATTATTATTGTATGATTTCATTTTGATAATGTGGCTGAACTATTTAGACGCAGCATCAAAACAGCCCTTTTGAATACTTCTGCTGTATTTCCCTCCTCAGAACAGTGTCTATTAGTGTCAGAGTCTCAAACAAGTACAGGCACTGCACCTACCCACCCCCATAAAAAATGAGCTTTTTCAGAAGTACGCATTACATTTTGTCAACATAACAACCAATGTTATGATGAAAGACAGGAACATGAAACTAGCCATAATTATTCCTGAGATGTTAACAATAAATTTTACATTTTGAAAAGGGATTGAACGTATGAGGTTCATAAAGGTAAAAGGTCAGATGGTAAAATATTTGCTTATTGCTTAATATGCAATAAAGCAAATTTGCTTAACCATCACTTTTTCTCTGCAAATACATGAATAGAAACATTTTCACTGTATTTTTCTTTTACTTAATTCAACAGTTTTAAATGCAAGTTGACTTTGTTACAATATTCAAAGACTTCTAATTTCCACATAATTAAGGTCACTATTCACACAAATATGCCTCATGACAAATTATGTAAGCAAGAGCAAAATAAGCATAATTAGCTTATTTTCATGCATAAAATCAATTTGTATGTACCATTGTTTTCAGAACATCATACATAATTATATGAAAATAATAAAAACTAATTGCATACATTTTTTATTTGTTTTAAGGTTGCTCTTTACAGTTTCGTATTTTGCATAGGGTTAGAATTTTAATGAAAAATAATTTCCCCTCATTTCCTCACTGGTTATACTGGCGATTTTAAAAAAGGCTTTGTGTATCTTAGGTATTGCTCAAAGAACCTTTATTCCCTTTATTTGGTGTATGATTCATAGGTGTACTATGGGTTATAGAGTATACAGCTTGGCCTTACTCTAGATGTGCATCTTTCCACTTAATCATTTTAACTTCTTGAACTTCAAAGGCAAATTGTTAAAATAGAACCGATAACTATTATTAACATTTTATGTATTTGGTAATTCATTCATTGCTCTTTCGGAAGCTGGTATTTTTACTTCTTGAACTTCAGATGTAAATTGTTAAAATAGTGCCGATAACTTTTTTAAATATTATGTATTTGGTAATTCATTCATTGCATTTTCAGAAGCTGGTATTTTCTAGTCTGGCAAAATTCATTTTTATAGCTGCTAAGGATAGTGTACTTTAAACAAATTCATGCTGATTTTTGGAGCACAAGGGAGCAGTCATTTTAGTTAGCAGTGTCGTAAAACGATTTACAATTTCCAAACGTAGAATATCCAAAGAAATGTCAGCCACATTACATGAAATTAGCAAACAGGTGGTGCTCACCAGTTAGTATGTACTTTTGAGAGAGTGATTTATGTAAGATGAAGTTGTTTGCATTTTAAACATGCACAGTGGAGAGTATGTTGGTATACCTCTATGCACACATATTTCATGTAATGTGACTGACATTTCTTTGGATATTGTACTTTTTGAAATTGTAAATGATCTTAGCACACTGCTAACTAAAATGACTGCTCTCTTGTGCTCTAAAAATCAACCTAAATTTGTCTAAAGTACACTATCCTTGGCAGCTATTAAAATAGTGAAAATAAAGTTTGCCAAACTAGAGAATATCAGCTTCTAAAAGTGCAATGAATGAGTTACCATATACATAAAATGTAAAACAAGTTATCGGCTCTTCTTTTACAATTTACCTTTTAAGTTCAGGAAATGAAAATGCGCAAGTAGCACTGTTTTGAAAAGTACACATCTGGAGTAAGGCCAAACTGTGTACTCTATAACACATATTACACCCATCAATCATACACCAAAATAAAGGGAATTATAGGATTTTTGAACAATACCAGAGATATACAAAGTCTTTCTTAAATGGCCAGTATAACTAGTGCGGAAACTCGGGGAAATTCTTTTTCCTTAAAATTCTAAACCTATGCTAAATACGAAACTGTAGAGAGCCACCAAAGGTATAGTAACATTCTCTCCACTGTGCAAGTTTTACATGCAAACAAATTCATCTTACATATTTCACTCCCTCAAAAGTGCATAATAACTGGTGAGCGCCCCCTACAACGTTTCAAGGCTATCAATTGAAAACTGTTTAACTAATTAATTCTCTCATACACTACGCAGGTTCTAATAGCAGCAACCGCAGGAACACAAAGATTGTTGTTGCTACGCCCATTGTCAGGTGATGCTTATACCATTTTCAAGTTTATGGTTATCCATTGAAATCTGATAGACGAACTGCGTTACAATTGCTTGCACGAGATAATGAGATACACTGTATTCTGCTGAAAATGAGCAAATGCAATAACTCTCACAAACACTGCAGTAGCAAATGAGTTTCTGGCATGCTCGTCTTTTGTCACAGTTTGCAAATAAATAAATCAGTAACTCTTAAGATTGGGGGCAAAGTGATTTGAGTATCTTCAGGGGATGACTATAACATTTGCTATACCTCGTGCCAATCCATCAAAAACTCTGTGACTGGTTGCGCTAACTTGATTATGGACAAGAAAATTCCTTTACACCCCTTTCCCGTGTCAGATGTATAATAAGGTAATAAACACACATCGATGTGACCAGCCTGTTAATGTCTAGAATAATCGAAGTTAGGAATGATAATTCGAATCTAAGATAAATTGTACAGCATAATTAGACCGTAGCTATGACAACCCGAATGTTTACATGATAATTAACCATTAATTATTCCGATGAGTCATTAATGCAGTTTAAGACCGATCTTCGTGCGTGTCATATGGGTTTGTGAATAAGTGATTCAAAAATAACCCACTTAAAGAAAGAGATGAATTAAGGACGCCATGAATATTCAAGACAAACAGTGACGGAATGACTTCCGGTGGGAGATCAAGATTTCAGCATTATGAAAATTGATCTATTATTTCGTCAGATTGGAGCTTATTTAACTTGCAGAAAGGAAATTACAACCACCATGTGTTATAAGAGAAGACCACTAAGGAGTTTTGATCGATATTATCCCTAATCCTAAGTAGTTAACAACATATATAGACAATGAATGACGAAAGATCAACGGCTTAACGCTGAAAAGGCACCGAAGTCGCTATCTAAATTTACGTCCTGAATATCAGATATATTAACTTATCCAATTGGCACGCTATCTCGATAGATTTTAAAAACATTATCAGAAATCTTTGCAATGTTAGTTACTTTCTTTCTCAGAACACGTGACAAAACTAACAATAATTAACATGATGAAAGCTTGTTATGGAAATAGCAAAATAAAACGTCCCACTTTGACACATTACTCTTTCTTGCGTATTTTGTATATGCAGACTGGCCTTTTGCAAGAAACGCATATGGTCTGGACTGGACTTAAATTCATTGTGAAAGCGTGAATAGGTTTGAACATTTATCGCGAGGTACATGCTTTCATCACGCTTTTTGACTAAACCGTGTCTAGGTCCAGGTGGTAATAGATTGCCATCAAGTAGTAATTGCTTTGTACGCTAAATGTGATTTCTCAATTTAAAAAGAAGGAAAAAAAACATGTCGTTTTTCATTTACAACTATCTGCGGTTGTATTTGGATTAAACATTTATTAAGTTCTTGTGTAAGCAATTTGTATAAGCGTAATAACAGTGTTACTACTTTCAGTGTTAGAAATTTATATAACGTAGGTGGTTTATCCATGGCAACTCTTTCAAATTATATCAAAATAGAGGCTGAAAATTGATTGCTGAAAATTGAAAATTCAGTGGTTTATTGTATTCAGTTTTACGACATGTTGGGATGAGGTAACCATTGTGTGGTTGGGATCAATTATACGAAACGCATTGTTTATTATTTCCTAACAACAATCATTTGGCTTCTTTGAAACATCAATTTTGGTTTCCTTTTTCCGGAAACAAATAAACTTTCAAGAACCAAATCGAACACAATATGGCTTCAAGGAGAAAAAAACATTACATACTGCACTTTGAAATTTTCACGGTGAAGTTACCTAAACTACAAACAATTTAGAATGTCCAGCGTTAAATTGTCCTTGGATATAAATATTGCAATTTTATTTCCAGAAACTGAAAGAAAAATATCTCTTTGAAAACAGTTTTTTCTCTGCCTTTATTTGTTACGCGACAGATTGCTAAATAGACCTCACGGGGACTGGGGGACTGCTAAAAGGATATATATATATATATATATATATATATATATATATATATATATATATATATATATATATATATATATATATATGTATATATATATATATATATAACCGGAATAAATGATATACCTTGTACAGTGCGAGTTGGGAATTTGAGAAGAAAAGTACTTACAGTTTCATTTACTTTAATGACAGCTACGGCATCTGACTTACAAAAAGTCAACAGAAGCACTCCAGTGACAAAAAGTACAGTCTCTATTGTTAGTCTCATATCCTGTAATAATAATAATAATAATAATAATAATAATAATAATAATAATAATAATAATAATAAACCAACAACAACGATGATGATGATGATGATGATAAAAATTATATTATTATTATATTATTATTATTATTATTATTATTATTATTATTATTATTGTTGTTGTTGTTGTTGTTATTGATGACACTACTGCTACTACTACTACTACTACTGCTAATAATAATGAAAATAATTACAATGATGATGGAAATAACGATGATGCTAATAACAACAACAATACAGCTACTACTAATACTACTACTACTACTACTACTACTACTACTACTACTACTACTAATAATAATAATAATAATAATAATAATAATAATAATAATAATAATAATAATAATAATAATAATAATAATAATAATAAGCAAAAACAGCATCTTGAGCAGAAGATGTAGAAGTTCAGGAGTTTATACATATATCAGTGTTTGCATATAACAGTACCATAATGAAGACATGGTGCTGATTAAAAGTACAATTCTAAAACTGTAAATTAGAAAATGTGCACAAACATATGTTTAAAAAGAAAATCAACCATTCCAAATAAATTTAAAAGATGCAAAGTAATGATGCTAGGTTCTTGAAAATTTATATGGAATCAAAAAGAAGATTAAAAATGTTGACTGTTAATTTGAAGCTTATTTGAATATTTAAAGGAAGGAAATGCAAGTACAAACTGTCTCAGGTGTAAAAAGAGATCCTTCAAAAAGAAAACTGTTTATAAACAAGTATCTTGCTGATAAAATTGACTTACTTCGACTAAATGGCTATTCTTGAAGTGCTATTGAGAACGGGTCTCATCAAACAGAAGAGAAAATTTAAAAACAGGCAAGCAGTAGGTTATTAGATGAAGTAAATAACAACGGACGCTAAATAAGTGGCCGCTGATTGTCTAACTGTTGCTCTCCATATACCCGTGATAATTAGGGCGGTATCAGACATCAAGAGCAGGCCAAAAAGAAATGCAGCAACAAAACCATATAATGAAATTTATATAATGAAATTTTGCCCACACGCTGTTGGATAGCGGTAGCAGGACACAAAACATTGTATACAGTATTTATGAAATGAGTCATGCCATAATTATCTCCCGCCATTATATCTTGATAATAAATGTCAGACAGCAGGTAATTACCGACCTAATAGCCCATCTTCATTGAGTAATGTGGGTCATATTTAGTTTACCTCTCAATTACCGTAATTCTATTGATAGACGTCCATTTCATGATTCAGATAACAACGGGAATTAGTTTTGCGATAGCATGATTGAAAACAGCTCTTTATGAATATAAATTCTGCAGAGATTAAATTGATGACGTCCTCCAAATGCTATGTTTAAAAATTGGCATAATTATTTTCTTTATCTACTTTGTCCTTAAACAACCTTGCGATACCGTATCTGCTTGGAAAGGGTTAGAGAAAATTAAAATAAAAAAATAGTAGGGAAATTTTGAAATGAATCTAAATGTTCTTTTTTCATGCAAATTTATATAAGAAAGCACAAGTAATAACCATTGATGCATAATATAGATTTTGCCTTTTGGGAAATCTGCTCTTTCTTTGTTTTCTTTACGATTGTAAATATTGCAAAACAATATTTTTAAACGTTTTCTACGCATGGTAGATATTGCAAAACACAATAATTTTTTTAACGTTTTTTACGCATGGTCTTAAACTGATTGTTACTAAGTTGTCAAAAGTTTCAAGTCAGGTAATTTGATTACAAAATAGACATTGACAGAAGTATTGTCAGTTAACTAGATAACAGAAACAATGTTGTCAAAAGTAACAAGTCAGGTAATTTGACTACAAAATAGACATTGACAGAAGTATTGTCAGTTAACTAGATGACAGAAACGATGTTGTCCAAAGTATCAAGTCAGTTAACTAGATTACAAAATAGACGTTGTCAGAAGTTTCAAGTTAATTAATTTGATTACAAAATCGGCATGGGCAGAAGTATTGTCATTTAACTAGATGACAGAAACGATGTTTTAAAAGTATCAAGTCAGTTAACTAGATTGCAAAATAGACATTGTCAGAACGATTGTCACTTAACTAGATGACAGAAACAATGTTGTCAAAAGTATCAAGTCAGTTCACTAGATTACAAAATAGACGTTGTCAGAAGTTTCAAGTTAATTAATTTGATTACAAAAATAGCCATTGGCAGAAGTATTGTCAGTTAACTAGATGATAGAAACGATGTTGTCAAAAGTATCGTCAGTTAACTAGATTACTAAATAGACGTCAGAAGTTTCAAGTTAATTTGATCACAGAATATACGTAGGCAGAAGTGTCGTCAGTTGTCAAAAGTATTAAGTCAATTAACTAGATTACAGAATGGTTGCATATCATAACTGATATAAAGAGACGATTTCTCCTTGTAAATTTGCTTTAAATTATTATTGCTCTGTCATCCTTTTTTAAAAAAAGTAAGAGACACAATGGTAAGTGGGGTATGGGTACATCGAACGTAACGAAAAATTTTCTTTCGTTTATGTTGACGTAATGTAATTGTTTCATTTTTTCTTTACACATAATATAACTTATATTTATCTGTATGTGTGTGTGTGTGTGTGTGTGATTTGGATTTAACGTAATTTTAACAATTTTGCACCGATACAATATCTGCATCTTGGCAGTTGATAGTGATGTCTAGTCTAGCGCATTGTGCTGAAGACATGGATTATGATGTCCCAACCAGTCTCATTATCCTGACATGAGGCCTACCAGTCCTAACACTGTCCTGTTAATCCTGAGCGACTAGCAAGGCAGCTGATATAATCTTTTTGGTATGACTCAGCCATGGTTCGAACCCGCAACCTCCCACACCTGAGGCAGGCACTCTAACAAGTAGGCCACTGGAGCGGTCTTCTTATCTTTGTATAGATTACGTTGAATTAATGTTCATGAACAAGAACATTACAACAAAAATCCAAGTTAAATGCACCAGAAATCCTATAAACAGCAAATTACAACATTACTTGTAGTAATGTTCTTGACTAAGCAAATACTATGTAAGTTAAGTAACCACTGCATTTCGTCTCAGTATGTAGTTGATTGAAACAAGCTACGGCCCGGTCTTACTGCTGGTTTGAGGTCGGATAAATATTTTATCTTCGCATTAAATTATTACCTTCCGATGACTTTTTAGATTGTAGTAAAAATATGCACAAATGCATCTTGAACATATCTTAATAATGTTGATATATTGGATATTTCTGACAACCTTTAAAGGTCTTTAGTGGTAGGTATTACATGATCAAATCCATAGTGGTATGCTAATTCGTGATCAAGTACTTCAAGGTAAGTCCTATGTGATCGAATCATTTATAATACGTCCTTCGTCATTGGATCCTTTATGGTGTGTCTATCGTCATCGAATATTTCATGGTATGTCCTACGTCATCGAATCCTTCATAGTATGTCCTACGTCATCAAATCAATTAGGTATGTCCACGTCATTGAATCCTTCATGGTGTGTCCTACGTCACCAAATCCTTCAAGGTAAGTCCAACGTCATCGAATCCTTCATGGAGTGTCTTACGTCATAAAATCCTTCATATGGTATGTCCTACGTCATGGAATTTTTAATGGTATGTCCAACGTCATCAAATAATTTAGTCTGGTATGTCCTACGTCATCGAATCCTTCATGGCATCCCTACGTCATCGAATCCTTCATGGTATGTCCTACGTCATTAAACCATTTAGGTTATATACTACGTCATCGAATCCTTCATGGTGTGTCCTATGGCATCGAATCCTTCATGGTGTGACTTACGTCATCGAATCATTCATGGTATGTCATACGTCATCAAATCATTTATTGTATGTCCAACGTCATCAAATCCTTCAAGGTAAGTCCTACGTCATCTAATCCTTCATGGAGTGTCATACGTCATCAAATACTTCATATAGTATGTCGTGCGTCATCGAATTTTAATGGTATGTCCAACGTCATCAAATCATTTAGGGTATTCCTACGTCACCGAATCCGTCATAGTATTCCGGCGTCATGAAATATTTCATGGTATGTCCTACGTCATTAAATTAATTAAGTTATATCCTACGTCATCAAATCATTCATGGTGTGTCCAACGGCATCGAATCCTTCATGGTGTGACTTGCGTCATCGAATCATTCATGGTATGTCCTACGTCATCGAATCATTTATTGAAGGTCCTACGTCATGAAATCATTCATATGGTATGTCCTACGTCATTGAATGTTTAATGGTATATCCAACGTCATCAAATAATTTAGTATGGTATATCCGACGTCAACGGATCCTTCATGGTATTCCTACGTCATGGATTCCTTCATGGTATGTCCTACGTCATTAAACCACTTAAGTTATATCCTACGTCATCGAGTCCTTCATGGTGTGTCCTACGGCATCGAATCCTTCATGGTGTGACTTACGTCTTCGAATCATTCATGGATGTCCTACGTCATCAAATCATTTATTGTATATCCAACGTCATCGAATCATTCATGGTGTGTCCTAAGTCATCAAATCCTTCAAGGTAAGTCCTACGTCATCGAATCCTTCATGGAGTGTCATACGTCATCAAATCCTTCATATAGTATGTCCTACGTCATCGAATTTTAATGGTATGTCCAACGTCATCAAATCATTTAGGGTATTCCTACGTCACCGAATCCGTCATGGTATTCCTACGTCATGAAATATTTCATGGTATGTCCTACGTCATTAAATTAATTAGGTTATATCCTACGTCATCAAATCGTTCATGGTGTGTCCAACGGCATCGAATCATTCATGGTGTGACTTACGTCATTGAATCATTCATGGTATGTCCTACGTCATCGAATCATTTATTGAAGGTCCTGCGTCATGAACTCATTCATATGGTATGTCCTACGTCATCGAATTTTTAATGTTATGTCCAACGTCATCAAATAATTTAGTATGGTATGTCCGACGTCATCGAAGCCTTCATGGTATTTCTACGTCATGGAATCCTTCATCGTATGTCCTACGTCATTAAACCATTTAGGTTATATCCTACTTCATCGAATCCTTCATGGTGTGTCCTACGGCATCGAATCCTTCATGGTGTGACTTACGTCATCGAATCATTCATGGTATGTCCTACGTCATCGAATCATCTATTGAAGGACCTACGTCATCGAATCCTTCATGGTGTGTTCTAGGTCATCGAATCCTTCATGCTGTGTTCTAGATCATCGAATCCTTCATGATATTTCCTACGTCATTAAATCATTTAGGGTATGTCATACATCATCGAATCCTTTATGGAATATCCTACGTCATCGAATCCTTCTTGGTGTGTCCTACGTCGTCAAATCATTCATGGTATGTCCCACGTCATCGAATCCTTTATGGTATGTCCTAAGTTATCGAGTCATTCATGGTGTGTCATACGTCATCGAGTCATTTATGGTATGTCCTACGACATCTAATCCTTCATGGTATGTCCTTTGTCATCGAATCCTTTGTGATATGTCCTACGTCATCGAATCCTTTATGGTATGTCCTAAGTCATCGAGTCATTCATGGTATGTCCTACCTCATCGAATCATTCATGGTGTGTCCTACGTCATCGAATTTTTTATGATATGTCCTACGTCATCGAATCCTTTATGGTATGTCCTAAGTCATCGAGTCATTCATGGTATGTCCTATGTCATTGAATCCTTTATGGTATGTCCTAAATCATCGAATCATTCATGGTATGTCCTACGTCATCGAATCCTTTATGATATGTCCTACGTCATCGAATCCTTTATGGTATGTCCTAAGTCATCGAGTCATTCGTGGTATTTCCTACGTCATCGAATCATTCATGGTGTGTCCTACGTCATAGAATCCTTTATGATATGTACTACGTCATCGAATCCTGTATGGTATGTCCTAAGTCATCGAGTCATTCATGGTATATCCTACGTCATCGAATCATTTATGGTATATCCTACGTCATCGAATACTTCATGGTATGTCCTTCGTCATCTAGTCATTCATTGTATGTCCTACGTCATCGAATCATTCATGGTATTCCTACGTCATCGAATCCTTCATGGTGTGTCCTACTTCGTCAAATCATTCATGGTATGTCCTACGTCATCGAATCCTTTATTGTATGTCGTTCGTCATCGAATCCTTCATGGTGTGTCCAACGTTATCAAATCATTTAATGTATCTCTACATCATCGAATTCTTTATTGTATATCCTACGTCATCGAATACTTCATGGTATGTCCTACGTCATCGAATCCTTTATGGTATTTCCTAAGTCATCGAATCCTTCATGGTGTGTCCTACATCGTCAAATCATTCATGGTATGTCTTACATCATCGAATCCTTTATGATATGTCCTACGTCATCAAATCCTTTATGGTGTGTCCTACGTCATCGAATCCTTCATTGTATGTCCTGCTTGGTTTTATTTGTTATTACACTTTATCCGAAATAAGTGAAATCTTGAATAATGTCCAAGCCAATGTATTTAAACTATAAGGAATCTAAATACCAATATTAATAACATACCTTTGAGAAACGTATCCACTTTTGATGTCTTGATAATATACGGTGATTTAATATTGGAGGAAATGGCGACATATCACTGCAGTACAAATGGTAATAATTTAAGGCCTAACATTAAGCTGACATTAGAGTTATGTAAACCTATATTATATGTATTATCATTCACAATAATAATTTGAAAGAGTCTTTCGATAATGATTTTTCTAATACTAGTTTTCTCTATGTTCGCACTTTAAACATGAAACATTAATACAATTCCAAGGTTGAGTTAAATATCACGTAAACATCACGTAATCTGATAAACACCACGTAAGCATCACCATGGTTATACCATGGTAATTTAATTCATGGTATAACTTCTGGAAAAGTTAAGATGACTTTATTCCTGATTAGTTAAAACAGCTAATATTGTTTACCATTTCAAATCATTCTGAAATGAATATGAGACGTTTTCTGTATTATGTCTTAGCGTTGTAGATAAGAGAGAAATTTTGGATAATTAGGCCTTCCTAGTATTAATATCACTCTTGGAAGACATTTTCTTTGTGCTTAATTGGAAAAATTGCTTTATTTCCTTCAGTCATTCATTAGAATTATTAGGCGCTCAAACTACTTATTTTAGCAATTTCAGAATTACTGTGAATTCATTCAAAGTCATTCTCGGATGATATTAGTGTTTCATTTATTATATAAGTACAAAAGTAGTGAACATCATTCTGAATACCAATGGGACTCATTTGGATTAGCTTTTGTATTTAATATAACTATTCTAACTATTTAGGATTTCGTTGACCATACCATAAGTTATTTTAATTGTTCACTTCATATTTAAATAAATTTTATTTTAAATTTTGAAAACATTTCTTTTCGCTCATTTTTGTTACACAGATCAAGACGACAGTCTTAACATCATCCTTACGTGATCCAGGACTTTGGAAGGCGATGGCTTGCATCTTGCAAATGTGGTATTCTGAGTAGAGTCTCCCTCGCTAATGCTATTTTGCATTTGTTGAAGGAATATTTGAATAGTTAAGCCAGATTTTATGAAATATGTACAATAGAAATCTTTTTTTCTGCTGTGTTATGTTTATTTCTTTTTGGTGTTATTGTTTTGTTTGGGTTTTATTATTTATTGTGTGTGTGTGTGTGTGTGTGTGAATTTTCATTGTATGGGTTTGTGGGAATAATTTAATGCTACTTGTTCTTTGAATAAAATTTTTAAAATAAAATCAAAATGTACAGTAACTACAATTTGCTTTTAAAAAAAACTTCATACCATTATATTCTGACTGCTAGCTTCAAAACTCAATTTTCATACATGTCATGCTCAATTCTACCGTGTGCATGGATTACGAATGTCATGCGCAGGTCTACTGTATGCATGAATTCCAAATGTCATGCTCAGGTCTACTGTGTGCATGGATTCCAAATGTCATATTGAAGTCTACTGTGTGCATGGATTCTGAATGTCATTTTTAAGTCTACTGTGTGCATGGATTCTAAATGACACCATTTAGGTCTACTGTGTGCATAGATTCCGTTATGTCATGCTCAGGTCTACTGTGTGCATAGATTCTGAATGTCATATTCAGGTAAACTGTGTGTATAGATTTGAACATATCATGTTCAGATATATTGTGTGCATAGATTTCCACATACCTTACTCAGGTCTATTGTGAGGATAGATTTCAACAAATTGTTCATCCTGAGATAAAATTATATCGCTATAAATCGAACATGCGAGTACCTGCTTCATTTCCAAACTAAATGACTGATGTTGTGTCAAAGGTGAGTCTTTAATGAAAAGAATGTGATTCTAAAATTTGTGGAAGTACCTTGGATACGTCAAATTCACAGACATTGACTTGAAACAAATAGCATATAAATTGTCTGGTGTCAAGAGCTAATTCAGATATAGGTGTTATTTAAAAAGAAATGGGCTTAGATAACTGGATACAATGTACATATATCTACAGCGATCTAATTATTAAATACTTTGTTAAGTTCTAATAGAGGAATTGATTGGACTATCTTCCTAAAACCTATCCTTAAATATTATGATAAGTTCCACTGTAAAAAGGGGTTGGTGGGATATTCCTGAAGCCTTTTATTAATTACTATGATACGTTTAATTGTAAAAATGGGTTGGTTGTGTCTTACTAAAGCCTATTATTAAATAATATAAGTTCCACCGTAAAAGTTGTTTGGTGGGGTCTTTCTAAAGCCTATTATTAAACACTATAATAAGTTCCATTGCAAGCAAGGGTTGGTGGGGGTCTTCCAAAAGTCAAGAATAACTAAACCAGTTAAATTTAACAAATTAATTCATCAAATGTTTCTCTTCGCTTTTAAACTATTCGATTAAATTAGGAGGGCGTGAGTTAATCATGCTACATTTTGAATACTTCTTTATCCATTTTCTAATAGCAGGTAAGAGGCTCGTTGTTTTTAAGATTTATAAGTGTGAGACATAAAGTTTCATAGAACACAAAACATTTATACATTATGTGCAAATTAAATAATATTTAAAATAAAAAGCACACAAATTAAACCTGACTTCCTATCCTGTTTTATTTTTATTTTTATCTTTTCTGTGAATCACAAAATATGACACATTTAAAGGTGCACACAACTGACCATTTAGAGTAATAAGACAATATAACAAATACTCGTAATTACAGCACCTTTTCACATTCTTGAAGGTTGTTTTTGACTTTCACATACGAATAAATATGACAATGTATTTCTTGCTCTCGAACAAACACTATTTATTAATTCCCAAATCGGACTATGAAGATAACGGAAAATTAGTATGATCTTGACCTTTGGAGACATGCCCATATCGATATGACTAGTTCTTTTTGGCTGAAAATAAAACACAATCATGATAACTGATCTTACAGTCAAAATCCCAATGCCGTGTGTCTAAACATGTGAAAAGCCTGCCATTTATGACTTGTGGGGCCACATGATGACTGTTATAAATGCTGGCTATGGGTGCACCGTCCAAATATTCCATGTTTTCAATTAATCGCATAACTGAATAGTCACATTTTTCACAGTAATGAAACTTCAGCAGTATTTAAGAACTGAATAAAGAGGATAAAGTGCTAAAAAATTGCAATTTCAACTAAGTGATAAAGACATACAATTTCAACTAAGTGATAAAGACATACAATTTCAACTAAGTGAAAGACATACAATTTCAAGTAAGTGATAAAGACATACAATTTCAACTAAGTGATAAAGCATGAAATTTAAAATAGGTGATAAAAACATGCAATTTCAGCTAAAAGACTTGCCATGATACCTGAATTATTTCATGTTTGCTCTTTAGTGCGTGCCATTTTATTACTTATAACCTGTATTTATGTCATTATCCACAATTTCTAGGATATTTAGTCATAACACAAAATAATATATTTTCAGATTTAGATCCAAACATAAGTACCTTGGTAACTACCTATGATAAGTCTTACGCATCATAATAGTCCACATGTTAAAAAAACTGAATTTTCTATTAAAACAGCAGTATTAACAGCCTACGCAAGAACCATGATCTAAAGAACATTTAATCAGAATTGCAATAAATTCTTATACCATATTTGGTTTGGAGAATAAATTAGATGACCCGGGGTCATTAATAAGTATGACGGGAGATCCTAGTGGCCTAGTGGTCTAAGGCACTCTTTTCCGCTCATTCGAGTTCGAGACTGGAGCTCGGCTTATGCGGTTATGTAAGAAACCTCGCCTGTAGCTTCCCATGGGTAGTTTGTTCTTACACATTTTACTGGGGAGGGTCCACCAGTGTTATACTAGCCGCATTATATAGCTTATCATGTGCTGCAAAGTGGTGCTAAGTCCACAGAGCATGGCAAATAAAACAAGAGATTCGTTTTCACATTTTTCATTTAGTGGGGTACGCCTCTCTAAGTACTGGTTTTCAAGGTTAGATAAAGTGTTAATTCATTAAATTTGATGGTTTCTCTTCTTTCTGTTACATGGTTAAAGACCAATGGGTCGTAACAGCAATAGGTTCTACATCTCCAGAATACACTTATGGCGTCATAATTTGGCTGAACATCTAGGATATCGGACATCTGTTCTAAGAATCTGGGTTTGCTTATCTCTCATGCTCGTCGCATGGTCTCCTCATCAGAATCACTCGAATCACGGTCAACATTGGCATCAGTCTCAGACCCTCCATCTCAAGTTCTGCATTAGTCTCATCAAACCAGTGCATAATTTGTTTTACTGTACACTCGGAAAAAAACTGCAGTACTATCAGAGAGATAATTTACTGCCGGTTTGTTTTCTTTCACCTTTTATATTGTTTCTTTAAAACCAGAATCCTCATTCGTTTTACTTTTTTGCCAATCCGTCTATCCAATACAATCATCCTCTTGGTTGATTGGATCGAGTTTTAATCCTGTAATCTAAACAAAATATTCCTCTAACTTTGCTATTGTTTTGGGATGATACCAATTTATGCCAACTGCATTATTAATTTATGCCACACGCATTATCAGTTTATACCACATGCAAGATCAGTTTATACCACATGCATGATCAGTTTATACCACATGCAAGATCAAATTATACCACATGCATGATCAGTTTATACCACATGCAAGATCAGTTTATACCACATGCATGATCAGTTTTTACCACATGCAAGATCAGTTTTTACCACATGCAAGATCAGTTTATACCACATGCAAGATCAGTTTATACCACATGCATGATCAGTTTATACCAGAAACACGATCAGTTTTATTCATTTTATGATCATCTTGCATTATAGTTTCAATGTCGTCCTTATAGTACCTGAGGAAAACTATATCATTACGTATTTCGTGATTACAGTGTAATATATTATGTTTCCGTGGACAATGGGTCCTTTGCCATTACATTGACCCAGATAACAAAACCAAGCTTTTCACGGAGGAATCTTTTAGTAACTTTCTCAGATTCTATTTGGCATTTGGTGGACAGGCAAGAGAGGTTGTTTATATGTGTCGTTGTTTAAAAGTGCATGAACTTTATGCCGATTCATAGAAAAAAACTGTCCACCGACAAGAACATTTTTGACTCACTATCGTACAGCAATTTCGTGGAAAACGTTAGTGATTGTTTGCAAATTCTTGGAACTCGTTATCAGTACTAACTAAACAAAAACTGATCTATAAATTATATAATTGTTGTAGCATGGTATATCCATTTTGGTAGGAAAGTACACCGTAATCAGAAGGATATTACATCCGTTAATACCATGCGGTCACATCATCCCGATACCGTTACATGCGTTCCAAATGCATCAAATATTATGATTTTTCGCACATTTTCAAAGTATAAATCATTTTAAGAACAAATATTTTAATTATATCACATCCATTTGCTTTCTCGTGCCACAAAACCCATTTAAAGATCGTTGCTGAGAGAAATCAATTAACGCATCCATAACGATTTAAAGAATTGACAAGACAGATGCAAAAATGAAAAACTTTTCTTGTAGTGATTTTCATCTTACTAGTAGACATATGACGGATGGATAAAGATAGTATTCACATGGATGGTAGTTAGAAGACAGGACATTATATATATATATATATATATATATATATATATATATATATATATATATATATATATATATATATATATAGTTTAATACAAACAATACTATCATTAGAGAAATTAAATTCGTACTCTACGGAGTTTCGAACCCAGGTCTGCGAGTAAATGGCATATATATATATATATATATATAACATGTTCAGTGTACAGATTCGAAACGGAAGGCTCAGGTATTGTGTACGATCATATTCAGTGTACATAGAAGTACAGACTCGGTACCTAAAGATCAGGGATTGTGTACTATAATGTTCAATTTAGTTAGAAGTACTAATTCAGAACAGAAGTTAATGATCATATGGTATAATGCACAGTGTGAAAAGTAAATAAATATGAGACGTATTTACCATGAAAGACATGAGTAGAGTGTACGTAAATATTCTTCATATTTGTGTGCGTCATCATTTAGGTAATTGTTAAGGCCAGCAACGTATGGAAATATAAGCTATTTGGCATAGATACAAAACCAAATCCATAGATGTACAGGGAGTGATCATCCGGGGAACTGTTGTTTACGTCAAAACCAAACCCATTTTCGAAATAAATAAAATATCTTATATCGCTATCCAGAGTCGTTCTGCAAGTGAATCCTAAAGCATTCCAGGGATAATGTTCCTGGTAATAATTAATTACAAAGGTTCTTTCGTCAATAAATTTGGTGTTAGAATTTATTTTCTCAAATATTTCAGCAACGTAATAAAATTCATATTCAGTTTTTGCACAATGTATCAATAATAGTTCACCTAAATATCAGTTTACAAAATAAATACCTTACATTTAGATTATGTACGTAAATCGATGTATGTACAGAATAAATGCCTTACGTTTAGATTATGTACTTAAATCGATGTATGTACAGAATTAATGCCTTATTTTTAGAGTATGTACGTAAAAGCGAGCAGGCAGTAAATTAAATACAATTTGTTTGCTTTTTCGTTTTCTAAACAAATACCTGAAAAGCTTGCACAATTAGGGCAAAATAATTTTCATTATTTTAGATAAGAACAATATTACGCCATTCAAAAGAAAACTGGTTTTACAATAGAAATTATCCTAATTATGTTATTCCCCCACCTACTAAATTGTTTTACTTTAACATGCACTAATTGGAGTCTTCGATTTCAACAAAAAGAGAATGTCGATGACTGCAAAGTGTCACATCAATCAAAACACGATAACGTTTCATACTTTCTTTAGAAATTGAGGGTTCTGTCTTAAAACATGTATCATACATGTCATTTAACAGACGAGCCATTCCATTAAAACGCTTGTCAAACAAAAAACAAATAGAAAACGCTTGTCAAAAAAAACACCTGTCAAATAAAATAAATCTTGAAACATGTATAGGTCTGTCTTCAACAGAACCAATTGAATTGTTAGGATCTATTAAACAAGAAAGATATGCCAGAAAATGGTAAAAGTTATACTCACTGCGAAATGCAACAAAAATCTATCAATGTCTGAGATCGGCGCCCGTCTAGATCAAGTAACTAACTGATGCCTTTAGTGGTTCCTTAAGACGCAGTATCCTTCAGCAGAGGGAGGGTTTTAGATTGATTAGCAACGAATACAGAGCAATGAAGGATGAAGATACTGTATAAATTTCATTATTCGGTTTACCGCTATCGGTCGGGGCCTGGTGAGCGCAGCTAGTCAATTAATCTGATTGGTCGCAGATGTATTTCATATGTTAAAAATGTTCAATTTACTACGATATGACATAAAATATTGCAAGGTTTAGTATCTTAATTTCAATGAGAGCAGACGACATTTGGGAATGTCAGCGCACTTGTAAATTTTAAAATAAATTCTATGTTAGGTTGTTTAAAAATATAGAGTGTATAAAGCATGGTCGGGTCCAGTTTATTTTCATGTTTTGGCTATTTACACAAGGGTGTCAATATTCTGATTTACTGTACCTCTTGGATTATCGATGCAACAAGAAAACCATGAAAAATTGAAGTAGAATGATCCTGACAGCGAGAAGACTATATATTATATACAACAGATACGCAATAACGTTTACCTTCTACTGAATAGAACAGATAATACATATAAAAAATCACACCATAAGTAGTAACAATTCTCAATATTGTCATGAACTCAGCATTTTCAGAAAATTGAGACTAAGTATTTCATTAGTTGAACAAAAAGACATACATGAATATCAAGAGATACTGTGTATTTATTTACCGGTGTAGATAGTATAAAAGTGTAGTCCAAGGTAGGTGTGCTATTTACGTGTGTAGATGGTATAAAAGTGTAGTCCAAGGTAGGTGTGCTATTTACGTGTGTAGATAGTATAAAAGTGTAGTCCAAGGTAGGTGTGCTATTTACGTGTGTAGATAGTATAAAAGTGTAGTCCAAGGTAGGTGTGCTATTTACGTGTGTAGATAGTATAAAAGTGTAGTCCAAGGTAGGTGTGCTATTTACCGAAGTAGAGAGTATAAAAGTGTAGTCCAAGGTAGGTGTGCTATTTACGTGTGTAGATGGTATAAAAGTGTAGTCCAAGGTAGGTGTGCTATTTACGTGTGTAGATAGTATAAAAGTGTAGTCCAAGGTAGGTGTGCTATTTACGTGTGTAGATAGTATAAAAGTGTAGTCCAAGGTAAGTGTGCTATTTACCGAAGTAGAGAGTATAAAAGTGTAGTCCTAGGTAGGTGTGCTATCTACGTGTGTAGATAGTATAAAAGTGTAGTCCAAGGTAGGTGTGCTATTTACCGAAGTAGAGAGTATAAAAGTGTAGTCCAAGGTAGGTGTGCTATTTACCGAAGTAGAGAGTATAAAAGTGTAGTCCTAGGTAGGTGTGCTATCTACGTGTGTAGATAGTATAAAAGTGTGGTCCAAGTTAGGTGTGCTATTTACGTGTGTAGATGGTATACAAGTGTAGTCCAAGGTAGGTGTGCTATTTACGTGTGTAGATAGTATAAAAGTGTAGTCCAAGGTAGGTGTGCTATTTACGTGTGTAGATAGTATAAAAGTGTAGTCCAAGGTAGGTGTGCTATTTACCGAAGTAGAGAGTATAAAAGTGTAGTCCAAGGTAGGTGTGCTATTTACGTGTGTAGATAGTATACAAGTTTAGTCCAAGGTAGGTGTGCTATTTACGTGTGTATATAGTATAAACGTTTAGTCCAAGGTAGGTGTGCTATTTACGTGTGTAGATAGTATAAAACTGTAGTCCAAGGTAGGTGTGCTATTTACCGAAGTAGAGAGTATAAAAATGTAGTCCAAAGTAGGTGTGCTATCTACGTGTGTAGATAGTATAAAAGTTTAGTCCAAGGTAGGTGTGCTAATTACGTGTGTAAATAGTATAAAAGTGTAGTTCTAGGTAGGTGTGCTATTTACGTGTGTAGATAGTATACAAGTTTAGTCCAAGGTAGGTGTGCTATTTACGTGTGTAGATAGTATACAAGTTTATTCCAAGGTAGGTGTGCTATTTACGTGTGTATATAGTATAAACGTTTAGTCCAAGGTAGGTGTGCTATTTACGTGTGTAGATAGTATAAAACTGTAGTCCAAGGTAGGTGTGCTATTTACCGAAGTAGAGAGTATAAAAATGTAGTCCAAGGTAGGTGTGCTATTTACCGAAGTAGAGAGTACAAAAGTGTAGTCCTAGGTAGGTGTGCTATCTACGTGTGTAGATAGTATAAAAGTGTGGTCCAAGTTAGGTGTGCTATTTACGTGTGTAGATGGTATACAAGTGTAGTCCAAGGTAGGTGTGCTATTTACGTGTGTAGATAGTATAAAAGTGTAGTCCAAGGTAGGTGTGCTATTTACGTGTGTAGATAGTATAAAAGTGTAGTCCAAGGTAGGTGTGCTATTTACCGAAGTAGAGAGTATAAAAGTGTAGTCCAAGGTAGGTGTGCTATTTACGTGTGTAGATAGTATACAAGTTTAGTCCAAGGTAGGTGTGCTATTTACGTGTGTATATAGTATAAACGTTTAGTCCAAGGTAGGTGTGCTATTTACGTGTGTAGATAGTATAAAACTGTAGTCCAAGGTAGGTGTGCTATTTACCGAAGTAGAGAGTATAAAAATGTAGTCCAAAGTAGGTGTGCTATCTACGTGTGTAGATAGTATAAAAGTTTAGTCCAAGGTAGGTGTGCTAATTACGTGTGTAAATAGTATAAAAGTGTAGTTCTAGGTAGGTGTGCTATTTACGTGTGTAGATAGTATACAAGTTTAGTCCAAGGTAGGTGTGCTATTTACGTGTGTAGATAGTATACAAGTTTATTCCAAGGTAGGTGTGCTATTTACGTGTGTATATAGTATAAACGTTTAGTCCAAGGTAGGTGTGCTATTTACGTGTGTAGATAGTATAAAAGTGTAGTCCAAGGCAGGTGTGCTATTTACGTGTGTATATAGTATAAACGTTTAGTCCAAGGTAGGTGTGCTATTTACGTGTGTATATAGTATAAACGTTTAGTCCAAGGTAGGTGTGCTATTTACGTGTGTAGATAGTATAAAAGTTTAGTCCAAGGCAGGTGTGCTATTTACGTGTGTATATAGTATAAACGTTTAGTCCAAGGTAGGTGTGCTATTTACATGTGTAGATGGTATAAAAGTGTAGTCCAAGGTAGGTGTGCTATTTACCGAAGTAGAGAGTATAAAAGTGTAGTCCAAGGTAGGTGTGCTAATTACGTGTGTAGATAGTATAAAAGTGTAGTCCAAGGTAGGTGTGCTATTTACGTGTGTAGATAGTATAAAAGTGTAGTCCAAGGTAGGTGTGCTATTTACGTGTGTAGATAGTATAAAAGTGTAGTCCAAGGTAGGTGTGCTATTTACGTGTATAGATAGTATAAAAGTGTAGTCCAAGGTAGGTGTGCTATTTACGTGTGTAGAGAGTATAACAATGTAGTCCAAGGTAGATGTGGTATTTACGTGTGTAGATTGTATAAAAATTTAGTCCAAGGTAGGTGTGCTATTTACGTAGATAGTAAAAAAGTTTAGTCCAAGGTAGGTGTGCTATTTACGTGTGTAGAGAGTATAACAGTGTAGTCCAGGTTAGTTGTGCTATTTACGGGTGTAGATAGCATAAACGTTTACTCGAAGGTAGGTGTGCTATTTACGTGTGTAGATAGTATAAAAGTGTTATCCAAGGTAGGTGTGCTATTTACGTGTCTAGATAGTATAAAATGTAGTCCAAGGTAGGTGTGCTATTTACGTGTGTAGATGGTATAAAAGTGTAGTCCAAGGTAGGTGTGTTATTTACATGTGTAGATAGTATAATAGTGTAGTCCAAGGTAGGTGTGCTATTTACGTGTGTAGATGGTATAAAAGTTTAGTCCAAGGTAGGTGTGCTATTTACATGTGTAGATAGTGTAAAAGTGTAGTCCAAGGTAGGTGTGCTATCTACGTGTGTAGATGGTAAAAAAGTGTAGTCCTAGGTAGGTGTGCTATCTACGAGTGTAGATGGTATAAAAGTGTAGTCTTAGGTAAATATGTTATTTACATGTGTAGATGGTATAAAAGTGTAGTTCAAGGTAGGTGTGCTATTTACGTGTGTAGATGGTATAAAATTGTAGTCCTAGGTAGGTGTGTTATTTACATGTGTAGATAGTATAATAGTGTAGTCCAAGGTAGGTGTGCTATTTACGTGTGTAGATGGTATAAAAGTGTAGTCCTAGGTAGGTGTGTTATTTACATGTGTAGATAATATATTAGTGTAGACCAAGGTAGGTGTGCTATTTACGTGTGTAGATAGTATAAAAGTGTAGTCCTAGGTAGGTGTGTTATTTACGTGTGTAGATAGTATTCAAGTGTAGTCCAAGGCAGGTGTGCTTTTTACATGTGTAGATGGTATAAAAGTGTAGTCCTAGGTATTTGTGCCATCTACGTGTGTAGATGGTATAAAAGTGTAGTCCTAAGTAAATATGTTATTTACATGTGTAGATGGTATAAAAGTCTAGTTCAAGGTAGGTGTGCTATTTACGTGTGTAGACAGTATAAAAGTGTAGTCCAAGGTAGGTGTGCTATTTACCTGTGTAGATAGTATAACAGTGTAGTCCAAGGTAGGTGTTCTCTTTACATGTGTAGATAGTATAACAGTGTAGTTCAAGGTAGGTTTGCTATTTACGTGTGTAGATGGTATAAAAGTTTATTCCAAGGTAGGTGTGCTATTTACATGTGTAGATAGTATAAAAGTGTAGTCCAAGGTAGGTGTGCTATCTACGTGTGTAGATGGTATAAAAGTGTAGTCCTAGCTAGGTGTGCTATCTACGTGTGTAGATGGTATAAAAGTGTAGTCCTAGGTAGGTATGTTATTTGCATGTGTAGATGGTATAAAAGTGTAGTTCAAGGTAGGTGTGCTATTTACGTGTGTAGACAGTATAAAAGTGTAGTCCAAGGTAGGTGTGCTATTTACATGTGTAGATAGTATAACAGTGTAGTTCAAGGTAGGTGTGCTATTTACGTGTGTAGATAGTATAAAAGTGTAGTCCAAGGTATGTGTGCTATTTACATGTGTAGTTAATATAAACGTTTAGTCCAAGGTAGGTGTGCTATTTACGTGTGTAGATTGTATAAAAGTTTAACTTAAGTTAGGTGTGCTTTTTACATGTGTAGATAGTATAAAAGTTTAGTCCAAGGTAGGTGTGCTATTTACGTGTGTAGATGGTGTAAAACTTTAATCCAGGCTAGGTATGCTACAAAATGAAATCAAGGAAAAATATAATTATTGTCCATTTGTCGCATCGCAAAAGTATTCATCTTCCAAAAACGATGACGATTTATATAGTGCATCCAGTGATGATAACATCTAAAATAGAAAACCTGTTATTAATCCAGTCTGCAAAAGTAGAACGAGGAAAGATTAAATTGAATATTTGACGTGGATAAAGCTTGTATTCCACTTAATTTACACTTAAAATGAAACGATGTCTTAAACTTGACAGACAGATCCACAAAGCTAATGATAAAACAGATATATAATTTCTGGAAAAGAAAGATCCAATCATCAAACGGAAAACTTGCGTATGAAGTAGCTGTTGTTGTACCAATGAAAGAAGCAGCAAACCTTGATGACTAAAACTCATAATATTAAAATTGCACGCTAGTTTGCTGATAATGCCGTTTACAATTGCTGACATCACTGATTTTGCAGAGCGATAGATAGGACGGTATTTAAGTCCTTGTACTAAGTATAATAATTTGTTTGCACAAATATAAATTAGTTTTACAACACGACGGAGAATTCAGAAAAAACTTACGCTGAACATAAAGATGTTTAGCTAAACAATGTACCTACATTTTTTCACAATCAGTTGATGAAAATATGGCCGGCGGTATACTGGCATATTTATCGTGTAAACATGAATTATAGAGCAAAGGAAACAAATATTTTATTACAATGATATATCTTCTCAGAACGAAAAATGTAATACGAAATATGAGATGCCTTTTAAGAATCGCCAAGGAGCGCACGCGTTAACGATACAATTTCAAGCTGAAATACAAGAAGACAGTGTTGCGAAATGCGTTAAAAATCATTGAGTGCTTCACGACTTACATTGACATACAATAATGTGTTTTGGAAAATTGTGAAGACTAGAAGCATTTCACTCAATATGAAAATAGAAAAAAAAGATGATGATGCGATTGTTTAATGTGTATTATTTGTCGATTTTTCTTGATAATTATTATGTATATCTGTATTTATAGTTTGACCTTTCCCAAAATCAAGTTATTGGTGTTCATTACCAGTGATATTTATTTTGTAAATAGCTAGATATGTCTCTCTGAGTGTGGTTCCTGAATTTGAGTATAAAGATACAATCATGATTCTGACTTTACAATTTCTAGAATGGAAGTTTCCATTAAGTGAAAGAGTACTTCCAGAAAATGGTAATTGTAACGCAACCTAAGTGAAGTAGATGTGTTTACCTAAAATCTTAATCATTTGTGCATTGACATTGAATCAGTCTTATTTGTGAATCACGAGATACAGAAGCAATCAATATGCGTCAATTGACTTGACTTTTGATGATACGATAGTGATACATAAACAATCCGTATCAACGGATGAGATTCCTGTTAAAGCGATCAAGATAAAAAAATAACGAACATGCGCCAATAGACATGATTCTTGTTAATGCGATCAAATAAGAAAACAGATCAAAAATATAGATCAATCGTGTCGGTTATTTGAATTTGAAATTGTTGAAAAGCCAGAATTTTGTTATTCAAGACAATATTTAGAAAGTGTTCTTTCATGTGCTTTATCAAGCAAGTGTTCAAACTTAAAAGCCAACATTAGAACCATGGACGTTATGATCCTGATCATTTGACATTTCTAATCCTCAAAAAGATTCTGTCACGAGTCTATGCTCTTAAAATAAATACCAAAAAAGATCGAAGACAACAAGCTTTGTAAAATTTGACAAATAGTTTATCTCCCTAGAATACAGAGTGAGAAATGAGAAAAAAGAACTTGTGGTTTCGCCAATAACATCGAAAAAAAAACAACAAAGAATTGAAAACAGAAGTCGTAGAAATAAAAGGTCCTGAATGAAACTGAGTATGAGTTCATGTGAAATCCAAAATTGACGGCGATGACGTTTGTAATATCCTACGAAGTGTAGATGTGTCAAACGTCTCTTGCTAATCACAGAAAATATTATTCCAGGTTTGAGCTTGGTATAAATTTCAATGAATGTCTTTATTCAAGACTTTTTCAGAGCACTTTTATATTTGAAGAGAAAAGAATCACTTGAATTTAATAATACAAGTTATCGATCAAGTATCTTAAGCCCAACTGACAAACCGTTAATAAATCATCGATTATACGATTAATTAATGCTGGTACAAGTCTATGCTTTAAAAAGCAAGTAACAAAAAAGAGTAAAGACAACAAGCTTTGTAAAATTTAACAAATAATTTATTTCCCTAGAATACAAATAAAAAATAGAAATTACCGTTTTACGAATTAAATCCAAAACATAATCTAAGAATTAAAAATAGAAGTCCTATTAATAAAAACTCCTGAATGAAACTAAGTTTGAGTCCCAATGAAATTGAATTGAAGGCGATGACGTCTATTGTGGTCAACGTATTGCTGTTGTGTCAGCATTCTCTTGTTGAATCACATAAACTTTTTTTCCAGTTTTTAATTCAGTATAAGTTTCAAAAACTGTTTATCCGATAATTTTGTTTAAGCACTTTTGTATTACCATGGAAAGAGCCACTTGAATTCAACACTTTGAGGAAACTAAAATTTCAACCCAAACTGGTCACAACATTATAAAATGTAACGTGTCGAGTGTATTAAGCCCACTAACAAACCTTTATAAAAACAGTTTATACAACTACCTAAGACGCAAAATAGATCCCATGATGACGGTCAAAAGTTCATTTTTCTGGGGAAAAAATTAAGTTTTTACCCGTTGATATATGCTACTTGTCACGTAGTCCAGATATAACCTTGACTTAACTTAATGATTGTTACTCTGAGAAAGGAAAACAATAAAAATAAAATAATTTGTTTACCAAAACATTCACTGATTTTGAAACAAGGTCAAGAATATATAATGTTTCTATTATTTAATTGTTTATAAAAATAGCAAAAGCATTAATTATGGACAATAACAAATCCAGTAAACAATATTACATTACAATGGCTTGTAATGGAATAAAAAAGAGTTTAAAACTAGAAAACAAACAATTACATTAGATATATGTAACACTTCCCCCATAAAAGAAAAACAGATTTATATAATTAAGCTTTCTTTTTACACTAGCTCAATTATACAAGAGGTTTACAAAATAATAACATAAGAAGAATCTTGTGAATGGTACAAAGTATACATGAACAAATATTTTTAGACACGCGTGAAAGTGCACCTGCTAATAAATTGCCTTTTTCCTTCATGTGCCTGATGTCAGTATTATATTCCTGTAGCAACAAACTCGACCTTAATAATCTCTGAGCTTTGTTTACTTCTTGCCGATAAAAGTAATGGGGTTGTTGTTACTAAACACAACAATTGGAGAAGAAGCTGAACTAATGTACACTTCAAAATGTTGTAATGCCAACATCAACACCAAATATTACTTCTCGATTGTAGAATAATTTCCTTGGTGCTTATTTAATTTCTAAGAAAAATAGCACAATGTATGGTCATCCATAATTTATATCTTTTTTAATCATTACTGTCCCAATCCCAAAATCACTTGTATCAGCAGATAGTTTAATTCATTGACTTAAATTTGGAGCTGTAAGAACTGATGCATTCGTAAGTATGGCCTTTAACTTGTCAAAAGCATCCTGACATTTTTCAGCCTTATAAACCTTGGTTTTCTTGCTCAATAAATGTCTTAGAGATTCAGCAATTATGGAAAAATTGGAACAAAAGTTCAGACACTATCCAGACATACACAAAATTCGCTTCATTTGCGTTGTAGTGACAGGCACAGGGAATTCAGACATAGCCTTAACCTTAGCAGCTATAGGTTTAACTTGTCCATGTCCCACAATATGTCCTAGAAATGTCAAACAAGCACGACATAATCCACTTTTTGTTAAATTTATTGTCAAACTTGCGTCATTGAGTCTGTCAAAGAAATTAGAAATTATTGTTAAATGTTCCTACCATGTGTCTTTGTAGATGACAGCATCGACGTAAGCATCACAATTATCTAGACCAGAGGTAATCATATTCATTACAAGTACATGGTGAATATTTCATTCCAAACGGCTTCATTTTGTATTGATACAGTCCATCTGGAGTCACAAGTGCCTAAATTTCCTTTGCCCTTTCTGTTACTGAATTTGTCAAAATCCTTTAAGGAGGTCACATTTGGTGACATACTTTGCATTTTCAATTTTATCAATGAAGTCATCGATTATTGGTAATATAAAAAAATATGTTTAGTTAAACTGTTCACCCTTCTATAATCAGTGCATATATGGATTATATTGTACCGTTTAGGAACAAGAATACATGGTGAACTCCAGTCACTTTTACTCCGATCTATAAAATTATTTTCCAACAAATAATGAATTTTTTGAGAGGGTTTATCCTGTATGGGTGTTGTTTTATAAGTATGGATTTTACAATTTCATCGTATGGTAGGTTTTGTTTGTTCTTGTAGGAACATCGGGAAATAATTGCTTAAATTCAAGTAATATCTGTATATATTCATTCCTTTCTTCCTGTTACAAATGTATTTCCTGTCCAGATTATTAATAATTTCTGCATTGCAAAATCAATTGAGTCCGATTGCATTCCTTCGTTTACATCCTCACTGAGTGGGACAGGTAACCTAGACAGCTCTCTCAATATACTGGTCCTCATTTAGTTTATTTACATCCCAGGAGTGTTATTATTATAATTTAACTCATTCAATTTCTTCTGATCTTTGTCAAGACCATGCTGCCTTATCTGAAGAAAACTTGTATGAATGCGCAAAAGAGACATCTCTATCACGAAACTTAAAAGTTCTCTAAATTATAGTTTTTTTCTAACCATAATTTCACTTTACACTTGAATTTCTGGATGCCAAATTCAAGTATAGTTAGCTGGAAAAAATATAGATATAAAATTTGACCATTTAACAGATTGTAGTAAAAACAAAACTTTATCAAAGCTCTTGCTATTGTTTTAGTTTTAATATTCCTTAAAGGAATTGTCTTTGTGAATCTTGTTGACGCAAATATTATGGTCAACAAGTATTGGTTACTTAACTGGATCTTAGGTAAGGGACCGACACGGTCTACCATTATTATGCTACATGGTTTGACAAATGCAGGAACAGGTTGCCGATGAGCCTTAGGTATCTTCTGATTGGGTTTTCCTACCATTTGACAAGTATGACAATATATCCATTATTTATAAACATCACTTTTAATATTTGGCCAATAGAAATGATTGAAGATTTAGTGATAAGTGATAAGTCTTATGAATGACTAAATCGCCAGCTAAAGCAGTTTCATGGGCCAGACAACAAATTTCCTGCCTGTTTGAGTTTGGAACTACAATTTGATTGTTCACTGACCACTCGTCACCATTTCTCATAAGAATCCCATTTTTAATTAAATAACAAACGGGTACTTTTGCTGCTGCAGTTTCACTAATGGCTTTTTGAAACCAAAAGGAGATCTCAGGATCCTTTTCTTGTTCGACGACAAAAGATTGTCGTTTATCACCCTGATTAGAATAAAGAGAATGAGTAATTTAAGGACTGAAAGCGACTTAATCAAAAGCCTGAGCAATAATTATGTCAGCTAAAGGAATACGTTCATGATCAACATCATTCTCAAAAATATTCTTTACAATAGCGCTTGTAACTTCACAAGCTGGGTATAAATCAGGGAATTCGTTTTCAGTAGGATCAAATTTCTAATCCAAAGAAGGCTTATGAGTTACAAGGGTATTAAACAACCTTTTATCCAGTCAGGTCATTGCCTACTAATAAATAAATCCCCTTGACGGGTGAAGAAGACACTGTTCCGACTTTCACCCAACCTGAGAGGAACATTAACTAAGCCATACTCTACTCCCTGAATGAGAACACTCTCATAAGAAGAAATCTTCTCAGAAAAGGCAAAGTACCTGGTAATAAAAGAATTTGAGAAGCTCCTGTATCCATTAAAATCTTAATAGGGATAGGACTGGCTAAATCAACAAAGAGTGAAAGACTTGCCAACAACTTTAAGAGGTAAGGAATACGTGTCAGCAGTACGAGCAGCATTTTCGATGGTTTCAATTTTATGCTTATCAAGATAAGTTTTAATGTCATGATGGACATATTTGACTCCACAAGTAATAGAAGTTGTTACAGCTTTTCGACACGAGTATATCTAGCGTCTTTTTATAGTTCCCAAATTTTTGTCCATAAGCCTCGGGCTCTATCTAATAACCATGTAGTATGCATTCTTTAACCAGATCATAGCGTGCACTTTGCAATTCTGACATGGATCCAGAGATGTATCGGGTTTTGGCAAATAGTGCACTCTGTAATAATAGAGTCCATGCTTCCTTCGCCGTTTCAAATTTTCAGCAATATTTTTGTCTACATATTTATCTCTATAAAGGGGTGCTAACCTAATACTCTTAGTAACCTCAAAACGTAAATTTGTACCTAAGGAGTGAATGTGCTTTTCACTTGCCATCTCTAATGATTTTAATATAAATTGATATTCCCATTCTTCCTTCTCTCTTTCTCTCTGAAATTCTATTTGCGTTTGAATTGGTTTCTCTTCTTTCTGTAACAGCATTTGTTTTCTTCATTCTTATGTTCAGGCTTTCTTAATTTTAATTCCATAATTAATCCAAAACATTCTTTTCCACCAAATTTTGGACCAAAATATTTTTTCTTGCTTCGTTAAAGAGGCTTTTGCCTCAGAACAATAATATTTTCTGGAACGTTTTCTGAAATATTTTAGCAAAATTCTTATTCTGGACGATCCCCCAATTTTCTGCTACGCGTGGATGTTCTTAAAATAAGTAACAGGAAAAAAGTGAAGATAACAAGCTTTGTAAAATTTAACAAATAATTTATTTCTCTAGAATACAAAGTAAAAAAAATGACAAAGAACTTACGATTTTGCAAATTAAATAAAAAAAAATAATCCAAGAACTAAAACTGAAATCCCTAGTAATAAAAGGTCCTGAATGAAGTTGAGTTCGAGTCTCTATGAGATCCAAAATCGAGAGCGATGACGTCTGTGATATCTACGAAGTGCAGATGTGACATCAGTCTCTTGTTCAATCACAGAAAATATTATCCCAGGTTTAAAATAAGTATAAGTTCCAATGAATGTGTGTATCTAAGAATTTTGTCAGATTACCCAACAAAATTTATAACTAACACACCAATTAAATTACAGATACGTAATAGTCAGGTTTCTTTCTTCGTACTCCGACAAAATTACATGTTATTATAATGACTACTTTATTCACTGGATTTGACATTTTTCCAAAAACAAATTCAGTTCAGTTGCTAAAACTGATAAACACCAGTTCGTTGAAACTTTGTTATCTTTTTGTGACCTAGATTTCGGAGCCAGTATCAGCTTTATTGTAAACAACGTTTTTAATTTTTTTATTATTGAATCTTACAGTAAGATTCGTTCAGTATGTACGAAACAATAAACGGCCTACGCGATAATAAACATATGTTTATACAATGTAGCAAAGGAAGTGATCACGTGACCCTATCACGTACTGCGTTGTATTTATAGTTTCATACGATTTTATTCAAACGTAATTCATACCTTCGGGCTCAACGTTTTTTTATTGTTGGCAGTTTGAATTGATTTTTTTTTAATTCAAAATAACTTATTCACCCTGGAAAATATTTGTGCTCATCAGAATTCTTTGGACAAAAACATTTACTGAAATTTATTCGGAATTCTAAAGCCGGAATATTATTTTCAGTTATTCAACTAGGATTCGAACTTTGTTTCATTTATAACATTTTAGTGATAGGACATATTTTTAAATATTGGATTAATTTTCGGATTGGAGTCATAAACCGTCCTTTTTCTTTTTTGTACCCTGTTTTCATTAGGGAAATAAATTATTTTGTTAAATTGTACAAAGCTTCTCGGCTTCACTCTTTTCTTTTTTACTTTTGTTCGAGCCTAGACACGTAACACTGACAATAAATATAATAAGAGCATATACAAAGATGGGCCCAATATCTATGAAAGATAAAACGCATATACCTCACTTCTGATATGGATAGGATTGGATTAATCACACGACAGTTCAGGAGAAAATATTACTTCGTTAAACTAAATGATGTTTTAAAGACAAAACACCACAGTTAAGCAACAAATGTGTACAGACGAAAACTTGATAAAGTAACCACACTTTAGGAAATGTCCTTACATGGTAAGTTATTTTATCACAAAATGATTACGTTTCTAACTGGCTTTGCACAGAAAGATGTTTTAGACAGGCAATCACTCTCTCCATATATTAAAATTCTTTGTGCAAAGTGTTAACCAATTTGATAATTTAAAATTGAATTGTATGGGGAATTAACGTCGGTAATGGAACCCATATTCTTTCCCACTATGCTGGTGATATATCGCATGATCTTGAAGGCGCAGGAAAACCACTATTATCTGCTTTACTTCGTTTGCAGTAATATTTTAGATTGTGTGACCTTAGTATGGGTATTGAAATAATAAGTTTGCTTGAATTTTAACGGGTATCAACTAAAATACTTTGCAGAATACAAACACAACATGGTTTGTATTAAATTAGATGTCTTCGCGGAATAGTTTCAGGTAACTTGGAAAAAATTAAAATTGAATACATAACGCCAGGAAATTAACAGAGAGCTAATTCAGTGAAATGAGATTTTTCCACTTTATTTAGAATGGTAACTGATAAAATGTTTAGCAATGTCTAAAATCAATCGTCTTGATTTGTTGTTACCAAATCCATGAAACTAAGTCCATATGGATCTCATAGCAAGTATTTATAGCATGAATAAAATCAAGCTACATAACACCATGAAGGATATCAAAGGGGCGGTACAATATAAGGAATTTATTTAATTTTAGGAATAGAAAATCAGGTAACAAATTATCAAATATTTATTATTTTTTATAACTTGAAATATAGTTTATATACACAAGAAAGTTGACGCTTTCAAGATGACTAATTTCCTCATGGAATAAATTGTAGCAGTATTAATATAGTTTCATGTTAAACACTATCACAGAACGCAAAGAAAGTCCTGTAAAGATACCGTCCGTACTCGCTTATAAGACAAGAACATATACAAATTGAACGTACCAAGATCTGCCGTCACAAAATGCTCCGGCAGATCTGGGTCTGTGCATTTTGTTAAAAGTAATGAGTAGAACAAGCAACACAGACCCTAATCAGCAGGCGCGCTATGCTACGGCAGATCAGACTCGTTGTTGTGTGCAGTCTTTCTAACCTATAAGTGAGTATAATGATAGATAAAACTAATACAAGAAAAATGAATAATAAAGCAACCTGTAAAAAAAATTATCGGCATATGTTTTCAGTAATAGGTTTTCTATCACTTACAGCCAGATATAACCACGCGTTCCACAGCCTTTTTTCGCCATTAGTATACGTCTCCACGGACATAGATCCTTTAGATTAAGTTGGTCGTGCCAATTTTTTATGCGTGAAGTGATTTTAATGCAGATAGAGGCAAGACTGACTTAACGGAAATAGATAACGTGAAGTAACTACTCCATTCGATCATTAGTCTCATTTCAATGCAATCTGTATAATGTCAAAGTTGTTTTTTCAGGAGGTGGCTATATGTGTATGCGTGTGTGTGCGTGTGTGTTCATGTGTGTGCTTATGTGAGTGTGCGTGTGATTTGCATTTTTAACCTTGCTTTAGCAATACAACAGTCATATCACTAGGATGTCGGCATAGTGGGAGTTTATAACGTTTAGCACTGGGGCATCATGCCACAGACATGTAGCATCATGTCCTACCGCGTGACGTTATCTTGACAGGTATAACTCAGCCGGGGTTCGAACCAGCGACCTCCCGCATCCGCTGTGTGCGTTCTAACTACGTAGGCCACCACCTGAACGGTTAGTAAAATTTTGTTAGTTGGAATAATTTGTTAATTCCATTCTAACATTTTTCTTCCATTCTAATATATTTCTCTTCCATTTTAATATATGTCTCTTCCATTCTAATATATGTCTCCGCCATTTTCTAAACTATTTTTCAGTCATATTTACTCTCTATTGTTACGTTACGGCTCGTTCAATGTAACAAAATAAAGAGTGAAGACAACAAGCTTTGTAAATTTTAACAAAAATATTTTTTTTCCTAGAAATCATGAAATGTAAATATGTTAAAGAAGACTTACGGTTTACAGAAATAATCCAAATTGTTTGTTCAAAAAAGAAACATAAGCCCTGTAAAAAGTTTTAAACACAGTCTGAAGTTCAATTCCGATCAAATATGGAGGATGAACACTTCAGACGAAGGCTAACAGAAAATACCAGAATTTGCACAGTAAAGCACAGTTTGTGTTGTTCCGTTCCAATTTAGAATATTTTCGGAAAATGTCTTTATCCAAATCAGTAATGTTGTTCTCAAAAAAAAAAAAATTATTCAGAAAAACAAACGAAGTAAAATTAGCTCCTCTAACAAAACATGTTCTACGTAGACATACGAACAGACAACTTCTAGCACAAAAATACCTTTTTTAAGGTAATAGAGGTTGTTTAACTTTAAGATGTTACAATAAACTGACTTTATGACTATATGACCGTGTATGACTATGAACGTCTTACAAAATGCCTCGGTATATAAACGAAGCTAATACGTTGTTTGAATATAACGCGCACGGAGGACGCATACAATTTCGTAATTCATCTGAACATTAGAAAAGCCTGACCAAGTATCAGCCAATCGTTTCCATAGCTATTCCTGAATGTTTACTTGTAATGAATTTGCCATCATACACAGCACGTGCTCACATGAGTCGCATTTACAACTCAAGTAAACACGATGTTTTTCAACAACATATTAGACTGATATTAATATAATTATATTAATAATTACATTTAATAAAATAAAATGAAATAAAACGATTTATACAGAATTTTTTCCTTAACACACACACACACACACACACACTTTATCTACAGGGTCGTAACAATATCTTTTTGTACGTTCCATTTTCAAAAGCTTTGTTAAATTTATTTCAGTTTGTTCGAATTGGAGAAATAGGGCCATTCCTGTTTTTCATAAATCTCAATTCTTGTTTTAGTTGGACGTTGTCAATAATCTGCCGGTTCTTCTTCACTGTATAAATAACCTGTAAATGGTAGTTGCCTCTATAGGACTACAATCTTTGAGAGACGACAATGATGTGCACAAAAGCACTTAGATGGGATTATCATAAACACAATCAATGGCTGAACGTGGTGGAGATCTTCTCAAAATATAACAAAAATAACGAGGATACAAGCAATATGAATATAAAGTTAACAAAGAACCAGATAAACTGACTTCAAAGAAGAAAACTATCAACGTACGGATGAACTTGGTAGTTACCTTTCACCAGTGTTCACAAAATCCAAAATCCGAACGATTAGAAAAAGACCTTGAACATTTGCAGACTTTTATTCCATGTGCATGACACCTTGCAAAGGCAATAAAGACCATGCAAAGAGCATTGAGTAAAAATATTTAGACAGTGAGGTGTCTTAAAATAACAGTGTTATTTAAAAGGTTTTTAGGTATTTTGTTACTTATATTGGAAAGTGGTATTGTGTTTATTCTACTAAAAGTAAGTTGGTTTTGGTATTGCATTCATTCTACCAAAAAACGTTGGTTTTGGTGTTATGTTCATTATGCTAAATTTAAATTGTTTTTGGTGTTGTGTTCATTCTGTTGCAAGCAAAGTTGTTTTTTTTTAATCGTGTTCATTCTTTTGGAAAGTAAAGTTGTATTTTTTTGGTATTGTATTATTTTTATTGAAAGTAAAGTTGTTTTTTTGTATCTTGTTCATTCTATCGAAAGTGAAGTTTTTTTTGTATCGTGTTCATCATATGGTAAACTAAAGTTGTTTTTTGTATCGTGTTCATTCTATTGGAAAAAAAGTTGATTTGGTGTTATGTTCAATTTATTAAAAACTAAGTTGTTTTGAAATTAAAGTTGGTGAGATTTATTAATGACGATGAAATTCAACTCGCCCAATGCCAGTATTGGTTATCTATCCGCAGTAGACGGCATTATGCATTGTTCCTGAAACCTAAAGCACACCTGTTTTGCTTAGTTTTTCTGTTTTGGGATAATGCGTTAGCTAGCTGGATTTGACTAGACAAATAATATGATGCCGGGCTAAAGAAAAGCATTATTAACTCAATTAACAATGCAACACTGCGGCCTGTTTAATTGCGACAAATATTAATTAAGTACAAACACATATTCATGACACTTTTGAGGAATATTAATAAAGTACTAATCCATATTTATGACACCTGTGATGAATATAAACTGAGAACGAATGCATGTTAGTAATTATACTAGATAGTGTGAATCCCATGTTAAATTGGGAGGTTGTACCCTGGTGTCAGGGAGAATTTAACATGGGAAATTTTAACATAGGTGGAACTAAAAAGCGACAACTAGAGGAGCGACAAGGGATTGGGACTGTTTAGCGTAAAAGTAAATAGAATCGAACTGACGTCATGGACACTGGCAACAATGTTGCAAGGTGCTGATATCAATCGGGCAAAACAGGGACAACGGAAAAAAACTTGGCGGGGCAGGACATATAAAAGTTAAACAAATACAACAATATAGAAAGAGAGCAAATCTTTTCGAGGCAATGGAGTGGCCCTGAAAGAGCCTTTGTATTATATGTTAACACCATTCAGTTAACTTAGAGGACATTGCATAAATCTTCTTCTCTTCCTCAAACTTCATCTGACCTCTGGACCGTAGATTAAGACCGGCTTCAGACAGCATTGTCTCTCAACATAGACCCTTCGTTTCCAAACAGTCGTATCGGTGATCTTGACGATAGTCCATGATGATTTAGCATACATGGCAAGTCCGTGCGGAACAGCTTCGACGATAAGAGAGTAGATGATTCTAAATTAGTCTATATCTTGTGACGAAAACATATGAAGGAAACGATGTAAACTGTGTTTTTTTATAGTGGAAGAGCGGGATCGAAACGGATTTAGTTCTTTCACCAATCCAAACACGTGTTACAAAATTCAGTCATAGTGCGGAATTTGTCTTCCAATCAGAAGACAGATGCATGTGACGTCACATTCCCTATACTGTTGCACTAGCGTCTGTGAGCATGTGAGTTAAAGTGACATTGGTTTGAAACATGACAGAAACTACGAAGATGACGAATTGGGAGGACCGGCCGTGGAAACGATAAGTAATGACACAGTAGCGGCTACGAAACCAACCACAGTTCTACTTCCAGAAAATAACGATTTTAGCTGGTTTTTAAGGGTTTTTCTCTCCTCACAAAATTTTGTTCTTGTACCAATTCCTTTGCTTCTTTCTCCTTCTTTACCGTATGTAGAGGATTTTAGACAGAGGCAGAAAGACGAATTAAAGAAATGTTGGCAACAGCAGAAAAAAGCTGAACAAGCCTTTCTCATTCAGCAACAACAGCGAGAAAAAGAAAAGACAAGAAGCAAACGACAGGAAGAAGAACCAGAGAAGAAACAATGACTACGAGAGGGAAAGGACTGTAAAACTTATCTGGTGACGGTATTCTTAAACATTTTAGCAAATTTAAGGAGTCTGAAACGAAATGGGTCAGATTTCTTTAATAAGACCAAGGAGAAAAATATCTTTCCGAGCCAAACACGTCAATCCCGTCCACAGTCCCACTACGCCTGAGATATCAACACTAGTGATTTCTGCCAAAGCATCGATAACAAAATGTCCAGAAGTATGCCTGGGTCGGGGTAAATGGATAAGACAATTAAAGCTAATTACTTCCCGTTCCTTAGTTTTTCTTTCAACAAAAAGGGGTCCTTTTCAGGGCCACCAGTCTCTCTCGAAAAGAGAATACTTCATGTTTGCCAAAATCAAGTAAAACTCAAAATCCTTTTTCTTGATTCATGATGAACTTGTGTGATTATTGGTCCTTATAATTATAAAAATGAAAAATATTCAACAACTGGACCGAGTAAAACAACAAAAAGAAGCGAACGGGACTATCTAAAGACACACCGTGTGGCATTCCTGAAATGCAAACTTTCCAAAACGTGCGTGCAGAGATGTTGTTTCAAGACAAAGACCACGAAGAGGGAAAATATTTTCACGTATATCATTCCTATGAACATTTCAATGCCATCACCAGTACCATCCCATTTCTGGGATACGTTCATTACTGTGAGAAACGTCACTATAGCTATAACAATCAAGAGCAACACAAATAGTGTGTATCGAAATGTGATGCATGTTTAGTCTCTAAACCCAGTCTGGACGAAGGACAAGATCGAGTGCATAGCCTGCTTATTAGCAAACTTGTGTCAACCCTACGTGTTACGTGCTACCAACAATATCTCAAGACGCAAGGTTCACATAAGAAAAGTCATTGTCAACTGTTTAGATCGTGCCGTAAGTGTTTATAAGTCATACGTACCATTGCAGCAAGACTCGCATATGTCCAGGAAAGAAACGTTGTCACATTTGTCAGCAAATCTTGGACTTGAAAAATGAATGATGCATGAAAAAATACTATTTCAAACATTAAGAGGAAGATGACCAGAAGAAAGTCAATTTTATCTTTCTAGAGCGCATGCAAGAAACTGACACTCGTGTACATAATTTCTGCGTGGCTCATCGAGCGTGCGAGAAGTGCATCTAAGAACTTATATTTAGTCATTTCCCGCACTGTAGCAAGATCCCTGGAGGACTTAAAAAAATCTTTCCTGGCCCAAACACGTTGACCTATTTCGCCCAATAGATCTTAGACGCCATCGAACAGACCTGGAGACAAAAGGACATCGAACGTGATGGTGATGGCTAACACTTTCTCGGGATACGATGGACAGTTTCTTCTCAAATAGTATAAGAAACAAAGCACCGAACGTCCGAAAGTGACTTTGAACAGAGCCAAACTCATTTTGAAGCAAGTGCAGTTTAAAGATTCAATGAGTCAAATGCCTTAAATGTTTGGAATTACAGGAATGACTGAAATGACCGAAGGTCATTTCCGCAATTTTTCAATTCCGAAGCCGATCAACACGCAGTTCTACCCCATTTCCCTGATGCTCACTGCTACGATCCCGACATCACATGCAACAAACAACGAGAAGCTTTCTACGCTGCTACAACACTCAGGCCTTGGATCCCGTCGACGTTCAGGAAGAAATGTTAAAGTATTTTCGTTCCAACGTGTACATTTTACGGCGTTGCTGTCGAAAATTTTACTATAACTATATTATCTTGCAATGGCGAGGATATGGTCATTCGTGCTTCAACATCTAGCACTTTTAAGGTGTTTATTGTGATCTGTTGTTTTTGGCTGGAATCTTTTTGTTCAAATTATTGAATTCGTATAATTATTTTCTAAGGAAATATAAAATTGCTATTATAAAATTCTTATACATATATAAACCTCGGTATAAAGCTAGGCATGCAAATCTAGCAGAACTTATTCTAATGTTTAGTTAATTACAGTTATCAGAGAATTGTGTTTCGTTTTGTTGATAAATAATGTAAATGTATTGCACAGATCAGATCAATGTGAAATTGTGAAGCAGACCTATTAGAAGGTGTCACGGTTTAATTTACTGCACTAATCAGATCAATTTGAAATTGTGAAGCAGATCTTTTAGACGGTGTCACGGTTTAAACATGAGTGTGTGCCAACTTTAGAATGGTGGTTGATGTAATGAGCAAGTAACGCAAGTAACCTTGATCATATAGTAAACCAGACAATAATTTCTAATACATACGGGGAAGGGGGGATTCAGAAAGCAAAGACTGAAAACAGTGTGGTTTCGGAAAAGGAGTTTGCTTTATGCATATAAAATAAAAGTAATTTCGCTGCCTGTTAGAATTTGGCAGCATTTTTGTTACATAGAAGGTGAAAGAGGTTTTATGAATCAACATTCTTAAACTCTCATATAAATAGCCGGTGCAGCAAAATAAATTAATCCTTGCAGGGTTTTTAAACTTCTTTTCTAATCACGATGTCATCAAATTAATTTTACCTGAATACTCATATAAATAGACCGTACACACATATTTTAACCGCACAATGTTCATGAAACATTTACTCAAATAAATAGATTATACAAAAAAGTAAATTTAACCGTTCGGTGTTCATAAAAATTTATTAATCGATGTAAGATGGAAATTGCTTTTATAATTTATCAGAGCTCTCAAAGTCTCATATGCAATCTCCTTTACTATTTCTTTGAGGTGCAAAGAAAATTTAATAAAGCACATTTTTAAGATGGAATTTTAAAGAGTTCCTTATCGAAGGACGTTCCATGCTTAATATAATGTACATGGTGAACAAACAGTTTTTGCAAAATCTTCGATGGAAAAGGTTTGGTAACAACTCATAAACTTGCTGTAGTTAACCAATCAGCAAGATGTATTTTAGCAGGAACTTAATATGTGACTTTACATTGTTGGACTTTATATAAATATAATGGTTTTCATAAATGGGCATACAAATATAATGGTTTTTATAAATGGGTATGCAAACATAATGGTTTTCATAAATGGGCAGACAAATTTAATGGCTTTCATAAATGGGCATACAAATTTAATGGTTTTCATAAATGGGCATACAAATTTAATGGTTTCATAAATGGACATACAAATATAATGGTTTTCATAAATGGGCATACAAATATAATCGTGTTCATTAATGGGTATACAAAGTTAATGGTTTTCATAAATGGGCATACAAATATAATGGTATTTATAAATGGGCATACAAATATAATGGTATTCATAAATGGGCATACAAATTTAATGGTTTTCATAAATGGGCATACAAATTTAATGGTTTTCATAAATGGGCATACAAATTTAATGGTTTTCATAAATGGGTAAACTTTGTATATAATATAGACCCTGAATTTGAAACAATTTGTATCTGCACCGGAGAGAAACAAGGGTGTGTGGTCTAATCTATTTACCAAAAGAGAAATACAATTTAATATGTACCAAACATCTATTTAAACGAAATTGATGAATTTAATTTTTCTCATTAATTTGTACAGCATCACTTCTGCTGTAATTGCCAGCATGATCAAAGACAACTCTGCATTATGAATTCTCTCTAGAGTCATGTTGATGATTTACTTTCTTCCATATCATTGATAGAATATATTAAAAGTTTGCAATGTAACCAAAAATAGATAAATAAATGAATATCAATCATGTCGTGGCTATTAAAGCTACAGAGCAGGCAATTCAATTAACAAGACCGTCTACACCATAATGATATACAGCCAAACGAACCTCTCCGCTAAAGCTTTCTTCTAATGAGCACACCTCAAAGTGACGCGAATTATGCTCTGATAATCACGTGTATCATCAACATTATTGGCAGAGTTCTAGAAGGTTAAAGTTAACTACTGGTATTCAAGACAGTGCGTTTTAATCGTCCACATACAAAACTAACTACTGTTATAAAGTCATGTGCGTTGTAGTTGTAAACTAAGGTAAAACCTACTGTGCATAACAATGTTTGTGGTAGTCAATATATCAAAAGGCCTGCTGTATACAACATTATGTGTGTGGTAGTCAATATACCAAAAAGCCTACTGTATACAACATTATGTGTGTGGTAGTCAATATATCAAAAGGCCTACTGTATACAACATTATGTGTGTGGTAGTCAATATATTAAAATAACTACTGATATACAATCTTGTGTGTGGTAGTTGAAGCAATGACTGCATTGTAGTTGTTTTATTCGACACTTTTCATGAGAGACACTGCTGGTAATGTACTTTGTAGGAATCCATCTTGATTTATTCTAAATCAGGAAACATTCTGTGAAATGAATGATGATTTTTTCGAATCAGATAATATATGTGATTAATGCTTCAAAAGCACACTGCAATAATTCAACCAGATAATATGTGTAAAGTAAATAATTATTCTTGATTGTGACGCACTTGTTGGTACGTCGAACATATGTATAAATACACGGTATGCATCTAACGAAACACATGGCTGCTTTAAAAAGTATTCATTGGGTCTTAAAAAATTGTACAACCTGAAGAATATAGTATTAATTCTTTCTGAAGCAAAACATTTTTCTTGTGTTTTAAAGTAGAAAAGCTAACAACGTTGATAAAATATTGAGAAATAAAGTTATTGTTAAAGAAAGGGAGCAGCATAAACGACGTAAAAAATAGGTCTATGTGACAAATACTTTGCCGTAAATCGAAATATTTCATACTGGCTGTGATATAGAATCGTAAAGCTTATTGGTGTTGCCGTTTAATCATCCCTACTTCTGTGTTAAAGAATTTCATGTGCTTGAAGTGGTGAGCAAAATCCTCATTTAAGTTATGCCCTAACAATCCAACGTCTTAAAGACCGTTCCGTAACATCAATAAATAATTTCAATAAATAAAATTTCAGTAAATAATATAATAATAACGAGGACTTTATATAGCGCCTAATATTTAGAAGCTCTAAGTTCTTTACAACATTTGATAACGCTTAAAAAAGAATATAAAAAACATATATACTGAAATGATTACAAAAATTAAAAAGCAAACACCACAAAATTAGAAACAGAAAACATGCTTTAAATTTTTAAGGTATGGATATATTAAAAAGAATGCACTATTAGGTCATTATGACTGTTCTTGCAGTTGAAATAGATGTGTTTTAAGGGCGCTCTTGAACGAGATCACTGTATCTTTGTGTCTAAGTGCAGTGGGCAATTCGTTCCACGTTGCTGGGCCTGGTAGCAAAAGAATGATGTCCATATGATTTCAACTTCATAGTGGGAATACTGAGAATGCGAGTGTCAGAAGAGGAGCGTAAGCATCTTGCAAGTGTATACACATGGGTGAGGTCAGATAGGTATGTTGGATTGGACCCCGTCAGTGAAACGTAGCACAGAGAACAAATTTTGTGTTTCATTCTGAATCCTATGGATAGCCAGTGTAGGGTACAGAGCAGCAGAGAGGCATGCTCTAAGGATGATCCAAGCAGCAGTGTTTTGAACTTTTTGAAGTTTCTGAGATAGATATTGAGATGAATCAGACAGAATTGAAATACAATAGGCCAGTCTTGAAAGTACTAAGGAACCCACGAATGTGTTTGTACCATCAAGTGACAGATAACTGTGCATGGAGCTGATGCGTCTCAATAAATATCAATAAATAATACTAATAAAAACGTCTAACGTTCCATTACGCTATTTATTTTATCTAACACGAAGTCGCTTTATTGTTTATGAGAATTAAGAAAAGAATAAATTTCTTTTTGAATAAATTAAAATGTTATATTAGTTAAAAAGTCAATGCAAAATTAAAATTAAAGCTACTGATGAGCAAGCAGTAAATCTAATCAAAGCCGCTTGCCAGGATATCGGAAAAAGCAACTATGCTATAACTTTATTACATCAGAAAGATAAAAAAAATTTAAAATGCACATAATGTTATATTGTCATGAAAATTCAAAGCAATGATTGTCTTTGATCTTCATCTGTAATGAAGGAAATCTTATAGGGACTCTCTACAATGAATGAATAACAATTTTGTACTCCCGTGTATTCCTGTATTTGTATTTTCTATACTCTCGTCTACGCACTCCTGTCTATGTACTCCCATCTATGTACATCCGATGCAAGATGTGATTCCGTAAAACAAATAAACCAACAGAACATGATATAATCTTGAAATTAAAATGTAAATAAGCATGCAAGATTCAGGCACTTATGGTAAAAATATACAAACTAAAACAAAACAACACTAAAGATGTTATGTTATCAAAAATAAATTAAGTTGAAGGAAAGGTAGGCCTACCTTCAAAATGATTTTATATAAATTACTTGTGTATAAAATGTTCTATCTACTGACCTTTTGCTTTTTTAGTAAAGGACAATTTCTTAATTTCTTTTCCCAAATCGACTTCACTTGCGAAAACATTAAAAACAATATATAACATGCTAGTTAAAAGTCGTCTTTGGCTGAAGTTTCAGTATGTCATTTATGGTGAGGTGGTTCTTCAGGAAGACATTTTTAAAAGACATTTCCTTTAGGTAGTAATTGAAGATTAGTGTAGCAACCAAAAAATGAATTTAGACAATATAGCCGCTTCCATAAATCCAACATGTCCGCATCAAAATGTACCGACAATCGCATGTACAATATTGTCCCAGTTACATGCTTCTGCAAAAAAAAGTATCAATCAACAAGTTTGTTCGCCTCGTGGATTTTGCCAGAAACACACGAGATGTCCCATAGTTTAAATTTCCTCAGAAAAACCATGATATGTTCCAATAGTTTATATTTTCTAGAAAGAAAAATATATTTTAGTTGTTTTTTTTTAGAAAAACCCATTGATATACCTCAATTCTGCAAAAAAATAAATTAAACTTAAAAATTGTTCTGACACAAAATCCCCCAAAAATATCACTGAAAATGAATTTGAGTGATATTCAGGAAGGTAGACATACTTGCGTACTTCTAAGAAATAATGTCAAAATTGTACTTAAAAACTGCATATTTAAATCATACAGACACCATTTTTATAATCAAGCGTTTACGCATAATCTGCATTATTAGCATACGTTTATTCAAGGTTCGTTTTACGTATCAACTTGGGATCAGTTTGCTTGGATGTGTGTATTACGATCTTAAATTTCGAGAGTTTGTTTTAAGGACGAATTAATATTATGTAGTAGGTCAAGATCATTCTGTCCACGTGAGTTTTAGTTTCGATCCGACCAACGAGATTTTGACGTTTGTTTTAAGGACGAATTAATATTATGTAGTAGGTCAAAATCATTCTGTCCACGTGAGTTTTAGTTTCGACCCGACCAACGAGATTTTGAGGGAGATTCGTAAACATCGTACAATAATAACAAGTTATTGCTTACAGCAGGATCGTATAATCAGTGCGTTTCTCATCAGTCAGTGGGTCCGGTGGTCTAAGTGGTTAGCACGTCCGCCTCAGATGGAGGAGCTCGCGCGTTTAAACCCTACTCAAGTTATATCAAAGACTTTTAAAAATGGTACTATCAGCTGTCTCGCTTGGTGCTCAGCATTATGAAGTTTGTGTTAGGACTGGTCGGCCAGTTGTCAGGATAATGTGATGATGTGACTTGGTGGGACATCATGCTACATGTCTGCGGCATGATATCCCAGTGTTAGACATCACTATAAACTGCTACACTGCAGACATCGTAGTGATATGAATGGAAAATTGTTAAAGCTAGGTTAAAAATCCAAATCACACACACACACACACACACACAAACTGTTTGTGGTATTCAGACAATAGAGTTATAAGATTTATAAATGAAAAAGGTATAGGGATTATAAAAAAATGAAAGCGTACGGATTATAAGACAATAAAGGGGTACGGATTATAAGATAATACCGTGTAAGGATCAGAAGATAAGATGTACAGATAACAAGACAATAAATGTGTACGGATTAGAAGACAATAATATGTACGGATTACGAGTCAGTAAGGTTTTAAGTTAACTGTGACAGATTATAAGATAGGAAAGGTGAACGGATTTTACGACAATAGAGGTAGGGCCGGATGAGGGTGGTCGGGGGTTTCATAACCCTCGAAGACTAAAACCAAAAACGTTTTTGCACAAACGCAGTCATTTGTCACTTGAAACTTGATCATGGTTTTATTCTTGCGCATGTTTATTGAGGATCATGCAGCCTTTGAGTATATTGGCACATCGAATTTTGCTTCTGTTTTCTTTTTCAAGGAAAATAATGGCCCTATTAAAATTTTGTAAATCCCATGATCTGACCCTGAATGGTGTACGGATTAGAAGACAATAAAGTCTACGGATTATCAGATAATACAAATGTGTACGGATTAGGAGACAATAACAACATACTATTTATAAGACAGTAAATGTTTCGGATTATAAGACAATAAAGGTGTACCGACTATAAGAAAATAAAGGTGTACCAATATGAAAGTTCTATAAGCAAACCATAGGCAAAATTATTAACATATAACTAGCAGTAGAGTCCATTTTGTGTAGAATAAACAAATATGGCAAATGGTCAAAATATCTTGAAAGAAAGGAAATGTATTAGTATAAAGTTATTATAGCGACTTTCTATCAGATGTTAGTACTATTTAGGTAATTTCTTGTTAATTGTTTGTTTCAAAGAAAGGACATGTTTTTGCACGCAATACATACTGTACTTGATTCTTCCTAATAGAACTTCCAAGTTTGATATAATATAAGACCAAGCAATGAATTTTATGAGCATATTAGATATATCTGTATATCACCACATGGCTAAATTTCGGAATAAAACAAAAATGTGATAATCTAAATTGACCATACTCAGTAAGATGTCGGTTTCAGATCCATATATCTGAACTGACTTTGCTATGTTAATCGGCGTTTGAAAATTTTTGTGAGATGTACTATAAATTGAACCCAGTGTTAGAATACATTCGCTGACAACAGGGAGTTACTGTGTGATTCAATTTTCAATAACTAACAAATAGTATACGACTACTCAAAACTAGAGATAGTCTAAATATAGTGGGGTGCGTGGGTGTGTATGTGGGTGGGTGCATGGTTGTTGGAATTTTACAGTAGATTTAACAATTGTTCAGTCATACTGATGCCTACAGTGTGGCCGTTTTATGATGTCTTGCACTGGGATTTCATGCCTCAGTCACGTAGGATGATGTCAAGCCCAGTTACAGTATTCTGAGACCAGGTCGACTAGTCCTAACACTAACCTCTCAATGCTGAGCACCTAGCGAGGCATCTATCTGTTAGTACCATTTTATAAGGCTTTGGTATGACTCGGGCAGAGTTCAAACCCGCGACCTCACGCATCCTAGGCGGACGCTCTAACCACTAGGCCACCGGAGCGGTCTCTATGTTTATGGGCTTAATATCAGGATCATTATAGAAGAAATAAATATGTTTTATGAGTCAAAGTTATGGAATTCAATTAATGGTTTTGATTTTGTAAACATCAAGATCAGTCTAGAAGGTTACTTTTAATTAGGTAATATTGTTAGTTTGTTTTAAATCCTAATTGTGACCTGGTAACAAGTAGAGAACTATATAATCATACAATAATGAGGACTTGGTCATTCGTGCTTTAACATCTAGCACTTTCAAGGAGTATATTAAATGTTGTGACCAGTTGTTTTGGCCTTGAATCCTTTTGGTGAAAATTATTGAATTCACGTGATTATTATCTAAGGAACCATAAAAGTGGTCTGATAAAATTCTTGGATAAAGACATTCACTGGAATTTATACTGAATTCAAACCTGAAATGTTATTACTGTGATTCAACAAAAGACTGTTGACATATCAACACTCTATAAGTTATAACAAACATATCATCACATTTAGATTTTTGGATTTCATTGAACTTGTCCTATGTTGTATTCAGTACTTTAAATTACTATGAATTATGTCTGTAATTCTTGGATTTTGTTGGAATGTAATTCGCAACACTGAAAGTATTGGTTTACGATTTGGATTTTGTAACGTAGCTTTAGCGATGTTTCACTCATATCGCTACGATGTCTGCAGTATAGCAGTTCATAGTGATATCTAGCGCCGGGGCCTCATGCTGCAGACATGTAGCATGATCTCCCACCCAGTCACATTATCGTCCCACCTGACTTACCAGTCCTAACACTACCCTCTTAATGCTGAGCGCCACGGGAAGCAGCTGCTAGTACCATTTTAGTAACTATTTGGCATAGCTTGGCCGGGGTTCGAACCCGCCACCTTTCGCATCCAAGGCAGAGGCTCAAACCATAGGCCACTCTAAATAATATATTTTATTTGGGTCTAGTTTGCCAATGAAGTTGTGACACGTGTCCATAAAACTTTATACATGTAAACAGTTCGCAATCCAGACTGGTCCATTGTACCAAAATTATAATATTCAAGTAGCTACTGACGAATTTGATTCCAGATGTATGAAAGCATTCTATTCTACATATTAGTAGTTATACTGGGTCATGAAAATAATTTATACACTCGGAAATACATCTCTCTCTCTCTCTCTCTCTCTCTCTCTCTCTCTCTCTCTCTCTCTCTCTCTCTCTCTCTCTCTCTCTCTCTCTCTCTCTCTCTCTCTCTCTCTCTCTCTCTCTTTTATTATATTTAATAGATGCTGGGGAATGTAAGATACAGTTGGGCCCCCGTATATATGTATAAGTCGTCTTTGGTATAGATTTTTTTTTTAAAAAAATTAAGTGGTTTGAAGGAAACATAAAAGGCAACAATATTTCCGTTTATAGTGATCAGAGTTTGGGTTGTACATTTCATTAGCAGTTTCAACAAAATTAGTCAGTTTTTGTTAATACCTCATATCCTGGGTTTGTTTATACACCAGCTCAGGGTTTGATTCTATGTCAGATCTTTGTTTCGTTTAAGCACCAGATCCTGGTTTCATTGGAACCTGGTGATTAATGCGAATAATGGGGACCATCCACTGACAAATAAAAAATATAACCATAGAAACTCTAACTCAAATTTAATGCTCTCAGAAAGGCAGACAAAGAGAGTCCAGTTCATGATTAATATTAGATTTCATTAAATGCGGACAAAATTACTAATTAAAAAAATAATAGTCTTATAAAAGATGTCAGAAACTTGATTCTTATTATGGAATGCTAATTATTGTGTCAGTAATCGATAACTAATATAGGCTTATATCTGTAGATAGTGATCCCTAGAGGCATACAAATAAACTTTGTTGGAACAATGACTATATTTTCTTTATTTTTCCGTTCTTATTTTTTATTTCTTGGTGTTGTTGAAATTTGTATCTAAAGGCTGAGTCATATGAAAACATAACTTCAGATACCCCAGGTTTCTAGAGTGTATTTTACATTGCTGATGTTTATATGTAGCTATCAACTACGACTGCTACCTATTGTGTTCCAACAGGCATACATTCAGGTCCCAGGACAACGGCATACATTGTTGCTACCGTATACATTATTATGCACACAGGCTAAAATACGGATAAATTACCATCTTGTGAAATGATAAGAACTTTCTTTCAGAGGATTTTTGAAGCACTTAATTGTCTTTTGAAAAATAAAAAAAAAATACAAATTGCTGGTCCAGCACAATTTGAAGCATTTGTCAGTATTAAATTCAAAATCAAAAGACCAGCAAAATGCGTGGGTATTTAGAAAGAAAGTCAAATTGAAAATGATTTGACCAGTGAGATTGTTAAAGCACAAAACTATTATGAAAGTTCATTTCTACTGTTTCGACCCGACAGTAGTAAAATAAGTACCAGAAAAGGAAAAACTAGCAAATTTAGTAAATTCAATAAATAATGAAGTTCTCTTTCACACAAGGTGCAAATTTAATAAGGAATTTACAGTATTGTGAATTAAATCCCATATAGTCCTAGCAATATTGGCATATGCTCAATATCATGGCGCTTCGAATAATTTCAGAATAGAACGTGCTGATATGCCAAAACTCTTCTATGTGCTGACGTGCCAACAGTCTTCATTTCTCAAAAAATATAATCCCGAAAGTCTTTGCATGAATTCAAAATAATGCCTAAGAATTGGTGGAGTCCAAAATGTCAACGATCATTTTACAATTCCAATGAATATTTTCTTGTGGAATTTGTATAAAAACATAAGATACGATAATACAGTCTTTTGATGAATCAAAGAAATACCCAGGTTTAAATTTAGTATAAATTCCAGTAAATGTCTTTATCCAAGAATTTTTTCAGAACACTTTTATATTTCCAGAGGAATAAATCACTTGAATTCAATAATTTGAAGAAAATAAAATTCAGCCCAAACTGGTCACAACACAATACAACTTGAAGATGCTAGATGTTAAAGCACGAATTACAATGTCATCACAATCACAAATGTTATATAGTTTTCTACTTGACCTCATGCACAATTATAATCTTTCTATAAAACAACATTGCTGAAAGAAAAAAAAACATTCTAGAATGATCTAATAAGATTTGTTTACTTATAACACAATAACCTGCGAAATTCAATTAGGAAATTACAATCATCAGACAAAAAAAAAACATATTTACTCCTTCTTGTTTACCTGAATAGCAATATGATTTTAAGCACCTAGAGAATAATTTAGCTGTGTATTAGCTTTTGACATAAAAGGAAATAAAAAGGTAAAACAAAGTCAATCAGATCAAGCAGAAATGATCTCAGTTTCGAACAAGGTCAAGTCCAGCATGCAATGTTACAGTACAATAACAATAATAGCGTGTAATAAAATTAAAAAACTGTACAGCTAACGAACAAACATTTAAATTAAAAAACGACTGTATATATATATATATATGTATATATATATATATATATATATATGTATATATATATATATATATATATGTATATATATATATATATATATATATATATATATATATATATATATATATGTATATATATATATATATTTATATATATATATATATATATTTATATATATATATATATATATATATATATATATATATATATATATATATATATATATATATATATATATATATATATATATATATGTGTGTGTGTGTGTGTGTGTGTGTGTGTGTGTGTGAAGAGAGAGAGAGAGGGAGAGACAGACAGACAGAGAAGAGAGGAGAGAGTAGAAACCAAGAAGAAAAAGTGCAAATAACTGGTTCTTACGGTACTCTTTCGCGGCATCTTAAAAAAATGGGGAGATAAATTACAATTAGAAAAGGACATCGTCTAAAACGATTTTTAGAAAACGTATGAAGACCCAGGCAATCCAGACAATCCTGGAATATAATTGGATGGGAAACAGGAAACTGTAAACAATCAGTGACAATCAAAACAAATGTCAAACAAAATAAATTACACAAAACAAGATTCCATTTTAAATAGTTTTCATTCATTTGGCCAAATTATTATGGTAGATGCCAGCATCAAAACGATACTACTAGTGCTGATATCCACCAATTTACACTGATACAAATATGACCACGAATGAAAGGCGTGTGGCAAATTAAAGCCATACTAGTCGACGGCACTAGAGGAAAACAATAACCAAACTAGTTAAGACTAACAATAATACAAGAAATAAATTAATGCTAATGTACATTTATTAAATATATTATCTCAATTTTATTACATTTCTATTAAGTCACAGTCAGACTACATATTAGTATAAACAGTAAAAAATTAAATATATTATCTGTAGAATAAGTTTTGAATAGATGTGCTGTACTTTCTTTTGAAGTCATGGAGACATATACGGGAAAACAAAAATTGCAAAGATCACTAAGGCTGATGTACAACTAAGCAAGAGGCCCCAGTGGATATAATTTTGTTTATCTGGTTTACATTACGTAACCGTTTACGATTTTAATAACCAATATTGGGTATTATTGTAATAACCTAGGTTTGTTTAATCTCCGTTTATAGCTGTGGCATATTTTAGTGAGCATTGGAGTCCATATTGGGAGGATATTTTGCCAGCATTTTAATTGGTCATTTTCTAGGATCAGTCGTTATAATGTACAATATATACTATAATTTATGGTAGTATGGATTAGTTTCGTAATATGAAATATCTCTAATTTCGTAACACAAAGAATTCTATGGATATTTTCATGTATATGTGTTTAGTAATTAGAGATCGGAATTGGTGTGTTTATATGATGTTTGGGTCATGTTTCAAAGTCAATGGCAGGAAATACGAATTTAAGGCTTAGAAAAGGTATTTATACATTATATGAATGGGAAGCAAGAAAACCGATAAAGTGTGATGTTATAGTCTTCAGGATCTTGTGAAATATGGGAAACATCGACTTCAAGCCTGTTTGATTAGCTTGGTAGTGAAGAGCAATAAGACCCCCGGCATCTTACAATTTTGCGAGAACACAATGTTTGTAAATTATTTCCTAATATCAGTGCATCAGGTGCTAGATCGTCTCAACAATATTCGTTGGTTTCTCTCATTTTAGAACGCTTGACAGGTTCTCATGAAACGGATGATTCAAATCGACTCAGAAACAACTTTCACATTGAAAACAAGCTCCGCCAAACAGATGCAAGATCGCCTTGTTAATATGCATGGATCACTCTCATAAATTGGCTCATACTGTATACTCATAAATGTATATTCCATGACTAATTAAAGCTGAATCAGAAACATGGCGTCCAGGTTACTAGGCAGCAAATACTGACAATCGACGCGGGGCTATACCATAACTGACTAGACCTTGCATCCACGAAAGCTAGTAAAAACGACAGACAGACGAAAGACCGAAAGACAGACAGTTGAACGAATTGACTAAAAGACGGACGAATAGACAGACTGTTCGACAGATGTCAAAATGGAATGAAAGAAGGATACAGACAGTGATGGGCGAGACAGATGGATAGACGTGTCCGTGTGTCTGAGTGTCTGTGTATGTGAGAGAGAGATAAAAGTTAAAAATACTCTGACCTCACAGTGGGGAATGTATGGTGTTGTCCTTTAATCACTCTGGCGATGCAGTGGGGAATGTATGGTGTCATCATTAATTCAATTATAGCCTCACAGTGGGGAATATATGGTGTTTACATTAACTCACTCGGGCCTTACAGTGGGAATGTATGGTGAGGTCATTAACTCCCTCAGGTTTTACAGTGAGGAATGTCTGGTGTGTTCATTAACTCTGACCTTACAGAGGGGAATGTATGGTGTGGTCATGAACTCACTCAGTCCTTACAGTGGGGAATGTATGGTGTGGTCATTAACTCATTTAGGCCTTACAGTGTTCTGCAATTTGTCGCTCGTTTAGTAAGTAAAAGTTGCTTAAAATATAATTAAGTGTAATCTAGAATCAATTAGCTCAAAAGGAAATATTTTAAAAGCAAATTATCCCCTTTAGGAAAGTCTGCTGCAAATTACATGTTACAATGGTGTGTATAAGGAGAAAAGATGTTTGGATATAATTGTATACTAGAAGTTATGCCTTCATCATTTTGTACTTTTGTATTAAAAGAGACATGTAAATAGTTACACTGGACACAATTAAAAATATATGTAGCTTAGAATCACGGTTAGGAAGATTCTCAGAGAGCTGTATTTCTAAGTTCATAGAGTATCCTTTTTCCAGTGTCAAACATAGTGCAGATAAATTATCATTAAATCACATTCTAGTTTGCCAACAGCCGTCAGAAAGCAAACATCGGCATGATTCTAGCCTTCATAGATGAGGAGAATGGACTGCTTGCGGTTTCCTCGGATTACACCGGTGCTATGTGAGATCATTATATTGCAACATCGAGCTTCAGCACCAGAAGAAGGGGTTGGAGTACCCGCCTCAAACGGACTTATTCCACGAAGTAAACAGTCGACAGACTCTCCATCGGAGCCCAAAAAGAAATTGCATGGCAAAGAGCTATACATGAGGACTGGGCTTCACTCACAACAGCTCAAATGGACCAGCTCTTCGAAGAAAGTCCAGTGTTTGGGGAGGGAGTGTATACGATTTAGATTTTTAACGTAGCTTTAACAATTTTCCAATCATATTGCTACGATGTCTGCAGTGTGGAAGTGATGTCTAGTACTGAGACATCATGTCGCATAATTGTAGCATCATGTCCCATTATCCTGACACCATTAACGTTCCTAATAATGGTATGGTATGTATATCTTTATTTTGTATCTGACCTAGTCCAAAATCAAGTTGAAAGTGTAGTTGGCTAGTAACATTTATCTTGAATATAAATAAATACAAAAGAGAAATTTTTTTATCAGATTGTGGATTAAATATTTAGATCATTATTAATTTAAACATGTTTGCCTGAATTTGAGTTAAAAGAGACATTTTGTCTCTGATAGAAAATCCCAATAAGTGTCATAGTATTTTCAGAAAATCGTAATTACGGCCAAGTTGAGGGTTAAATAATTTTATTCATCTAAAATAACACTTTCTTGCTTGAGCTTCTGAAGCAGAATCATTCTTATTGTTGTGTCCAGTTTTGATTCGGGTGGATTAATTTTTTCTGAGATTATTCACTGGAATTTCAAAGTGCTCAATAAAAGTTTAGACTGAACTATTAACTGAATTATAGTGAATTCAGACAAGACTATTTGGATTTTATTATTGTGATATATCGACAGACTCTAACAAAACTACTATTTGTGATTTAACTCACAATAATGTAAGTTCTTTTTAAATTTTAGCTTTCTATTCTGAAGAAATAAATTATTTGTTGTATATTACAAGACGTTTGGTTTTCGCTCTTTATTGTTACTTAGTTTAAGACCTTATAAATGTAATAGTGCATAACACTACTAACACTTGGTAGTGTGTTGTTCAAATGTTGTATTGGATTACGCAGTGCAAAATGACGGTATGTGGAGAAATATTGCACAGTTACAACAAAGATGCACTATTGGGAAAAAAGTTAATAATATATAGGTTACTACATCAGTTTGATAAAGTATGAAGGACGATTTTCTGAGCGATACCGCAGGACGTAAGAAATTATCAAGGCAGAACTAAAAGTTTCTTGATCTTTTGCTACATAATTTGCTTGCACTTTAGTTTCATAAACCTTTTTAAACTAAACCCAAAGCATCTTGCTTAAAGAGAAATGCGGGCTAATGTACTGCATGCATTCAATCGATAGCGTTCATTCATTACATTTGTAAATGTTGAGCACAAATGGCCCACCAATTTAGGGGAAATAAGCCTTTTATTTTTAAAAACATGCTCTCCGTAGCTAATAAAATAAACAAAACAGACATGCAATGATGGTATCTACACAAAACAGTCTTGCAATGATGATATCTACACAAAAGAGCCTTGCAATAATTATATCTACACAAAATTCCTTGCAATGATGGAATCTACACAAAACAGTCTTCCAATGATGATATCTACACAAAATTCCTTGCAATGATATCTACACAAAACAGCCTTACAATGATGATATCTACACAAAACAGCCTTGCAATGATGATATCTACACAAAATTCCTTGCAATGATGATATCTACATAACATTCCTTGCAATGATGATATCTACATAAAATTCCTTGCAATGATGGTATCTACTAAAACAGTCTTGGAATGATGGTATCTACATAAAACAGCCTTGCAATGATGGTATCTACACAAAACAGCCTTGCAATGATGATATCTACACAAAATTCCTTGCAATGATGGTATCTATACAAAACAGCCTTGCAATGATGATATCTACACAAAATTCCTTGCAATGATGATATCTACATAAAATTCCTTGCAATGATGGTATCTACTAAAACAGTCTTGCAATGATGGTATCTACAAAAAAACAGCCTTGCAATGATGGTATCTACACAAAACAGCCTTACAATGATGATATCTACACAAAATTCCTTGCAATGATGGTATCTTTACAAAACAGCCTTGCAATGATTATATCTACAAAAAACAGCCTTGCAATGATGCTATCTACATAAAAGAGTCTTGCAATGATGAAATCTACACAAAAGAGAATTGTAGTGATGGTATCTACACAATAGAGCCTATGTGACACTAATAAAACAACATTTGAAACCAATAAACAATATGTGAAACCAATAAACAATATGTGTGACATCGATAAATCATGTAAAATAAATAAACCAATATATGAAACCAATAAACAACATTTGAAACCAATAAAACATGTGAAACCAATAAACAATATGTAAAACCAATTGTTATGTATATGTAATTTAATTACTTGTGTGTTGGTTTTAATTTTTTTTATCTCTATTTTATTTCAAATTATTATGATAACTTTATTCACTGGATTTGACTCTTTTTTTCGGAAATTTCAGTCCTCTGTTTTGACCAGACAATCACAAATTAGATTGCTACATTTTATTTGTAGCCTTGGTTTAGAGTTTACTCAACACAGACTGAAAACCATTGGTGGTAATCAAGGTCATACTTCGCTTGCGTGATAGTTCTTTTTTGGTAAACAACCTTTCATTATCAAGTCTTATGGTAAAGATTTGATCAGTAGAGTTAAGTCTTCCTTTGCGTACATGTTATATCGCATATTATTTTACTGCGTCGTTCCCATTAGGTGACCATGTTAGCCAATCATGTGATCTAAAATCGCGCGTTAAAATAGGTAATTTGCAGAGATTTAGTCAGTCATAAAATAATACATTCGGAGCTCATAGGTATTTGTGTTATTTCCATTCGAATTGATATTTGCATTTAAAATAATTCATTCACCCTGAAAACTACTTGTGTTTACAAAGATTCATAAACAAAGATATTCAGTGGAAGTTATTGTAATTCTTAAGACGGAATATTATTCTTCATTCATAAAACTCAGCAAGGAACTGTTGACATATCAACACAAGGCAGATCATAGAAAGCGTCATCGCCTTCTATAATAGAACTTCATCGGGATTCGAACTTGGATTTATTTAGAACTTTTTAGTGATAGGACTTTTATTTTTAGATTCCAGGATTAATTTTTGGATTATATTCACAAACTGTAAGTTTTTTTTCATATTTTTTACCTTGTTTTTCTCGGGAAATAAATTATTTTATTAAAATTTACAACGGTTGTTGGCTTCACTCTTTTCTTTGTTACTTGTGAAGAAGCCTACTCGAAACACAATAAAAAACAACACGTGAAACCAATTAAACGATATGTAAAACAAATGAAATAATATGTGAATCCAATTCAACTGCAGAAATCTTTAACATACATTTAAAGTACAATCAACACCTGAAATATGCATACTGAGAAAAAACTAGGAAAGTTGCCAAGTGAACTCAAAAATGTATGTGTTAGTACCTGCCTTATTGATAAATGTTAAGTCAAGACATTTTACTTGTAGGGTTTCTCTCAAGTCAATGTATGCATGGTTTTTCAACACATTATTGGAACTGTTTTATTGGTCAAAGGTACATGTTGAGAATTTATTGACACACGACGATACCCCAAAAAAATGCGTCCCATTTTTAGAAGCTATTAGATGTTTACTTCTAACAAGGAATACCTATCAAAATAATATGTCCTTAAACCAGAAGAATAATGGGACATTATTGATTTTCATTCCCTCACTTCTTTAGCCGACACTTCAATTATACGAATGGCTGGAGAGATATTTGATGTCTATCTACACAAATTAATATTTTAATCGCATTTCTATCGATATTGTCATCGTTGTAGTCATCTCTTCACTCCTACTGGCTATAATTCCAGCGCTCTATGCCAATGCACTAACATATAAGACATTCATGAGAAACACATGATATAGGAATATTTATGCAAGACGTATGAACTGGCCAATACTGTTCACATAGCAATATATTTTATTTTATCGCAGGTTTCCAGCAGCACCAACTGTGCATTAGTTGTGCTTTATGGATATTAATTATGGTTGGAGAATGTGGTTTTAATTGCAAAATTTACCTAATCATACATTTGGCATCAGTTTCGCAGTTTTTGTCGTCATAAGATTTTCAGCTTGTACCTTTTGAAGCAAGTTTACAGGGAAATATAATTACAAATTACATTAGAAAATTAACAACCTTATTAAACCTCATTTCTTCTCAGCATTTATTTATGTATTTACTGATTTACTGGAATTACTGCCCTGGTTACTCTGATTCCACTTTGTTTCTTAGATTTACGGGATACATTCCCCAGCCCCACCCACACAACGAAAACAAAACATAAATAAACCAAAAAAAAACAAGCCTGATATTATATCTGAAGAACGTGTCAATGACAGAAGTTGTAAAAGGTCTCAAATTTCGATAAAATTATGTAATTCGTTTATGATGCCCAACATGTATTACTATCGAAAACACGAACACAAAAACAGCATGTACTTTTCTACGGTTTTACTATCAGAAGCACGAACAAAAAATAAACAAAATCTAACGCTACTGCAAAAACCAATACTAAGCAGTATATAATAACCAGATTTGTTTCTTACTATCAGGGATGTATATGTCCAATATAATACGTTTATTATCCTTGAGGAACTCATTATTTCGCTGGTTTGGAGTAATTATCACCTGAGAGAATCAGCCTTGCATTAACCATTCAAAGTATCTCTAGGTACAATCATTTTTCACAAGGTAATGTCAATCGCTATAGAAGTATGTGGAAACTGTATTTAAAGCTCTTTTCTGATTATTACACGATAGAATAAGTGCTAGACATTTTCGGAGTTCGCAATATTAAATCAGGACCTATAGTTAAAAATGTAGCCACCCATCCTACGTCTTTCAATGTAAACCTATTGATAGGCAAACGCCCTAGAGCAAATCGGTATGTTATTATTAGCAGCGGTTTCAGGATTTATCGGATGAGTAGAGTAACCAAATTAGATAGATTTCATACATACATACATACATACATACATACATACATACATACATACATACATACATACATACATACATACATACATACATACATACATACATACATACATACATACATATAACATGGAGAATAGAAATATATGACAGTCAGATATATGAATCTACAGCTAACTGATAAAACATACATTTGCTCTTGAGATGAGATTGATTAGGATCGATATATAAAGAGATTGATTAAGATTGATATATAAAGAGATTGATTAAGATTGATATATAAAGAGATTGATTTACATCAATATATAAACATGTTTAAATGTAAACAAGTGCAAACGCTTGATCGACTTCGCACCTCTAAACTTACAAACATATAAAATACGTTTAAAAAACTGTAATTGAATTGTATATTTGATTTGGACTAATATAGTCACATATACGGAATATATAAGTACGTTGTACTGCACAGCTAAAAATAATATAAGATTTTATGACCCTGGCAAATGTACTAGCACCAGAGTGTCTCCTCCAACTCCGGTACACACAAAGTACATTTGACAGCGTACGTCTGATTGACCGAAACAGTAGAGTGCCAACTGATTCAATGCTAACATTTCTGACTTATATCTGTCTACGCGGCATGTAGCCTTTCTCACAGCAGTGGTCATTCTGAATATCGCTCGGGTAATTCCGCAAGAAGAGAAATAACCTCAGATTAGATTAGGATTAGAGATTATTAGGATTAGAATTTAGGAATTGACATGTTTCATAGGTTTGGTGATACTTGTGAAGTGCATCATATGTCTTAGACAGAAAACACACACAATGTTTCGCTCCTTAATGTGCCAATAGTGTTCTACAGAAAACACACACAATGTTCCCCGCCTTACTATGCCATGCGTGTTGTACAGAAAACATACACAATGTTCCCCGACTTACTATGCCATGCGAACATAATTAATTAGTCGAGAATGTTGTTCTCAATGGCGGCGCATTAACAGTTTCTTTCCTAACCTAGCGTTCCCCTACGGGTCCGGGGTTGTAGAATTGGCCCGCCGTGCCTCGCTACGTGTCGTAAAAGGCGACTAAGTAGAGGCAACCTGTTTGCCTTGGGTTGCGACCCGTAACGGGAGGAGGAAATGATCCTGGTAGTTGCAACACACTACTTTGGCCTCTAGTTCTCTTAAGACGGGTGGTTGAGATGGGCCCGGTCTCGACACGCCGAGCCCTAGGAAGTCTTTATTAACTCTCTCACCTCCTTTTACTTTATTCTTGTATCTCGTTTGATACCACCGTTGCCCCTGTATTATATTCCTATATCTTTCCCTTTCTTAAATCTTAGAAGACTTCTTAGAAGGCGGTAGCATAACGGGTCAAACAGGGGGTAATTTTACTGACCTTTGAAATTGGCGACTTCAGGGTCAACCAAAGGTAATTTTACCGACTGCGTATGGTATCTGTGTATCCCTGGCACTTGAAAAGTGTCTCCTTGTTGGGCTCCTTGGTGGGCGGGGAGCACGGATACTGACTTTTTCAAACTGCCATCATGGAGAATTAAAAAAAAAACACCGAAACGAACCAAAACTGTGTCATCAGAGTCAGATGATGAACCATGTAGTGTGGAATCCTTTCCTCGCTTCATGGTCATCCACTCAAAAGACGAAGCTAAACAACTTGCCACATTGTCACCATTTATAGTCGAAAAGACTATACTTGGATTAGTCGGCAAGCCGAAAAGTGTGAAGAAGCTAAGATCAGGTGACCTACTTGTAGAGTGTGAGCGCAAAGCTCAAACCGAAAATATACTGAAAATTAAGACCTTTCACGATATTCCAGTAACCTGCTCCGCCCACTCTACACTAAATACATCAAAAGGCATCATTCGTTGCCGTGACCTTGCTGGAGTCTGCGACAAGGACATCGTCGAGGGCATGAAAACTGAAGGTGTCACTGCAGTCCGTAGAATTCGTATCAAACAAAACAACAATCTGCAGGACTCCAACACTATTATACTCACCTTAAATAAGCCCATATTACCTAATATGGTCAAGGTTGGCTTCTTACATGTTAAGGTTGAGGTTATATATACCAAATCCTCTCCGATGTTACAAATACCAAAAATACGGCCATCATGAAGACAGATGCTCTAGAAGCCAAATCTGTGGCCGGTGTGGCGACTCCTACTACCAGGAATCAGAGTGCAAAGCCACTCCGCACTGCGTTAACTGCGGCAAAGAACATCATGCTAGTTCCAAGGAATGCGACACTTGGAGACAGGAGAAGGAAATCCAGAGGATTAAATACACTAATAATATTCCCTTTCCAGAGGCCAGGAAGCTTGTTCAAGCTAGATCATTCCCCGGCCCATCCTTCTCAACTGTAGTGAAGAGCAGCTAAAAAGCAACGAAAGACGCACAAACTCAAACAAACCCGCCTGAACCCCATTCTGACTCGAACATCCCACACTATAGATCGCAGAAAAATTCGACATCGACGCAAACAACATTCAACATTACCTCACCACCAAAATCACCAAATAGCAAGAAAAAGCTTCAAACAAATAGGCATAAAAAGGGTCTGATGACCCTATAAAAACACACAACAGGTTTGAAGACCTAGAGGACATAGATGCGGAGGAATCTGCTTCATGTCCTCAGGGTAACTCCAGATCCAACAACAAAAGATACACCCCCGTACTTCCTCCAGATAAATAATCAAATTCTCTGCCACTCGAAAGGTTTAATATACAGTTGTAATGAAGAACACCATATTACAATGGAATTGTAAAGGACTTAAAGCCAACTACCATGATATTCTTCTGCTTTTAAATGAACATGATCCTGCAGTACTATGTCTTCAGGAAACATTTTTGAAAAATACAGACAACATCACACTTAAAACCTACTCCCTGTTTAACCACTACTCTCAGAATGTTGAAAGGGCCTCAGGGGGAGTCTCTGTTATTGTGAACAACAGAGCCCCTCATAAAGTCATTCCTCTAAACATAAATTTACAAGCCATTGCTGTAAGCGTCACTCATCAGCGAGTGATTACATTTTGCTCTATTTACTTACCACCAAACACTAACCTAGTTCCAAACGAATTAGATACCCTTCTTCAACAACTTCCTGCACCATTTGTTTTACTCGGGGATTTTAATGCCCATAATATTTTATGGGGATCAAATCATATAAGTGACAGAGGTCACAAAATTGAAGACTTTATTTCTAGACACGATATGTGTCTCTATAATACCAAAACACCTACATATCTACGCCCAGGCACGGGTACATACACATGCATCGATTTGACAATTTGTTCTCCCTCGCTGCTTTTGGACTATGAATGGAAGGTCTCTGATGATCTTCATAGTAGCGATCACTTCCCAATCTCCCTTATAAATCTTAACTCTACAATTGATGAAGTAATTCCACAATGGAATTTAAAGAAGGCCGAATGGGTCAAGTTCGAAACACTTTGCAAAACTAGGTTAAATGAGGATACAGTTTTCAATGTTAACGATCCCATTCAGCTTTGTACATCTATTTTAATAGAAATTGCAGAAGACTCTATTCCCAAGTCCTCTATTAACTGTAAAAGAATCTTAAAACCTTGGGTCACTAAGGAATGTACAGAAGCCATTAGACTACGTCGAAAAGTATTAAACAAATTTAATAATCATCCGACGCCCGAAAACTTAAATATATATCGCATTGCCGGAGCCAAAGCTCATCGCACAATCAGGGAAAGTAAACGAGCATCATGGAAGAAATATGTTTCTTCTTTAAACTCTCGTTCCTCTGTTCAGAAGGTTTGGGATACTGTACGCAAAATAAACGGAAAGAACAAACAAAACCCTCTCCGACACCTGCAACTAAACAATAACAACTTTAATTCAAAACGTGACATTGCAAATACTCTTGCTGACAGTTTCTCCAAAAATTCGTCATCATCTAATTAGACCGAAGCCTTCCAAAAACTTAAAGCTCAAAAAGGAAAGTCACGTTCAAAATTCACATCCAACAACTCGGAAAGTTATAATTAGTTGTTCTCATTATCGGAGCTTAGGGAGGCTTTAGATAAGGCCCATGATACATCCACTGGGCCTGATGAAATACATTACCAGTTTTTGAAACACCTTCCAGAATCATCATTAACAACTCTTTTGAAACTCTTCAATGATTTATGGCTTATTGGTAATATACCCAAAAACTGGAAAGAAGTAACTGTAATACCAGTTCTCAAACTCGGTAAAGATAGCGAAGACCCCAACAGCTACCGACCAATTGCACTGACAAGCTGTGTGTGCAAAACAATGGAACGAATGATCAATTCTCGACTTCTCTGGTACTTGGAAACTAACAATTTAATATCTCCTTTCCAAAGTGGCTTTCGATATGGATGGAGTACTAATGATCATCTAGTTAGACTAGAAACATTCATTCGTGATACCTTTATCAAAAAAGAACATTTAGTAGCGGTTTTGTTTTATTTAGAAGAGGCCTATGACACAACATGGAAGTACGGGATACTAAAAGACCTTCACGATCTGGGACTCAAAGGCCGTCTGCCCTCATTTATCTCCAATTTTCTCTCTGACAGGGAATTCAAAGTTCGAGTGGGCTCTACCCTCTCCGATACGCACCAGCAAGAGATGGGTGTGCCCCAGGGCAGTATTTTATCTGTGACGTTATTTAACATCAAGATCAATAGTATCACCAAATGCTTAGCTCCCGGTGTTGATTGCTCATTATATGTTGACGATTTTTTAATTTGTTATCGATCAAAGCAAATGCTTACAATTGAGAGGCAATTCCAGCAAAATATCAATAAGATTCAAAGTTGGGCCAGTAATAACGGTTTCAAATTTTCAAAATCAAAAACAGTATGCATGCATTTTTGTAAGTTGCGAAGACATCATGATGACCCTAAACTCACGCTGGATGGAACACTTATTCCAGTTGTTGAGGAAACAAAATTCTTGGGTATTCTATTTGACAAAAAGCTGACATTCATACCACACATTAAGAATTTGAAAGCTAAATGCTTAAAAGCCTTAAATTTGATTAAAGTAATTGCTCACACTGATTGGGGTGCTGATAAAAAAAAGTCCTCCTTAATTTGTATAGAACATTTATTCGTTCCACCATAGACTATGGATGCATTGTTTATGGTTCAGCTAGGAAGTCATATTTGAAAATGCTTGACCCAATTCATCATCAGGGAATAAGACTTGCTCTAGGAGTATTTAAGACATCTCCGTGTGAAAGCCTTCTCGCGGAAGCGAATGAACCACCTTTATCGCATCGCAGAGAAATGCTTTCTGCACATTATGCTCTTAAGTTACGATCCAACCCTCTGAACCCTGCTTTTTCGGCCGTTTTTCATCCAAATTACAAAGCTTTATATGTAAATAAACTAAATGCTCTTCCTTCATTTGGTATTAGAATATCATCCTGCTTTGACCAAATCAAATATAATCTATCTTCAATCCAGAAAACATTTGTCTCGAAGACACCACCTTGGCTCATTAAGCAACCCCAAGTGATTTTTACGTTACACGATCGGAAAAAATCTGAGACAAACCCTATCCTATTATTGAACTCTTATCATGATCTTCTCAATGCCTTTACACATTATGCTAGATTTTATACTGATGGATCAAAGGTTGCTAATAAGGCTGCTGCAGCCTTCGTCAGTGGCAAACACATAACCAAAGAGCGTTTGCCAAATGATGCATCCATATTTTCAGCGGAAATCAGAGCAATAGACCTTGCTCTGACATTTATCGAATCTAACACATTCTAAATAGTATTATCTTCTGTGACTCATTATCAGTGCTTCAGGCGCTACACAATATCAAACTAGATAATCCACTATTGGTGAATGTTCTGATCAAAAAACTCTGAGCCTAGTGCCTCATGCAATATAGTATACTGTTGGCTACCTAGCCATATTGGTATAAGAGGTAACGAGGAAGCAGACCGGGCTGCTAAGATGGCATTATCTTTAGAACCATCGGATTTTAAATTACCATATTCTGATTTTAAACCTTGTATCAAAAAGTATCTACGTCAAAAGTGGCAGGTATCATGGGATGATGCAATCAATAACAAACTTCATGCCATCAAACCAATCTTGGGAGAATGGTCTCCTTCCTACAGAACTATTCGTAGGGAAGAAGTTGTCATTGCAAGAATCATAATCGGTCATACATACATTACCCACTCACACATACTAAAAGGTGAAGATCCACCAGTGTGCGTTCCTTGCAATGTACCATTTACTGTTAAACACCTTATGACCACGTGTTCCGACCTGTAACCTATGCGTGATAAATACTATAATGTACACGACATGCAGGAACTTTTTGATACTATTCAAATCACTAGTATTTTAGATTTTCTAAAGGAAGTAAATCTTTATTTTAAACTGTAACTTGTATGACCTTACCCAAACTAATTTTTAACTAATGCAAATACCAACTATTATTTACATCTTTTCATCACGATACATCATTTACATTTCCCGTTGATCGGGAACCAACATCTTTAACTGTTACCAACATTTGCCATTTTATATTTAACTAGTATGTTTTTTTACTATATCGCTGGTCAATAGTGAACCTTTCTTTTTACACCTACGACCTACTGTATGGCGCTAAATAGCCTAAAAGTGCTGGTGCGCCGTTAAAATTAAATTAATCAATCAATTAATCAACCTAACCTAGCGAAACCTAAAGGATATTACTGAAGGCTGACAAATGTAGAACGACGGAGTATCAAGTTCTTACATGAGTATCGTTTGTACGCCAATAGGATGTCTATGTTGCCTTGCATGCATGTTAGTCTATGTGATACACCAATGGGGTGTCTATGTTGCCATGAATGCATGTTAGTCTATGTGATACACCAATGGGGTGTCTATGTTGCCTTGCATGCATGTTCGTCTGTGATACACCAATGGGGTGTCTATAATGCCATGCATGCATGTTAGTCTATGTGATACACCAATGGGGTGTCTATGTTGCCATGAATGCATGTTAGTCTATGTGATGTCAATATAGATTGATTTGAGAAATTTCAGAACGTTCAATACAATGCGATATTATTTTATTTCAATTCACTGAATATGAATCGATAACTTTGATTCATTAGTTGTGTTCGATTTAATTCATTTTAACATGCCTCTGACATGTGTGTTCAACAAACGTGAAGGGCAGGGAACTAACCCGTCCAAACTAGGCATTGGTTGTATACGGTTTGCTTAAGTTTCACATGCCTAGGACAATTATGTTCAAAAAAATATGAAGGGCAGGGAACTAACCAGTCCAAACTGGGCATTAGTTGTGTACCATTTATTTTAGTTTCATATGCCTATGGCATGTACTTTCAATAAACATTAAGGGCAGGGAACTAACCCGTTCAAACTGGGCATTGAAAATGAGACTGAAGATATGTTCCAATAATGACTAGAGTTGCAAAAAGGAGGACGCGTTATAATTATCTTGATAACGAGAAGCTGTTTATTGAAGCAAAATTCTTCATTTTCCCGACAATCACAAGAACTTGTATGTCTCCGATTACCCGACCGTCTACATCTGCACCCACCCACCCCCATGAATGTTAAAATAAATCATTATTTCATTTTAACTATGATTGAGACATTAATCGTTTTTTGCCAAATTGAAAATTAACTATGGTGAAGCAGTTAGCTCTTGTGACAAATAACGAATTACCTATGTTGGAACCATTTAGCTTTTTTGACAAGTAATGAATTCTCTAATGTAGAAAACGGCTCCGGTGGCCTAGTGGTTAGAGCATCCGCCTCAGATGCGGTAGATCGTGGGTTCGAACCCCGGCCGAGTCATACCAAAAACTTTTAAAAATGGTACTAACAGCTGCCTCACTTGGTTATCAGTATTAAGAGGTTGGTGTTAGGACTGGTTGACTGGGTGGGACATCATGTCACATGTCTGCGGTATAATCCCCCAAGTCCTGACATCACTATAAACTGCTACACTGCAGACATCTTAACAATATGACTGAAAAATTGTTCAATCTACGTTATGAATCTCAACCTCTCTCTCTCTCTCTCTCTCTCTCTCTCTCTCTCTCTCTCTCTCTCTCTCTCTCTCTCTCTCTCTCTCTCTCACACACACACACACACACACACACACAGACTATATGGTAGAACCACTGAGCTCTTTTAACAAAAATGGATTATGTGTGGTGGAACCATTTAGGATTTATGACAAATAATTAATTATCTTATTGTTGAGCCATTTTTCCTTTTCTGACTGTGGTGGAAACATTTAGCTTTTTATAGAAATAATGAATTAACTATGATAAAGCGATTAGGCCTTTTGCTGTGGTAAGCGATTAGGCTTTTTGAACAAACAATTGAACTAATTATGATAAAGACATTTTGGTCTTTCACAAATAATGAATTAACTATGATTTAGTCATTTAACATTTTTGACAAATAATGAATTCACTGTGGGGAAGTCATTTTAATCTCAAGAAATATTAAATTAACTATGTTGGAGCAATTTAACTATTTGACATTTAGTGAATTAAATATGGTGGAGTCATTAAGATCTTTGACAAAATAAATGAATTAAGTTTCGTGGAGCCGTTTAGCTCCTTGACAAATGATGAATTAACTATTTACTATGGTGAAGCTATTGTGCCTTTTAACATTGTGTGTGTGTGTGTGTGTGTGTGTGGTGTGTGTGTGTGTGTGTGTGTAATTTGGATTGTTAAGGTAGTTTTAACAAATATTCAGTCATTTCGATACGATATCTGCAGTGTGGTAGTCTATAGTGATGTCTAGCACTGGGTCATCATTTTGCAGACATGTTGCATGATATCCCACCCAGTTACATTATCCTAAATACAGGCCGACAGGTCCTAAATTTAACCTCTTTATGCTGAGCGCCAAACGAGGCAGCTGTTAGTACCATTTTTCATAAATCTTTGGAATGACTCGGCTTTTGAACAAGCAATGAATTAACTATGGTGGATTAATTCAGCATTATGACAAATATTGATAAACTGTTATGGAGCTATTTAGCTTTTGGTACAAATAGTAAGTTATTTTTTTTAGAAAGCGATTGCTTGTCATTCTGACTTTGTTCTCATTCTTACGTAATGCCATTTATGTCACTTTTTAAAAGTCGTTGTTTTTTTATGCCAAAAGATAAGCAATAGTTGAGCAAACTAGGTCGCTTAATAGATTTTGTCTCCACACATCTTTGTCTGCAATCTCGTCACGAGAACAATGGCATATATTGTGATGTCTGTATAAATGCATCAAGCCTGAAGGGTTTCGAATTTACACACACACACACGCGCGCGCGCGCGCGCGCAACCACACAACACGAGCCTATTGTTTACAACGTTACACAAATTAAATCTTGTCTTTGTTTATTTTTACTTTGAATTAAGCTTAAAAACTGAATGGACTTGTTTGATAAATGTCTTTCACAGTTGGAGTAATACAGAATACAAAGTGTGTAACTTTGGCCTAATATGTACTGTCAGCTTTGTTCACTAGTTTATGCAGAGGTAAATATCTCTAAACCTTAATAGCGGAGAGCTAATGAGGTCATATAAAAGAGTTTCGTATTTTAACAATACTAAGTTTTAAGGCTGTGGGCCTAATAAGCAAGCATTTTGTGTTTATAGCTTCACATAGAAACTAAATCTGTACGCTGGTTTACAGTTACTTTGATTTAGACTTGAAAATGAATAGGTTGGGTTGGCGGTTACGTTTGACAGCTATACTAGCACAGGAGATCATACACATGTTAAGATCGGTTGCTAGGATTGGCTGCTAGCTTGACAGTCCATTGACATTAGAGATAAATATAATTGCTATGCTTTGTAAGTGAGCATTATAATTCATATTCATATCTACCATATTTATAAAAATAAACTTATAGAAGCAAAGACTGAAAATAGTATCCTAGTCATTGTGACTCTAGCCATGGTCATGATAGTAAAATGGACAAATTATAAAAGGAATTTTGTATGCTTACGACAGGATTCGCACATAGACTTGGGCTTCAAACGAACGATCAGCATGGTCAACGTGTTTATGTATCTCTGCTACAGATGTAAATATATATAAATCGCAGTAGTTGAGGGGGGTATTGAGAGGCACGCCAATTCATTACTTTAACAGTCAATATTGACTTGATGGTGTTAGCTTTAGCCCCCTTGTAAGACGAAATAATTGAAAACTAGCCATTGTCTTTCGGTAAATTTACTCTCTAAAATAGCCCTTGATTGTTGAAAATAAACACTACAAAATAATCATCGATTGTCGGAAACCGACTTCATTAAAGAGCCCTTGACTGTTGAAAATGATCAAACCAAAATAATTATAGGAAATTATCACAATAAACTAGCCCTTGACTATCGGAAATGAACAATGCAAAATAAACCCTAGCAGTCAGAAATTAAGACTAGAGAAAACCATTGATTGTTGGAAGTGAACACTATGAAAGAGAGTTTTGTAACATTGAAAAGATGTAAAATTGTACACAAAATATATTTTAGTTTGTATTTGTATCATTAAAGTAGAATCATCATAAATGTTTTGCAATTTATAATCGTTCGAGGAAAATCTTGAAGAAAAAAAACAAAAGTGAGACGTGAGATTTTAATAAATTTCTTTTATGATCACTTCACTGTAATCCTTTTTAAGACTTGCATGTTTTGTTTGATTTGAATTGCAACAGCAAAATATTGAACTAGCCCGTGGCCATCGGAAATAAAAATTGTAATTGACGAGTTACGGTAAAGTCAGCCGAGTATAAAATTAATAAATTGTACTGCAATTAAATTTGAAAAAATGAATCAGAATCTTGCAAGCGTTTAAAACAAATAGTTGATTAGATTATATATGTATCTTGAAAGTTTAATTTATTCCTCTTTGTCTGCAGTCTATCATCATCCGATGATTCATTTACTGAAATCCTGACTCCTGAGATCACACATGTGTGGGCTGACACTTGTTACTGGAGTATGAATTGTCTTTGAAAGTCTGTCATAAAGTTTTCAGTGCGTACTGTTTAGCTTATCTGCTGCATATATTATGCTCTTATGCTATTTTTTGGCAATTTATGTAAAATACCTGCAAAATCATGACAAGAAAGTCCACGTATATCCTTGTATCACGATGTTCGCCATTTTTTAATAACATAAGAGTTTCTTATTTACATATACTATGCATTCGCATTTGCAATTATTCTTTTTAATGAATGGAAGCTACTGGTAAGAAAGTAATTTGTATGTTTTAATAATAACATCGTTGCAATACTGTTGTATCGATGTATGCAATTCATGTTTTCATGTGACAATAGCGGCTGTCTGCATCAAGTGCAGAACCCGCGTCTACAGTATATGAATCGATTCGATTATTCAGGTCTTAAGTTATCATCATAAAATTTTATTTCACATAAACTTAAGCTCATAAAATGTTCATATTCGTTTTATAGACAAGCTCTTCAGAATTCAAATATTTATTGTTATGTAATTTATGTATTTGCAATGTTGACATTGTATATCATGCAAAACTGTATTGTTTATAATGCAATACACGGCACATAACACAAGATACTGATTGGTTATATGGGTAGCCTTGCATTCAGCGATTTGTTGAATGTCTCACGTGGTCTCTGGGAAATGTTATAAATAGGGGAGTGTTGTCTTTGTTGATCAGACAACTGACGAGTGCAGTCTCCGCGAAAATTCAAAGTGACAGAGAAAAGTAAACTGTCGAGCTAGTACATTTTAGATCTTTTTAAAACAGCACATTACAATATGAAATAAGCAATAATATTAAATTTATTCCACAAAAATAGATTGTAAAAGTTGTCTCCCATCACACTTGACAGCCTCCCCCCCCATCCAGTTTGTTATTTTAGAATTACATATTCTTTTTGTACACACTAGCTATAGCTCTTATTTATTTTTTTTACTTTTACAAATCATTAAGCATTGTCAAATTGTTCTCGATTTTATGTTACAAAATATAACCCCTCTTCCATCGCCCAACCCCAAACGTTTGACCTTTTGTAACATTTTCCTATATACAAATATATGTAGCATTCTTAAGGTCCCAAAATGGCCTTACAATACAACCGCCCCTCTCATGAATTCGTCGTAAGTAACACGTGTTAATTGGCTGCCAGGCATAAATGCTAAACATGAAAGATGATATGCAATCAGTACTAAAAGTGGCTGCTGATGGAGCATGGAAGCCAAGCAACAGTGCTGTATTTATAATCCTCAATGGAGTAGTGCTCTTGAAATGTTCACAGAACACATTTCCTTTGAAACTAGGACTCGAGTGGGGCTATCTTCAAGTGTGCATTTGAAGCAGCTGGAACAATATTACGGCTTCTTGACCTAACACAAATAACAGACACACCCCTACCGATTATATATATATATATATATATATATATATATATATATATATATATATATATATATATATATATATATATATATATATATATATATAATACCTAATTACATCACGAAAAAAAGATTTAAAACTATAACATTCTGACAAGCAAAAACTCCAACAAACATGCAAAATACCCTTAGAGTAATTGATTATGTTATTGATATCATTACGGAAATTTCAATATGAATCTTTGGATATTAAATCCTGACAATTCGGTAATTCACTCGTTCATTCCAACTTTTTAATTAATATCTGGTGTGAAATGTATGTATATATGTATCTGTGTGTATGTAATTTCTATTTTTAACGTAGCTTTAACAATATTTAACTATATATATATATATATATATATATATATATATATATATATATATATATATATATATATATATATATATATATATATATATATATATACATATACAGAGAGAGAGAGAGAGAGAGAGAGAGAGAGAGAGAGTAAAATGTTATTTATTTGATTACCAAAAGAGATACAATCAACCAAATTTCGTACAATTTAGAAGAATAGATTGTAAATGGGCGTTGTACAACACAGTCTTGATGTAAAGTTTTCACGAAATAAATCTCAATGGTTACAAAACGGTTAGAAAATTCCTTGGTCTTATCGTTGATCAAATGAATAATACTGATGTGTCATCACGTCACCTCCACTGTCGTTTGACCCAAGTAATCACAGAGTAAGATAGATTGCCTCATTTTATCATTAAAAATGTATTAAAAATTTCCAACACGTCTTATTTGAAACTTTATCCACATTTGCAATGCATGCCTATTTCAACATATTTCTCTTTGCTTACATAATCTCTTACTGTATTTCATTCCATCATTTTCCGTTCTTTAATGGCAATATTTGTTAATGTTTTCACCTATAGCTACCCCTTAATGAAACATGAAAGGAAGATGTATACATATACATGTAAATTTTATATAAATTGACCTCATGAAACTTTATTCCAGTTTTGATATATTCACTGAAGGTGATGTCATTCCTTATTCAGACCATTGTGTCGTGATTGTACTACAGTGAAGTCGTTCATTGTTCAGACCATTGTGTCGAGATCGTACTATAGTGAAGACGTTCCTTATTCAGACCATTGTGTTGTGATAATACTAGAGTGAAGTCGTTCTTTATTCAGACAATTGTGTTGTGATAATACTAGAGTTAAGTCGTTCTTTATTCAGACCATTGTATCATAATAGTACTACAGTTAAGTCGTTCCTTATTCAAACAATTATGTCGTGATAGTACTGAAGTTAATTTGTTCCTTGTGCGGACCATTGTGTCGTGATAGTACTACGGTGAAGTCGTTCCTTATTCAGACTATTGTGTCGTGATCGTACTATAGTGAAGTCGTTCCTTATTCAGACCATTGTGTCGTGATAGTAATACAATGAAGTCGTTCCTTATTCAGACCATTGTGTCGTGATCGTACTATAGTGAAGTCGTTCCTTATTCAGACTATTGTGTCGTGATCGTACTATAGTGAAGTCGTTCCTTATTCAGACTATTGTGTCGTGACAGTAATACAATGAAGTCGTTCCTTATTCAGATCATTGTGTCGTGATAGTACTACAGTGAAGTCGTTCCTTATTCAGACCATTGTGTTGTGATAGTACTACAGTGAAGTCGTTCCTTATTCAGACTATTCTGTCGTGATAGTACTACAGTGAAGTCGTTCCTTATTCAGACGTTTGTGTCGTAATAGCACTACAGTGAAGTCGTTCCTTGTTCAGACCATTGTGTCGTGATCGTACTACAGTGAAGTCGTTCCTTATTCAGACAATTGTGTCGTGATATTAATACAATGAAGTCGTTCCTTATTCAGACCATTGTGTCGTGATATTACTATAGTGAAGTCGTTCCTTGTTCAGACCATTGTGTTGTGATAGTACTACAGTGAAGTCGTTCCTTATTCAGACTATTGTGTCGTGATAGTACTACAGTGTGGTCGTTCCTTATTTAGACGTTTGTGTCGTGATAGCACTACAGTGAAGTCATGCCTTGTTCAAATAATTGTGTTAGCACTACAGTGAAGTCGTTACTTATTCAGACCATTGTCTCGTGATAGTACTACTGTGAAATCGTTCCTTATTCAGATCATTGTGTCGTGATAGGACCACAATGAAGTTGTTCCTTGTTCAGACCCTTTTCTCGTGATAGTACTACAAAAAAGTCGTTCTTTGTTCACAACATTGTGTCGTGATAGTACTACAGTAAAGTCATTCCTTATTCAGAACATTGTGTCATATAGCACTACAGTGAAGTCGTTCATTGTTCAAACCATTGTGTCGTGATAGAACTACAGTGAAGTCGTTCCTTGTTCAGACCTTTTTCTCGTTTTATTACTACAGTGAAGTCGTCCCTTGTTCAGACGATTGTGTCATGAACGTACTACATTTTAAGTCGTTCCTTGTTCAGACTATTGTGTCGTGATAGTAATACAGTGAAGTCGTTCCTTATTCAGACCGTTGTGTCATGATAGTGTCTTGATAGTACTACAGTGAAGTCGTTCATTGTTCACATCATTGCGTCTTGATAGAACTATAGTGAAATCAATCCTTGTTCGGACCATTGTGTCGAGATAGTACTACAGTGAAGTTGTTCCTTGTAAAGACCATTGTGTCGAGATAGTACTACAGTGAAGTCGTTCCTTGTTGAGACATTGTGTCGTGATTTTACTACAGTGAAGTCGTTCATTGTTGAAACCATTGTGTCTTTATAAAACTACAGTGAAGTCGTTCCTTGTTCAGACCTTTTTCTCGTTTTTTTTACTACAGTGAAGTCGTCCCTTGTTCAGACGATTGTGTTGTGAACGTACTGCATTTAAGTCGTCCCTTGTTCAGACTATTGTGTTGTGATAGTAATGCAGTGAAGACGTTCCTTATTCAGACTGTTGTGTCGTAATAGTGTTGTGATAGTACTACAGTGAAGTCGTTCATTGTTCACATCATTGTGTCGTGATAGAACTATAGTGAAGTCAATCCGCGTTCAGACCATTGTGTCGAGATAGTACTACAGTGAAGTTGTTCCTTGTAAAGACCATTGTGTCGAGATAGTACTATAGTGAAGTTGTTCCTTGTAAAGACCAATGTGTCGTGATATTACTACAGTGAAGTCGTTCCTTGTTGAGACATTGTGTCGTGATAGTGCTACAGTGAATTCGTTCCTTATTCAGACCGTTTTTTGGACATTTGTGAAATTGCCCGAGATTTATTTTCCACGTCACCTGTCCCATGTTCGGCATTTTCTAATGTCTTTTAACCAAAGGGGATTTAGGTGAGTTAGAATGATATCCTTTGAATTGTGAGCGTAGAAAAAGGGATTTTTAGATATAAAAAACGCTTACTTCATGTTCTCAGAGACGCTTACTTCATGACCTCGTCTCCATTCCAACAATCCTTTGCGGCACGTGGATATCGTGAAAAACCCACATATGTCTAGAAGAACTCATATCAAGTAATCTATATTTTAATATTTCTTCATCGCTAGGGTGGAATTTCTCCATTGTTAGAGATTTGGTTGCATGATGTGGAGGGACGCTATTCCAGGTAGCAGATATCGTCAATAAATTAGCATGATTATCTGGCTTGAGCTATTGTCGATGCAATACCATTTTCTCCGCGCTTTTTTTCCCTTCAGGTGGCATACTTCTTCCTTTCGTTATTTTCTTGCCGCTTCCCCATGCAGTTTTCGTCCTTCTTCGCCTGCGCTCTTGCTGCAACGACAGGCGTTGGTACTGGAAGACTCCTTCGCTTTCCGCGTATTGTTCGGGTCTAGGTGGAGAGATTGTGGGTCAAGGTGTTGTAATTCATATCTCTGCTCTTATAATAGTTTTGACGGAACTGTTGTCGCCGTGTGTAATAACCAAGACTGTCATTTATAGTATAATACGCCACATATACTATCCATCACACCGTGCGTCCTGACCAATACTGTGTCTTCCACTATCCAAATACTACCACCAGCATGATGTATGTAGAGTCCCCTGCTTGATGACTATATATACCTAGTCGAAATTTGTGAAGCAAATCCAGTGATTCATATGGTGTTGGAAGTGCCAGTAAATTTGCATGGAACGAAATGTAAAATATGTGTTTACAGACTAAAAGTAAATAAGTATAATTCCAAACACTGTACAGAAGTTAGCGGAGACTGAAAAGTATTTTATATTTTCATGACTAAAGCAATACTAACATTTAGAAATCGTACGGAATTTATTGACGATAAAATAATATCCCCAAATATGTAAAATTGTTACAAAGAATTTGTGCAAAGGATTGAAGATTGAGCATTAAACATGAGGGCAAAAAAATCTAATTTATTTTTTATAAATCAGAGTAAAAAAACATAATTTATCGAGGACTGAACATTTTCCTGTAGACCGAACACAACTTATTTAATTTTACTAAGCAACCTTATCTCCGGAGTTTTGTAATTTCATTGTGATGCCACGTTTCCCCACTGATTTACATTGTTCAGTTTATTATGTGCTGCATCTACCTCGATCTTCGTTGTTGGATAAACATTTATGGTCTGTGCTGATGCGACTTATCATGAAGAGGGCTTATTATATGTAACCTGGATTATCTAAAGCCAGGAGTCAATATCTGTTATGTAACCTGCAATTAATTTCGTTGTACCAGTCAATAAATTTTGCTGTACCTGTCAATTAATTTAGCTGAACCTGTCAATTTAGATATACCTGTTCCACTCAGTGAGGGTGTAATGGCTGGATACTATTTTGTTCTAATTTTTCCATAATTTCTGTAATGCCCCCTTGACAAATTTAATCAGCAAGAAAACCAAGTTTCATTTTACTGTTAAACTTCAGGAGGCTTTTGATACATTAAAGACCATAATAAATTGCGCACCATTTCTACGAAATTTCATTAAATCATTTTAACTGTCTCTTGATGCAAGTGACATTGAATATGGAGCAGTATTGATTCAAGAAGATAAAAATGGTGTTGACCATCCAATGTTCTATTTTTCTAAGACGTTAATCATAAATAAAATAGTATAAGAATATATATATATATATATATATATATATATATATATATATATATATATATATATATATATATATATATAAGATTATAAGATTTTGTGTTATGTGATTTGCTTTATCTAAATATTTTGTGTTATGTGATTTGCTTTATCTAAATATGCCTAATTCCTTTTTCTTTTAAAACGTATATTATAGCTAAATTTTAAGATTGCTATTATTTGTAGGTAACATGTTCATCTTTGAGTTCGGGACATTGGTTTTTCCTCGTGAGTTCATGGTCTATCTAATATTTGTCATGTTCCTTTATAAAACTTTAAGTAAAACACCGGATATTGTTGACAACTTTGAACCTTTTACAAATTAACTTTTGACCCTTACCCAGGTCCTCATATTGTTTAATATATTTTATATTAAAGTTACTTACATTAGAATTACTTGTTACTGTCGTATTATCTGAAGTGTTCTCAGTGTTTTAACTGTGCTAAGTTTTACTTTTTGGGGAATTTATTTATTTCATTAAAATTTCTGAGTGTTCATTTTTTGGATTATTGTGAATTCATTCAGAGATATTTTGTGATGATATAATTATGATACGTGAAGACTGCAGACCAACAATATTTTAGAGTAGGGGTACATCAGCACATTTAAAAGTTAAATTCATTCTGAACACACTATATGAATTCTTTCGGAATACTCTTTAATTTTGCATTTCTGAGTTAACCTTTTACGACTGTTTTGGATTTAATTCTAAATCAAACTAGACCCTCCTTTGCACATACTTGATGTATACCAGTAAAAAAAAACACATATATAATATCCAATGAAATGTTTATATCAATTAGCGTTATCAATAAGGTTCAGTGATTGTCTGTTAAGAACAACCGTAGGATTTAAGGGACTGTTCTGAAACTTAATGCATTCAGCATTATTAACACAAAAATTGATGACATTTTTACAGGGAAGCAAATACGCAAGCATCGCCTAAAGCCAATATTCATATCGGAACATTATATTTTATGATGTAGACGAAACTGAAGTGGAAATCAAAAGTGGAATAAACTGAGATTTTCACTTAGCCTACAAAATAATGAAAGATAAATGTAGAAATTATCTTTTTGCGAATATTTAGAAACATAAAAATTAGAAGTAATTTTGTTTACAAATGTCAGTTGAAAAAATCTCCAATACAAATTTTTGAGGAGGAAACACAGCTAGAACTAAACGTTGCCATCAGATAACTATTGCACAATCAAAAACAATCAGCAATAATAATCCACATGATCTAGAAAATCAGAGAATCATAATCTTTGATAGGAGATACATGACACAAATTAAGTAACAGTGGGGGATTTCCACACAAATTAGGACGAGTATTAACACCACAAGAACGAACATAAGAGTCCGTGAAATAATGTAATAGTTGATTTTTAGATGATGGAACATTTCATCTCAGACGTTGAAACGTATTTCATGCTAGTAAGCATAAAAAAAATTGGAAAAACAGATACTAGAAAGACTTTAAATTGAAGGAACCATTGGAAATTGTTTAAACGTAAAGAGTGAACTTAGTTTGAAATTTAACTGGTATGTATCTTAACATCGAATTGCATCATTAAAAAGGACACTTTGAAAGCCACTTAACGTTAAAAATATGTTAAGGGTTAATGAGATATGGTTAAATGGGAACTATATTATAAATGCAAACAGACTCTTACTGTATGAATGATACTTAATAAAACGTTTATAAAGGTGTAGTTGAAGAACCAGTTCTTGTGTAAATTTACTTCTTATGAAATAATTTGCTTGCTGGTTGGAATTTTTTTATAGAGTTATACACACGGCTAAAGACAATTATAAACAATAACACTGTTTATTAAAGGTATAGTAATCCGTCATATGCAATCAAAATCATTCTTATATATAATGATGTATTTATTTTCATAATGTTTAGGTGCCTGCATTTCCATTTACAAGACTAACGATAGTTTCTTTCGTTCTCACTGCATCAATTTTATATTTACCCACATTTTGATTTCCTATTAATGTTGTTAACCTTTTGACGAATTGTCACAGAGTGTTTATCAACCGCTGAAATTATATTAATTGCCATATTTGTCTCCATAGCATTATTTGGTCCCAGTTTAAATCTGTATCAATAGTGATATAGATCCTCGACGCTATGTCTTCTGGCATTTATTAATTCTAGGGACTTAAACTTAAAAGACAATCTATGACTTCAACAAGCATTCCATTTTCCAAATATGAATTTAGTTAACTAAACTATAAAAACAAGTAAAGTAAAATTAAAATGGATTACATTGTATGAAATCTACTGTATTATCCTAAAGTGTACTTTCAATTACACATTAATTGGGAAACTATCCAAACATATTTCGAATGAATGTTCTGATGTGATTATTTCCTGATGTGATCTCACCAACGAATAATCACAGTTTTCAATCCAAATGTTTTAACTTCAAGTTCAATTCCTTGACAAAAGATTAAAACTAAAGTCCTTGAACATTTTGCATTATGAATTATTTAAATGTATATGTCCTTTACTAGTTTCACTTGATCTTAAATGTACTGTCTGTTTTCTAATAAATATTTGCCACAAACAATTATGAATAAATTACGATTTCCTCTCAATACTCTTATAAAAACTCCATATAATTTAAGAATAGTATTGTAGTGATTTAATTTTCTTTATTTTCTTATTTAATTCATATGTGCTTACCAAAATGTCTGAATAACTATAAAGAATCTCAGACATTTAAATTCTTAAATTTTGAAATAATTTTAGAGTAATGATATGACCTCAATTTGTTCAGCTAGTCAACTATGGCGTGCATGATATTTCTACAGAATAAATCAACTTTAGAGAGTGTGGTATTTCCATGACTTCAATTTAAATTAAAGAGTGGTGTACTTGACCAAAATAGTTGTTGACTTGACCGTAGCAATCAATCTTGATTTATAAATGAAATCTTGCACGTATTGTACATGTAATTTTATTTTAGTACGAGTCAGTGACCGAATTTAAAGAATTAAAATATAAACGTCATAAAACTGAACGGCTTAATTGAAACTTCAACTTAATATTTGATACAAATATCCGTAACAACAACAAATATATGCCATCATTACCAACAACCTAGAACATTTGAACTTTGAATCTTAAATATATTTTTTAATTGTATCATAATCATGTGATCTAAACCATAAAACAGGTAACTTAAAATCAGTATTTGCATTAAATCTGTGTTGTTTCCTAAACAGTGGACAAGGACTGTGCTATTGAGGATATTACTTTAGCTTGACAACCTAAAACACGTATCTCATAAAACATTTTACTTACTCTAATGCATTATGATCTCTTTAATACCAAAACGATAATCAGCATCCGACTATAGTCATTTATAATGTCCAGATAAGTTGATTATGCCACCAGAATTGTATACCATATTAGTCATCGTTTGCAGTCTTATCGACAGTGTTCAATTGACTACATGTTAAATATCCTTTCATCAGTAAAGTGGGACAAAATAATCAATTACTATACTACTAATACACTACAGTTGATCATTTCCTAAATTTTGCAGTCCAACAGAGACGTAAAAAATTTGATAGCTATAGCCTATTTTTAACCTTTCCTTCGGGCTCTTTGATCCCCATACGGAAATATGAAGGACCAATTTGAGACAGAAGGAAAAAATCAAACAGTCTTTATATATTCAAGCCACCCAAACGGGGCCAGTCTTGGTAGCATCCTCCGGGATAGTTAATGTTATTTCTTTATGGTAAATATATAAAGTAACAGAATATGTGCTTCCTTCCAAATATATGAAGCTAGATCATTCACAAATCATACGTCTCTGACAGTTTCCAGTTATCAAATATCTCTTGACTTACTCCGTTTTTACGTTAAATGGACTATTGCATGCTTTCTTTTTATAATTCCTTCTTAGCAATCTCTATCTCTTTTGATGTCTGATAATATATTTGTTTTCTTCATTTTCTTTCTTCTCATTAACTGTGCGTAACAATGAGTCACGAAGCTGTTAATTCCATGATGTCTTTTATTGTCAAGAATTGATTGAGCACCCCAACCTGCGAGTAATCAATCTAGCAAAATAATGCCGAATGTGCCTCTCGCAATCAAAGTATAAAGGCTTAACAGTTCCCTTCTCAACCGACATCAGCTACACGAATCTGTTCAAATATAATCAAATGTACTGTTTGCTTCCAAACATTATCATTTGATCAAGTTTTCGTTGCATGTGAATAGTAATCAAAACACGAAGAAGATAAACATTATAATTACTTTCGAAATGTATAAAATCTGCATTGTTTAATGTATGTTAAGAAAAAAAATATATATTCTAGATTTTCAATGAATTTTGTACAAATTAAAAAATTAAATTTCTTAAATAACACGTTCTCTTAGTTCTGGTAATATTTACCGTGCATGTCTCAAACAACAGTTAAATGTTTTGATACATTAAATCGCATTACAACCTCCATCCAATTTCATTGCAGCCTCCCTTCCAACTTCATCCAGTAGCATTACAACCTCCCACTTACCTACCTCCAATCGTATTACAACCTCCCTGCAAGTCACAACATATTCGGAAAATCTCCTTCACAGATGTATATGTTTGTTTAACCTGTTTGCAAAATCTTTGGGTAAAAATGCATGAATGAAAATAACACAAAGGAGCCCGGTGCTCTGGTATTATAAAAGGTGCTATCAACACAGAGGGGGGGGGCATGCTTTCGTAATATTAGAGAAATTGCTTTCAATATAATGTGAGACTTGTCACGGTATTAGAGACGGCATTATCAATATCAATGGAGCCTGTTGTCGTGGCAATAGAGATGGCATTATCATTATAAAGGAAGCATGTTGTTGAAGTGTTAGGGATGGCATTGTCAATTTAAAGGTAGTCTGCTTTCATGATAATAGCTAAGGTGTTATCAAATTAAAGTGAGTCTGTTTTTCGTGGTATAAGAGACGCCATTATCAATACATATGGAACTTGTTGTCGTAAGAAACGTCATTATCCATACAAAAAGGAGCCTGTTGTTGTATTAGAGACGGGAATATCAATTCAAATTGAGTCTATTGTCGTGGTATTAGGGAAAGATGTGTATATAATTTTTGGAATTATATGCTTGAGAGGCATTGTAGAACATAATGAATAGCATGTGCTTAAATGAATTTTACGTGTAAGGTCAAAGTTTACAATGCTTACATTTCGTACATCTAGTATTGACTCTGTGATTCAGGTCATTAGTTTTTTCTCGATAACAATATTATAACAAACATTTCCCTTTGTTTCTCTGATGTTTCCACATTTCAATGAAAACTTAGAGGTATGCCATATTAATTTTTTTTGACAGATATTTATATGGAACGGTAAATGTCATTTGTATTTGTAATTGTCACATGACAGTACCAATGTGCTCAACCACGCCTGTAAACCCACTGTTCATTAATTTATGTTCTTCCATGATTTTACATAGAATTGCTCTTAGGGATCGTTTAGTTTCTGTTTTCCCAATAATTCTCCATAGCAATGCTCTCAGGGATCATGTATTTACGTTTCTCCATGACTTTACATACAATTGATCTCAGGGATCATGTAATTTATGTTCTTCCATGACCTTACATATAATTGCTCTCAGGGATCATGTAATTTATGTTCTTCCAAGACTTTACATAGAATTGCTCTCAGGGATCATGTAATTTATGTTCTTCCATGACTTTACATAGAATTGCTCTCAGGGATCGTGTGATTTATGTTCTTCCATGACTTTACAACGAATTGCTCTCATAGATCATGTAGTTTATGTTCTTCCATGACTTTACAATGAATTGCTCTCATGGATCATGTAGTTTATGTTCTTCCAAATATTTTACATATAACTGATTTCAGGGATGATTTAGTTTATGCTCGTCCAATAATTTAATAATTCGCAAAGTCATTTTTTACGATAAACGCCAATGTTACGTTTATGATACATTCCATGACTTCAGTCATGATAGCAAATGATCAGGTCAAGATGTAAAATGATTTAAGATATTACTTTTCTCTCTTTGTAAACATGTCCAATGGGCAAATGCTAACTTCATTACGCGCTTCAACTGCTAATATACATAGTCAGAGATGTTCCTTTCTAAAGGGGTTGTCTTTGTAGTGTAAAAATTATTAATAATAATAATGATAATAATAATAATAATAATAATAAAAATTAATAATAATAATAATAATAATAATAATAATAATAATAATAATAATAATAATAATAACTATAATAACTATAATAATAATAATAATAATAATAATAATAATAATAATAATAATAATAATAATAATAATAATAATACTTTAATACAGCAAATAATCTTTAGAAGCTCTAAGCGCTTTACAATATTAGAAAACACATAAATCATGTACAACGACAAGATTACAAACAAACACCGTGCAATTGAAAAACAAATGACAATAATTATTGAAGTACACATATTAAAGTCTTTAAGTATTTTAGTTTTAAAGACACTCTTCAATGAGTTCACAGTGTCCTTGTGTCTAAGAGCAATGGGCAATTCGTTCTACGTAGCTGCACCCTCGTACGCAAAAAAAATGTTTCACATTGACTTCGTTGTAACAGTATAGTCAATCAGAATGCAAGTGTCGGAAGAGGACAGTATGTGGTGATCAGGATGACTTCCGTTTTATCATCATTCATCTGCTTTTGTCACATGGCATTCATGACTGCACATCGGCAATACACCCCTCTGCTCTTGGATAGTATCCTCAACTTGAGTTGGGCAGTGTAGATTTGTATCTTTGAGAGTCATCAATATACAATAGGTGAGACACCTAATCTAGATCTATGACACATAAAAGTGCTTGAGTGAAGAGAATGAATAGAAACGGACAGAGAACAAAGCCTTGTGGAACACCAAATCATAGATCAACAGGGCGATTTATTCGGTAGTTCATATAGGTCCAAGTCTTCAATACACTATGGTAATATTTTAACTCTTATTGGCACGTGCAAGTGTACGAGTTATATGACAATAAAATATAATTTTAAAGCTAGTGTAGAATATTTTTGCATGAAAAACCATCAAGTGTAATTATTTGTATCTGATATTCATTCTTGGGAAATACCATTATTAGTTTTTGACGATACACCTTTTCATTACGTTAATGATTTCGCAAAAACTTTACAGATTGATTCATCATTCAAAGAATTTATCTGTACATCTGATACTGGGATTAATATACCAGATCAGTCTGTTGTGCGTAACGTTGCAGAAAAGATGAATTCAGTGTTACGCTTAAATGCATCATACAGATTGGTCATAGAGATCCCAAAGATGCTAAATAATATTTTAAAAAATTGATCAATCATATGAGGAAACAAAATGAAAAGAATATGTGATAATATGCAACATAAAATAAGGTCTCTGATTTTCATTAGATCACCTAGTACAAATAGCGAATGATGATGACATTGAAACAATAAACGAATATAGTGTTAGTAGCGAGGAACACAAAAGATAATTGAGTTTGAGAGATGTTTTACTGTAGTATATAAAAACATTAATGGCCCTCCGATGTATACAAGCAATGAATTTAATTGTCATCATAACGAATATGTGGATATGACAAAGCACCCTGGGTACTGGAGGTATTTCTGAAGAGTTGTTTCAATGTAGAGATACAGAACCCATGTAGATAATTTAAAACTAAACTCGTATTCGAAAAATAGTATTGAACGTGAGCACATCATAGATGGTTAATTTCAGTTGCATTATCGAAACGGTAATTGTCCAGTTATATTCTTAAATAAATACCAGCTTGAATAAAATTTTATTTATATGGGAGTTACCAAACTTCAGAACCTGACACGTGGTAAATTGTCTGGCATGAGAGGCACTAACTAACCTAATGGTAGTATGAAGTATGGTACAGCATCATTTATGATTAATGAATAGAATATTATCGACTGTCATCGAAAGTGCTTGCGCTCTTGTCTTCACATACTTGTCTGATCACTTAAAAATTTGTAATGCGAGTCGATGAGAGCATCAAAAATGTTGCTACGAATCGGCTGTAAATTCTAGGATTGCGGTTCAAAGTTTGAGATCGGCCACGAATATTAACTATCCTAGCATCACGGGTAGAAACAAAGTGATAATACTTCTATCAACAACGAGAATGCATACGCCCCTTGATAAAACCATCAATAAAGCAGTTCAGCAATGCACGATTGATTAAATGGTCGCGAATTCTACAATGAGAAACTATCACGGACGCTGATGTTGGTGGCAAATCATGGAAGTGAGTGGAGAAGCCAACAAAGCCGATGAATAAATTTACAAATGCATGCTAAGTCTCTGTGTTTTGTTCCTTATGAGGCCTTCCTAGAAAATAATGGAAGACTCAAACAATAAATAATAATAATCAGCCACTAATCTCCTGTTTAGTTTAGTCAACAACGATATCATGGTGTTTCATGACGACACAAGCAACCATGTAAAACCACCCTAGAGGAAATGTCAGAAACGATGCATGAGTTAAATCAACGATCTTTGTTGTTGTTGCAATCAATGTCAGTTATAACCTTGGGTATAACCTTGGATTCGCACAGCGTCGAGGGCAACGTCATGGAGACTCATTGATACTTTTGTGTGTAATTCATCTTTTGCATATATTAAGGTGTTATAGGTGTTAGAAGACTATCTTGAGAGCGAAACACACAGTCACATAATACTGAAAGAAACGCAGTAATGATACAGTTTGTCGTGTCAAAATTATGTTTACGGAATTAACATTGTAGTTGCCTGTGATAATCCATTCGGTGGCTGCAGAAACACGTTTGTTGTCGTTTATGAGGTCTGGAAATACATCCCAGCTGTCATTTCACACCATCAGCACGTATGAAGGCAATGTTCAACAGTGATTAGGGCAAATAACTTCCTAATAAAGTATCAACGCATCATTATATGTTGGTGGTGCTTCAAAACTAACTCGTGGGCAGAATGTTACCGGAAATGGCATTTAACCAACTAGGATTGTCTTATCAGTAAAACATTCATCAGAACCCATCGAAGAATGTTTCTTTATTTTACTCAATCATGCCTCACGTGCATATCAGAAACAATATTAAGTCATCAGCCTGGATTAAAACGTTTCCTCGGGTCTGGATAGTTAACATCACGATATTACCAAATGTATCACTTTTCACTGGAACATTTGTAAATCTGCATACTCTGTGGTCGATTTACACTTTTATGTATACGTAAATTGGGTTCCCAAGGATGCGTTTTTCATCTCCTAAGCGAATACAAAACCAAACTTTCCTTAAGTATCAGAAACTATTTGCAAAATATTCTCATGCAGTGGTCTTCCACTACCAACTACTAACGTGTTACAACGCCCTGTCGCTGATTGCACAACCAGGTGATAGAACTGCGAGGAGAATCGACGAAGTGGAATTCACCGACATATCTAACATGGCTCCTTTCCATTTTGGTTACGTTTCCTCCACATTAACTCAACCAGGAAGAGTAAAGACTCAAAAGAATAAACTTATTTGGGTAAGACTGTTTGGACTAAGGTGAGAATGGTCGTTTCAGACACAATTCAATGGCAAAATTAGCATGGTTCATTAAGAATATTATGCCAGGTTCCTACGAATGCATTATTGCAAGAGATATTTATCAGAGATTTTCTATTATCACATAGTCGGTATTGTTTTCCTAAAGTGCGTGTAGGTTCATATTTTTGATATTATACGTGTGAACATATCACTTTATGTGATTCTGATTGGTCCAGGTGAGATCATGAAATTGTTGTCCATTAATGTCTTTAATGATTGGCTGCGACCGTGGGAAAACGTTTTTAACCCCAACTTCTGGAATATTTTGATCTGAATCAACATTTTTTGGCGGCCATTTTATAACTCGACTCGCAAATGGAAATTGAGCAAATATCATATCGGCTGTCTCAATGTCGATATGCATCATATGCTACACCCACAGGGGATTCCTTATGTCATGTTTAACAATATCATCGCAAGAAAAATGGCATAAAACTACAAGACAAGAAAAACAATAACGAATAAAACTAAGAGATAGCGGGGTGGGTAGGTGGGGTGCGTATATCAGTAACATAGATATAGAATCCACCGTATATACAAGCGTGGTTTAAATGTTCAATTAACGAAGTAAACAAACTCACCTCTGTTCGGAGAATAATCTGGACACGAATGGGTCTCCTAACTGACAGATCTTTATCCAACCACAGCATCTTTTCGTAGCATATATGGGATGTATAAATAAATTTGTTGACGTCTTCTGTACAGTCTATTTTTCAAATCAAATACTACAAATATCAGGTCACAAATGCATTGCAGTAAATGTGGGACATTTTGCATCCGGTAATCCTATTTCACATGAAAATCGCAACAATATTACGTTTTTAAATACACTTTTTAGGGTACACGTACTCTGTCGGCCTGCTGTGCACCGTTATCAAACAATGTGGCAGCATCACATCGCATTTATAATTCTGTTTTAAAACATGATTTTGTGGTTATAAAATGTTCTGTTTACTCTGATGGAAGCTTTATCTTTGATGTATAGTTTGTAAAACAGTACAATCTAATTTTACCAGTTTCGCTTTGTTTGGGACTATATTTTATGCACAACAAATGAAAGGTACACCGTCTGTCAGAATGAACGAGTTCTTCTGTCTATCTAAATATTTCCACTGAAATAAAAAAACCTATGTGATAAAAAGAATCTCAAATGGGTAATGATTTAAAATTAAAATTATGAAACTCGTTGAATAATGTCCAGCTTTTGCTCACCAATGCTCGCAAAAGCTGGACATTATTCAACTTGTTTCATAAATTTAATATTAAATCGTTGCCCATTTGAGATCCTCTAATAATTTTATGACGGTTTTCCCAGTAAAAAAGAATAAAGTGCATGTGATTATTGCGCCTGCACGTGATAAGTATGGATAGAGTCTGCTTGTCGAGTAGTTAAACTACGCAATCACATTATTAATCAATGAACAATGATAGATCATCCATGTAAACAACTCGAGCAAATCGAAGCCAACATCTACTAGACGAAATCACAAATAGAACCGCAATACTTGTGAATTACAAGAAAAATGTGTTTGGTTGTAGATGTTATTTGCGAAATAGCTTCAGCAGCCACCGTTGGTATGGGTGTGGGGGAATCACGTATGTGGCACCTAGTAAACGCACTCCGGTCAGAACAGTTCTTGGAGCCATATAAGTATAAACCAATGTGATAAATCATTTCGCGGAGGCACAAAATAGTATCAATACATTTGGATACTGAGGTAGTGAACATGAAAAACAAATGGCAACTTTTCGCACAGATACGAAACCGATAAGTTAGTGACCAAAATTAGATAATAGATTTACAATTTGATTTTACTTTGCAAAATCGTTTACGAGATGAAACAGTGTAGCAATGGTGTAATAATTTAATAACTAGTACATAGTTTTACGCTGTCCTATTTTATATCAGAAATTCTTTCAAGCTAACTTTATAAGTATAATTTATTGCAACATAACGCCATAGCGCATAAACTCGTGTTTGACGATTGGAGTAAAAATAGTAGCTCATTGGGTAGATAAATTATTTTGCCGATATCTGCTCTATTTGATCTAAAATGTCTATTATGATACTACTGTTTGTTTATAGATAAGCCCTTAATCTAACGGTTATAATATATACTAATCTCTGTGGAATTCAACACTATTTTCCTATAATATTTCTTATCTTATTAGGTTCAGTCGATATTTGAGCTTTTGCACTCGTGTCATTGTATATTAAGTTTTTCAAGTGCTCAAAGAGTACATAGGAGAAAGAAGTCGTGTTGTGATGAAATGAAAGCGTGTACTTCCTTTATTTGATGTGGATTACATAGAACAGATGAGCAAACAATGAGGAGTTAACAATTTTGCGTGTACACATTGACGAATTTATACCCTTCGACAATTATCTGGCCTGCTGTATCGAAGTCGCAGGAGCGTTTGGACATTCATTTTTTTTTTTCTATCATCATGCGTTACCATCACACGGGCTGTTAATCCCACATTAGGTATTATCATCACCTGGGAGGTTAATCTCACATTACGTGTTACTATCGCTTTGGACGTTAATCCAATATTATTAAATGTTGCCATCACATGGGAAGTTAATACCACATTAGGTGTAAAATCATATAGGAAGTTAACCCCAGTGTCGGCTATCCATGATCATCACCAGCGTGCAATGAATATTCCTGGGAATGATTAAAGACTTCTCATCCCATTTTTAGACAAAAAGCTAATAACATTCTTCTTCAGCTGTTCGCCTAATAAATAATGCATTTTTGAAACATTTTTTGAAAAGCTTACTTACCATGATTATTCCATGGTTACCCATTAGGGCTTTGCGATTGGAATTTTCGTATGTACCGTGTCTCAGGTTGGGAGTGTCCGAATGAAACAACATAAATGTATTAATTCACTTCAGTGTAATTCTCTTCAGTGTAAAACATTGTTTTACATCTGCACACAGAAATAATGACATATTTTAAAACGTATGTCGAATTATTCTATCCGGATCAAAACTTGTCTTGTGAACACTGGCCATAGCATAGATATAACGATATCTGTTATTACAATTCTTGTGAGAACAATACTTAAGTTATCCGTGTGTGTGTGTGTGTGTGTGTGTGTGTGTGTGTGTGTGTGTGTGTGTGTGTTTGTGTGTGTGCACATGAAATACTTCTTAAAGACAGTTTGTGGTTTGTATAGGATAAGTTCTCAAATGCACTTCCGCATTAGGTTAAGTTTAAACAATATTTTTTTTTAGAAACTGTGTCAAATACTATTAGTAGCATATAATTTGGAGATTTAGTAGAAAGCTTGAGCGCCATAGAGCAGTAACAAAAAAAAATATAAATCTGGATTTATATACAACTGGTAAAAAGAAAAAGCACAAATATACATGGGTATTTACACAAACAAAGACTATGGACTAAATTAATATCATTTAATAGTTTATAAGCTAAATTAATTACTTTAATCGTTTCGTCATGCTAATTAAATTTTGCTCACACAAAGCTGTTTACGTTATATTTGCTATAGAGAACATAATATTTCCTTATATTTTCTATAGAGAACATAAGCTTGTCAAATAATTAAGTTTCAATTGTGATAATATAAGGGTTTGTGTAAAAGGTGCAATCTCTAAAATATAGCCATCTTAACAGTCTAAAATAAAGAGTTTTGCTTTATATATATATATATATATATATATATATATATATATATATATATATATATATATATATATATATATATATATATATATATATATATATATATATATATATATATATATGTGTGTGTGTGTGTGTGTGTTAATTTTAAATTCTTCACTTTATTCTTTGTCTAGCGTGCTTAATCTTTGCCATTATATCACCATCATGATAACAGCAGGTAGTCATTTCTTTTCCTCCATTCAAGCAAGCATTGTCATTATTCAATAAAGGATTGTTTCTTTCTTCTGCGGATAGCAATTTCCATATTCAGACCGTAGAGAGAAAGAACGAATTATCGAACAAAGTTGTGCTATACACAAGTGGCAGTCCCGGATTATCCTAGTAGGAAAAGTATCATATGCTACGGGATCGCACTTTCAAGAGGACCGCCCAATACTTCGAGACGCACCAAACTGAAAATGGTCAGTCTGTATATTGCTGAAACTTAAAGCTTCTTCCATTTAAGTTCATTTCTAACTAGATACATTAAAAGGACAGGGAGGTCTGCCAGAATAGGCTTTTATTCACATAGATACCACGCCACCAACATAGTGTAGCCGTATCCTTCCCAAAGATCTAATAATATGAAATAGGTATTTCATAATTCAGAATACTCTGTTTCAAGCCATGTCGTTGTGCAAATCAGCACATCAAACTGTCTCACATTTAAGCCATGTCCAAGTTCAAATCAGTACATCAAACTAACTCACATTTAAGCCGTGTCCGAATGCAAATCAACACATCAAACTGTCTCCCATTTAAGCTATGTTTCCGGGTGCAAATCAGTACATCAAACTGTCTCCCATTTAAGCCATGTCCAAGTGCAAATGAGTACATCAAACCAACTCACACTTAAGCCATGTCGCAAATTAGCACATATTTAAGCTATATTTCAGTACAAATTAACCTGCCTCACCTTTAAGCCACGTTGCACGTTTCAGAGCAAATCAGTACATGAAACTACTTCACATGTAGGATATGTCACAGTGGAAATCAGTACATCAAACTAGCTCACATTTAAGCTATGTCGCAATGAAATTCAGTACATCAAAATACTTCACATTTAATTCATGTAGTGCTGGAATCTAATTCTTCAAATTATTGAATTCAAATGATTATTTTTGCTTGAAATACAAAAGAGCTTTGATAAACATTTTTGGATAGAGACATTCGCTGGAATTTATGGTGAATTCAAACCTTGAAATATATTACAGTGATTCAACAAAAAGCTGCTGGCACATCAACCCTCTAGGAGTTACCACAGACAAAACATCACCTTCAATTTTGGACTTAATTTTGGACGTCGACTGAAATTTAGTCAGGACTTTAAAATAACGGGACTAGTGTCTGTAAATCTATAATTATTTTGGGGATTTAATTCGTAATTACGCAATTTTCTTTTTCTCATTTTCATTTTGTATTCTAGGGAAATAAATTATTTGCTGAATTTTAAAAAAGATTGTAGCTTTCCACTCTTTGCTGGTACGTATTTTAAAAGTACACACTAGGAAAACATGTCTGATATTATAAACATGTGCTTGCTGTACGAACGTTCCTCATGTACTAATTCTGTTCCATATTACATACATGTTTTTGCCAGAAAAGCGTCGCCTCCTACACTAATTATGTCTAATATCATAATCCACTTCCATTTGCAAACGCTGTCTAATCTTGTGATTGTATCCTTCCATTTGCAAACGCTGTCTAATCTTGTGATTGTATCCTTCCATTTGCAAACGCTGTCTAATCTTGTGATTGTATCCTTCCATTTGCAAACGCTGTCTAATCTTGTGATTGTATCCTTCCATTTGCAAACGCTGTCTAATCTTGTGATTGTATCCTTCCATTTGCAAACGCTGTCTAATCTTGTGATTGTATCCTTCCATTTGCAAACGCTGTCTAATCTTGTGATTGTATCCTTCCATTTGCAAACGCTGTCTAATCTTGTGATTGTATCCTTCCATTTGCAAACGCTGTCTAATCTTGTGATTGTATCCTTCCATTTGCAAACGCTGTCTAATCTTGTGATTATATCCTTCCATTTGCAAACGCTGTCTAATCTTGTGATTGTATCCTTCCATTTGCAAATCTTGCCTAATAGTGTCATTGTATCTTTACATCTATTTGCAAGTCCTGTCTAATATTGTCACTGTATCTTTACATCTATTTGCAAGTCCTGTCTAATATTGTCACTGTATCTTTACATCTATTTGCAAGTCCTGTCTAATATTGTCACTGTATCTTTACATCGATTTGCAAGTCCTGTCTAATATTGTCACTGTATCCTTACATCCATTTACAAATTATATCCTATACTGTGACCAAAGCAGTGAAATTTGCTTTTGGAACTTGTATGATTTCTGTAGCAGCGGTGGATGATTGATTTGAATTCACTCCTGCGCTAATTATATCTAATTATGTAAGCCTATACTTGCTATGAATTCACTCATTTATTAATTATACCTAATCTTGTGATCATCTGCTTGCTCTAATATGTTTACGTGATTTGAATAATTTGCTAATCCTGGCCATCATTGTGATTACATCCTTAAGAGTTGATTCAGTTGCTAATCCTATGTGATATTGGGATCACACGCTTGCTGTTATAGATTTTATTAATTTGCTAATCCTGGCCAACATTCTGATCACATCCTTAGTTTATGAGAGTTGATTCAGTTGCTAATCCTATGTGATATTGGGTTCACACGCTTGCTGTTATAGACTTTATTAATTTGCTAATCCTGTATAAAAATGGGATGAAGTGTCTGATGTAAGAGCATTGCATAAATTATTAATTCTTACTAATATTCTGATCATTTACTTGCTTTAACAGCGCTGTCTCATTTATTAATCCTCTTTAATATTATTAATCAATTGCTTGCTGTAAGAGCATTGCCTCTTGCACTAATCCTGTCTGATATCAAAAAGATTGCTGTAAGAGCATTGCCTCTTGCACTAATCCTGTCTGATATCATAATTCATGCTGTAAGAGCAATGCCTCTTGCACTAATCCTGCCTGATATCATAACGCATGATGAAAGAGCATTGCCTCTTGCACTAATCCTGTCTGATATCATAACGCATGCTGTAAGAACATTGCCTCTTGCACTAATCCTGTCTGATATAATAACGCTTGCTGTAAGAGCATTGCCTCTTGCACTAATCCTGTCTGATATCATAACGCATGCTGTAAGAGCATTGCCTCTTGCACTAATCCTGTCTGATATCATAACGCATGCTGTAAGAGCATTGCCTCTTGCCCTAATCCTGTCTGATATCATACCGCATGCTGTAAGAGTATAGCCTCTTGCAATAATCCTGTCTGATATCATAACGCATGCTGAAAGAGCATTGCCTCTTGCACTAATCCTGCCTGATATCATAAAGATTGCTGTAAGAGCATTGCCTCCTGCACTAATCCTGCCTGATATGATAACGATTGCTGAAAGAGCATTGCCTCTTGCACTAATCCTGTCTGATATCATAACACATGCTGTAAGAGCATTGCCTCTTGCATTAATCCTGTCTGATATCATAACGCATGCTGAAAGAGCATTGCCTCTTGCACTAATCCTGCCTGATATCATAAAGATTGATGTAAGAGCATTGCCTCTTGCACTAATCCTGTCTGATATCATAACGCGTCCTGTAAGAGCATTGCCTCCTGCACTAATCCTGCCTGATATCATAACGATTGCTGTAAGAGCATTGCCTCTTGCACTAATCCTGTCTGATATCATAACACATGCTGTAACAGCATTGCCTCTTGCACTAATCCTGTCTGATATCATAATGCATGCTGAAAGAGAATTGCCTCTTGCATTAATCCTGTCTGATATCATAACGCATGCTGTAAGAGCATTGCCTCTTGCACTAATCCTGTCTGATATCATAACGCATGCTGAAAGAGCATTGCCTAGTGCACTAATCCTGTCTGATATCAAAAAGATTGCTGTAAGAGCATTGCCTCTTGCACTAATCCTGTCTGATATCATAACGATTGCTGTAAGAGCATTGCCTCTTGCACTTATCCTGTCTGACGTCATAATGATTGCTGTAAGAGCAGTGCCTCTTGCACTAATTCTGTCTGATATAATAACGCTTGCTGTAAGAGCATTGCCTCTTGCACTAATCCTGTCTGATCTCATAACACATGCTGTAAGAGCATTGCCTCTTGCATTAATCCTGTCTGATATCATAACGCATGCTGAAAGAGAATTGCCTCTTGCATTAATCCTGTCTGATATCATAAAGCATGATGTAAGAGCATTGCCTCTTGCATTAATCCTGTCTGATATCATAACGCATGCTGAAAGAGCATTGCCTAGTGCACTAATCCTGTCTGATATCAAAAGGATTGCTGAAAGAGCATTGCCTCTTGCACTAATCCTGTCTGTTATAATAACGCTTGCTGTAAGAGCATTGCCTCTTGCCCTAATCCTGTCTGATATCATAACGCATGCTGTAAGAACATTGCCTCTTGCAGTAATCCTGTCTGATATAATAACGCTTGCTGTAAGAGCATTGCCTCTTGCACTAATCCTGTCTGAAATCATAACGATTGCTGTAAGAGCATTGCCTCTTGCACTAATCCTGTCTGATATCATAACACATGCTGTAAAGGCATTGCCGCTTGCACTAATCCTGTCTGATATCATAACGCATGCTGTAAGAGCATTGCCTCTTGCACTAATCCTGTGTGATACCATTGCGCTTGCTGTAAGTGCATTGCCTCGTGCACTATTCCTGTCTGATATCATAACGCATGCTGTAAGAGCATTTCCTCTTGCACTAATACTGTCTGATATCATAACGCATGCTGTAAGAGCATTGCCTCTTGCACTAATCCTGTCTTATATCATAACACATGCTGTAATAGCATTGCCTCTTGCACTAATCCTGTCTTATATCATAACGATTTCAGCAAGAGCATTGCCTCTTGCACTAATCCTGTCTGATATCATAACAATAGCTGTAAGAGCATTGCCTCTTGCACTAATCCTGTCTGATATCATAACGATTGCAGCAAGAGCATTTCCTCTTGCACTAATCCTGTCTGATATCATAACGATTGCTGTAAGAGCATTGACTCTTGCACTAATCCTGTGTGATATCATAACGCATCCTGTAAGAGCATTGCCTCCTGCACTAATCCTGCCTGATACCATAACGATTGCTGTAAGAGCATTGCCTCTTGCACTAATCCTGTCTGATATCAAAACATATGCTGTAACAGCATTGCCTCTTGCACTAATCCTGTCTGATATCATAACGCATGCTTTAAGAGCATTGCCTCTTGCATTAATCCTGTCTGATATCATAACGCATGCTGTAAGAGCATTGCATCTTGCACTAATCCTGTCTGATATCATAACGCATGCTGAAAGTGCATTGCCTAGTGCACTAATCCTGTCTGATGTCATAACGCATGCTGTAAGAGCATTGCCTCTTGCACTAATCCTGTCTGATATCATAACGATTGCTGTAAGAGCATTGCCTCTTGCACTTATCCTGTCTGATGTCATAACGCATGCTGTAAGAGCATTGCCTCTTGCACTAATCCTGTCTGATTTCATAACGATTGCTGTAAGAGCATTGCCTCTTGCACTAATCGTGTCTGTTATAATAACGCTTGCTGTAAGAGTATTGCCTCTTGCACTAATCCTGTCTGATATCATAACGATTGCTGTAAGAGCATTGCCTCTTGCACTAATTCTGTGTGATATAATAACGCTTGCTGTAAGAGCATTGCCTCTTGCACTAATCCTGCCTGATATCATAACGATTGCTGTAAGTGCATTGCCTCTTGCACTAATCCTGTCTGATATCATCACGCATGCTGTAAGAGCATTGCCTCTTGCACTAATCCTGTCTGATATAATAACGCCTGCTGTAAGAGCATTGCCTCTTGCAGTAATCCTAGCTGATATCATAATGATTGCTGTAAGAGCATTGCCTCGTGCACTAATCCTGTCTGATATCATAACGCATGCTGTAAGAGCATTGCTTCTTGCACTAATCCTGTCTGATATCATAACGATTGCTGTAAGAGCATTGCCTCTTGCACTAATTCTATCTGATATCATAACGCTTGCTGTAAGAACATTGCCTCTTGCACTAATCCTGTCTGATATAATAAAGCTTGCTGTAAGAGCATTGCCTCTTGCACTAATCCTGTCTGATATCATAACGCATGCTGTAATAGCATTGCCTCTTGCACTAATCCTGTCTGATATCATAACGATTTCAGCAAGAGCATTGCCTCTTGCACTAATCCTATCTGATATCATAACAATAGCTCTAAGAGCATTGCCTCTTGCACTAATCCTGTCCGATTTCATAACGATTGCAGCAAGAGCATTGCCTCTTGCACTAATCCTGTCTGATATCATAACGATTGCTGTAAGGGCATTGCCTCTTGCACTAATCCTGTCTGATATCAGAAAGATTGCTTTAAGAGCATTACCTCGTGCAATAATCATGTCTGATATCATAACGCCTGCTGCAAGAGCATTGCCTCTTGCACTAATCCTGTCTGATATCATAACGATTGCAGCAAGAGCATTGCCTCTTGCACTAATCCTGTCTGATATTATAACGATTGCTGTAAGAGCATTGCCTCTTGCACTAATCCTGTCTGATATCAGAAAGATTGCTTTAAGAGCATTACTTCTTGCACTAATCCTGTCTGATATCAAAACATATGCTGTAACAGCATTGCCTCTTGCACTAATCCTGTCTGATATCATAACGCATGCTTTAAGAGCATTGCCTCTTGCATTAATCCTGTCTGATATCATAACGCATGCTGTAAGAGCATTGCATCTTGCACTAATCCTGTCTGATATCATAACGCATGCTGAAAGTGCATTGCCTAGTGCACTAATCCTGTCTGATATCAAAAAGATTGCTGTAAGAGCATTGCCTCTTGCACTAATCCTGTCTGATATCATAACGATTGCTGTGAGAGCATTGCCTCTTGCACTTATCCTTTCTGATGTCATAACGCATGCTGTAAGAGCATTGCCTCTTGCACTAATCCTGTCTGATTTCATAACGATTGCTGTAAGAGCATTGCCTCTTGCACTAATCCTGTCTGTTATAATAACGCTTGCTGTAAGAGCATTGCCTCTTGCACTAATCCTGTCTGATATCATAACGATTGCTGTAAGAGCATTGCCTCTTGCACTAATTCTGTGTGATATAATAACGCTTGCTATAAGAGCATTGCCTCTTGCATTAATCCTGCCTGATATCATAACGATTGCTGTAAGTGCATTGCCTCTTGCACTAATCCTGTCTGATATCATAACGCATGCTGTAAGAGCATTGCCTCTTGCACTAATCCTGTCTGATATAATAACGCTTGCTGTAAGAGCATTGCCTCTTGCACTAATCCTGTCTGATATCATAACGATTGCTGCAAGAGCATTGCCTCGTGCACTAATCCTGTCTGATATCATAACAATAGCTGAAAGAGCATTGCTTCTTGCACTAATCCTGTCTGATATCATAACAATTGCTGTAAGAGCATTGCCTCTTGCACTAATTCTATCTGATATCATAACGCATGCTGTAAGAACATTGCCTCTTGCACTAATCCTGTCTGATATAATAACGCTTGCTGTAAGAGCATTGCCTCTTGCACTAATCCTGTCTGATATCATAACGATTGCTGTAAGAGCATTGCCTCGTACACTAATCTTGTCTGATATCATAAAGCATGCTGTAATAGCATTGTCTCTTGCACTAATCCTGTCTGATATCATAAAGCATGCTGTTAGAGCATTGCCTCTTGAACTAATCCTGTCTGATATCATAAAGCATGCTGTAATAGCATTGCCTCTTGCACTAATCCTGTCTGATATCATAACGATTTCAGCAAGAGCATTGCCTCTTGCACTAATCCTGTCTGATATCATAACAATAGCTGTAAGAGCATTGCGTCTTGCACTAATCCTGTCTGATATAATAACGCTTGCTGTAAGAGAATTGCCTCTTGCACTAATCCTGTCTGATATCATAACGATTGCTGTAAGAGCATTTCCTCGTGCACTAATCCTGTCTGATATCATAACGCATGCTGTAAGAGCATTGCCTCTTGCACTAATCCTGTCTGATATCATAACAATTGCTGTAAAATCATTACCTCTTGCACCAATCCTTTATGGTATCATAACACATCCTGTAAGAGCATTGCCTCTTGCACTAATTCTATCTGATATCATAACGATTGCTGTAAGAGCATTGCCTCTTGCCCTAATCCTGTCTGATATCATAACGCATGCTGTAAGAACATTGCCTCTTGCACTAATCCTGTCTGATATAATAACGCTTGCTGTAAGAGCATTGCCTCTTGCACTAATCCTGTCTGAAATCATAACGATTGCTGTAAGAGCATTGCCTCGTACACTAATCCTGTCTGATATCATAACGCATGCTGTAATAGCTTTGCCTCTTGCACTAATCCTGTCTGATATCATAAAGCATGCTGTAAGAACATTGCCTCTTGCACTAATCCTGTCTGATATCATAACAATAGCTGTACGAGCATTGCCTCTTGCACTAATCCTGTCTGATATCATAACGATTTCAGCAAGAGCATTGCCTCTTGCACTAATCCTGTCTGATATCAGAAAGATTGCTGTAAGAGCATTACCTTGTGCAATAATCCTGTCTGATATCATAACGCCTGCTGCAAGAGCATTGCCTCTTGCACTAATCCTGTCTGATATCATAACGATTGCAGCAAGAGCATTGCCTCTTGCACTAATCCTGTCTGATATCATAACGATTGCTGTAAGAGCATTACCTCGTGCAATAATCCAGTCTGATATCATAACGCCAGCTGCAAGAGCATTGCCTCTTGCACTAATGCTGTCTGATATCATAACGATTTCAGCAGGAGCATTGCCTCTTGCACTAATCCTGTCTGATATCATAACCCTTTCTGCATGAGCATTGCTTCTTGCACTAATCCTGTCTGATATAACGATTGCTGTAAGAGCATTGCCTCTTGCACTAATCCTGTCTGATATCATAACGATTGCTCTAAGAGCATTGCCTCTTGCACTAATCCTGTCTGATATCTTAACGCTTGCTGCAAGAGCATAGCCTCTTGCACTAATCCTGCCTGATACTATAACGATTGCTGTAAGTGCATTGCCTCTTGCACTAATCCTGCCTGATGTCATAACGCATGCTGTAAGAGCATTGCCTCTTGCACTAATCCTGTCTGATATAATGCATTCTGTAAGAACATTGCCTCTTGCACTAATCCTGTCTGATATCATAACGTATGCTGTAAGAGCATTTCCGCTTGCACTAATCCTGTGTGAAATCATAACGCATGTTGAAACAGCATTGCCTCTTGCACTAAACCTGTCTGATATCATAACACATGCTGTAAAGGCATTGCCGCTTGCTCTAATCCTGTCTGATATCATAACGCATGCTGTAAGAGCATTGCCTCTTGCACTAATTTTGTGTGATACCATTGCGCTTGCTGTAAGTGCATTGCCTCGTGCACTTTTCCTGTCTGATATCATAACGCATGCTGTAAGAGCATTTCCTCTTGCACTAATACTGTCTAATATCATAACGCATGCTGTAAGAGCATTGCCTCTTGCATTAATCCTCTCTGATATCATAACGCATGCTGTAATAGCATTGCCTCTTGCACTAATCCTGTCTTATATCATAACGATTTCAGCAAGAGCATTGCCTCTTGCACTAATCCTGTCTGATATCATAACAATAGCTGTAAGAGCATTGCCTCTTGCACTAATCCTGTCTGATATCATAACGATTGCAGCAAGAGCATTTCCTCTTGCACTAATCCTGTCTGATATCATAACGATTGCTGTAAGAGCATTGACTCTTGCACTAATCCTGTGTGATATCATAACGCATCCTGTAAGAGCATTGCCTCCTGCACTAATCCTGCCTGATACCATAATGATTGCTGTAAGAGCATTGCCTCTTGCACTAAACCTGTCTGATATCAAAACATATGCTGTAACAGCATTGCCTCTTGCACTAATCCTGTCTGATATCATAACGCATGCTGTAAGAGCATTGCCTCTTGCACTAATCCTGTCTTATATCATAACGCATGCTGAAAGAGCATTGCCTAGTGCACAAATCCTGTCTGATATCAAAAAGATTGCTGTAAGAGCATTGCCTCTTGCACTAATCCTGTCTGATATCATAACGATTGCTGTAAGAGCATTACCTTTTGCACTTATCCTGTCTGATGTCATAACGCATGCTGTAAGAGCATTGCCTCTTGCACTAATCCTGTGTGATTTCATAACGATTGCTGTAAGAGCATTGCCTTTTGCACTAATCCTGTCTGTTATAATAACGCTTGCTGTAAGAGCATTGCCTCTTGCACTAATCCTGTCTGATATCATAAAGATTCCTGTAAGAGCATTGCCTCTTGCACTAATTCTGTGTGATATAATAACGCTTGCTGTAAGAGCATTGCCTCTTGCACTAATCCTGCCTGATATCATAACGATTGCTGTAAGTGCATTGCCTCTTGCACTAATCCTGTCTGATATCATAACGCATGCTGTAAGAGCATTGCCTCTTGCACTAATCCTGTCTGATATAATAACGCCTGCTGTAAGAGCATTGCCTCTTGCACTAATCCTGGCTGATATCATAACGATTGCTGTAAGAGCATTGCCTAGTGCACTAATCATGTCTGATATCATAACAATAGCTGTAAGTGCATTGCTTCTTGCACTAATCCTGTCTGATATCATAACGATTGCTGTAAGAGCATTGCCTCTTGCACTAATTCTATCTGATATCATAACGCATGCTGTAAGAACATTGCCTCTTGCACTAATCCTGTCTGATATAATAACGCTTGCTGTAAGAGCATTGCCTCTTGCACTTATCCTGTCTGATATAACGATTGCTGTAAGAGCATTGCCTCGTACACTAATCCTGTGTGATATCATAACGCATGCTGTAATAGCATTGCCTCTTGCACTAATCCTGTCTGATATCATAAAGCATGCTGTTAGAGCATTGCCTCTTGAACTAATCCTGTCTGATATCATAACGCATGCTGTAATAGCATTGCCTCTTGCACTAATCCTGTCTGATATCATAACGATTTCAGCAAGAGCATTGCCTCTTGCACTAATCCTGTCTGATATCATAACAATAGCTGTAAGAGCATTGCCTCTTGCACTAATCCTGTCTGATATCATAACGATTGCTGTAAGAGCATTGCCTCTTGCACTAATCCAGTCTGATATCAGAAAGATTGATTTAAGAGCATTACCTCGTGCAATAATCCTGTCTGATATCATAACGCCTGCTGCAAGAGCATTGCCTCTTGCACTAATCCTGTCTGATATCATAACGGTTGCTGTAAGAGCATTACCTCGTGCAATAATCCTGTCTGATATCATAACGCCTGCTGTAAGAGCATTGCCTCTTGCACTAATCCTGTCTGATATCATAACCCTTTCTGCATGAGCATTGCTTCTTGCACTAATCCTGTCTGATATCATAAGGATTGCTCTAAGAGCATTGCCTCTTGCACTAATCCTGTCTGATATCATAACGCCTGCTGCAAGAGCATAGCCTCTTACACTAATCCTGCCTGATACTATAACGACTGCTGTAAGAGCATTGCCTCTTGCACTAATCCTGCCTGATGTCATAACGCATGCTGTAAGAGCATTGCCTCTTGCAATAATCCTTTCTGATATAATGCATTCTGTAAGAACATTGCCTCTTGCACTAATCCTGTCTGATATCATAATGCATGCTGTAAGAGCATTGCCGCTTGCACTAATCCTGTGTGAGATCATAACGCATGCTGTAACAGCATAGCCTCTTGCACTACACCTGTCTGATATCATAACACATGCTGTAAAGGCATTGCCGCTTGCACTAATCCTGTCTGATATCTTAACGAATGCTGTAAGAGCATTGCCTCTTGCACTAATCCTGTCTGATACCGTTGCGCTTGCTGTAAGAGCATTGCCTCGTGCACTAATCCTGTCTGATATCGTAACGCATGCTGTAAGAGCATTTCCTCTTGCACTAATCCTGTCTGATATCATAACGATTGCTGTAAGAACATTGCCTCTTGCACTAATCCTGTCTGATATCATAACGCATGCTGTAAGAGCATTGCCTCTTGCTCTAATCCTGTCTGATACCATTGCGCTTGCTGTAAGAGCATTGCCTCGTGCACTAATCCTGTCTGATATCATAACGCATGCTGTAAGAGCATTTCCTCTTGCACTAATCCTGTCTGATATCATACCGATTGCTGTAAGAACATTGCCTCTTGCACTAATCCTGTCTGATATCATAACGCATGCTGTAAGAGCATTGCCTCTTGCACTAATCCTGTCTGATATCTTACCGATTGGTGTAAGAACATTGCTTCTTGCACTAATCCTGTCTGATATCATAACGAATGCTGTAAGAGCATTGCTTCTTGCACTAATCCTGTCTGATATCATAACGATTGCTGTAAGAGCATTGCCTCTTGCACTAATTCTATCTGATATCATAACGCATGCTGTAAGAACATTGCCTCTTGCACTAATCCTGTCTGATATAATAAAGCTTGCTGTAAGAGCATTGCCTCTTGCACTAATCCTGTCTGATATCATAACGCATGCTGTAATAGCATTGCCTCTTGCACTAATCCTGTCTGATATCATAAAGCATGCTGAAAGAGCATTGCATCTTGAACTAATCCTGTCTGATATCATAACGCATGCTGTAATAGCATTGCCTCTTGCACTAATCCTGTCTGATATCATAACGATTTCAGCAAGAGCATTGCCTCATGCACTAATCCTGTCTGATATAATAACAATAGCTGTAAGAGCATTGCCTCTTGCACTAATCCTGTCTGATATCATAACGATTGCTTTAAGAGCATTACCTCGTGCAATAATCATGTCTGATATCATAACGCCTGCTTCAAGAGCATTGCCTCTTGCACTAATCCTGTCTGATATCATAACGATTGCAGCAAGAGCATTGCCTCTAGCACTAATCCTGTCTGATATCATAACCATTGCTGTAAGAGCATTGCCTCTTGCACTAATCCTGTCTGATATCAGAAAGATTGCTTTAAGAGCATTACCTCTTGCACTAATCCTGTCTGATATCATAACGCATGCTGAAAGAGCATTGCCTAGTGCACTAATCCTGTCTGATATCAAAAAGATTGCTGTAAGAGCATTGCCTCTTGCACTAATACTGTCCGATATCATATAGATTGCTGTAAGAGCATTGCCTCTTGCACTTATCCTATCTGATGTCATAACGCATGCTGTAAGAGCATTGCCTCTTGCACTAATCCTGTCTGATTTCATAACGACTGCTGTAAGAGCATTGCCTCTTGCACTAATCCTATCTGTTATAATAACGCTTGCTGTAAGAGCATTGCCTCTTGCACTAATCCTGTCTGATATCATAACGCATGCTGTAAGAGCATTGCCTCTTGCACTAATTCTGTGTGATATAATTACGCTTGCTATAAGAGCATTGCCTCTTGCATTCATCCTGCCTGATATCATAACGATTGCTGTAAGTGCGTTGCCTCTTGCACTAATCCTGTCTGATATCATAACGCATGCTGTAAGAGCATTGCCTCTTGCACTAATCCTGTCTGATATAATAACGCTTGCTGTAAGAGCATTGCCTCTTGCACTAATCCTGTCTGATATCATAACGATTGCTGTAAGAGCATTGCCTCGTGCACTAATCCTGTCTGATATCATAACAATAGCTGTAAGAGCATTGCTTCTTGCACTAATCCTGTCTGATATCATAAAGCATGCTGTTAGATCATTGCCTCTTGAACTAATCCTGTCTGGTATCATAACGCATGCTGTAATAGCATTGCCTCTTGCACTAATCCTGTCTGATATCATAACGATTGCAGCAAGAGCATTGCCTCTTGCACTAATCCTGTCTGATATCATAACAATAGCTTTAAGAGCATTGCCTCTTGCACTAATCCTGTCTGATATCATAACGATTGCTGTAAGAGCATTGCCTCTTGCACTAATCCTGTCTGATATCAGAAAGATTGCTTTAAGAGCATTACCTCATGCAATAATCATGTCTGATATCATAACGCCTGCTGCAAGAGCATTGCCTCTTGCACTAATCCTGTCTGATATCATAACGATTGCAGCAAGAGCATTGCCTCTTGCACTAATCCTGTCTGATATTATAACGATTGCTGTAAGAGCATTGCCTCTTGCACTAATCCTGTCTGATATCAGAAAGATTGCTTTAAGAGCATTACCTCTTGCACTAATCCTGTCTGATATCAAAACATATGCTGTAACAGCATTGCCTCTTGCACTAATCCTGTCTGATATCATAACGCATGCTTTAAGAGCATTGCCTCTTGCATTAATCCTGTCTGATATCATAACGCATGCTGTAAGAGCATTGCATCTTGCACTAATCCTGTCTGATATCAAAAAGATTGCTGTAAGAGCATTGCCTCTTGCACTAATCCTGTCTGATATCATAACGATTGCTGTGAGAGCATTGCCTCTTGCACTTATCCTTTCTGATGTCATAACGCATGCTGTAAGAGCATTGCCTCTTGCACTAATCCTGTCTGATTTCATAACGATTGCTGTAAGAGCATTGCCTCTTGCACTAATCCTATCTGTTATAAAAACGCTTGCTGTAAGAGCATTGCCTCTTGCACTAATCCTGTCTGATATCATAACGATTGCTGTAAGAGCATTGCCTCTTGCACTAATTCTGTGTGATATAATAACGCTTGCTATAAGAGCATTGCCTCTTGCATTAATCCTGCCTGATATCATAACGATTGCTGTAAGTGCATTGCCTCTTGCACTAATCCTGTCTGATATCATAACGCATGCTGTAAGAGCATTGCCTCTTGCACTAATCCTGTCTGATATAATAACGCTTGCTGTAAGAGCATTGCCTCTTCCACTAATCCTGTCTGATATCATAATGATTGCTGCAAGAGCATTGCCTCGTGCACTAATCCTGTCTGATATCATAACAATAGCTGAAAGAGCATTGCTTCTTGCACTAATCCTGTCTGATATCATAACAATTGCTGTAAGAGCATTGCCTCTTGCACTAATTCTATCTGATATCATAACGCATGCTGTAAGAACATTGCCTCTTGCACTAATCCTGTCTGATATAATAACGCTTGCTGTAAGAGCATTGCCTCTTGCACTAATCCTGTCTGATATCATAACGATTGCTGTAAGAGCATTGCCTCGTACACTAATCTTGTCTGATATCATAAAGCATGCTGTAATAGCATTGTCTCTTGCACTAATCCTGTCTGATATCATAAAGCATGCTGTTAGAGCATTGCCTCTTGAACTAATCCTGTCTGATATCATAAAGCATGCTGTAATAGCATTGCCTCTTGCACTAATCCTGTCTGATATCATAACGATTTCAGCAAGAGCATTGCCTCTTGCACTAATCCTGTCTGATATCATAACAATAGCTGTAAGAGCATTGCGTCTTGCACTAATCCTGTCTGATATAATAACGCTTGCTGTAAGAGAATTGCCTCTTGCACTAATCCTGTCTGATATCATAACGATTGCTGTAAGAGCATTTCCTCGTGCACTAATCCTGTCTGATATCATAACGCATGCTGTAAGAGCATTGCCTCTTGCATTAATCCTGTCTGATATCATAACAATTGCTGTAAAAGCATTACCTCTTGCACCAATCCTTTATGGTATCATAACACATGCTGTAAGAGCATTGCCTCTTGCACTAATTCTATCTGATATCATAACGATTGCTGTAAGAGCATTGCCTCTTGCCCTAATCCTGTCTGATATCATAACGCATGCTGTAAGAACATTGCCTCTTGCACTAATCCTGTCTGATATAATAACGCTTGCTGTAAGAGCATTGCCTCTTGCACTAATACTGTCTGAAATCATAACGATTGCTGTAAGAGCATTGCCTCGTACACTAATCCTGTCTGATATCATAACGCATGCTGTAATAGCTTTGCCTCTTGCACTAATCCTGTCTGATATCATAAAGCATGCTGTAAGAACATTGCCTCTTGCACTAATCCTGTCTGATATCATAACGCATGCTGTAATAGCATTGCCTCTTGCACTAATCCTGTATGATATCATAACAATAGCTGTACGAGCATTGCCTCTTGCACTAATCCTGTCTGATATCATAACGCATGCTGTAAGAGCATTGCCTCTTGCACTAATCCTGTCTGATATCTTACCGATTGCTGTAAGAACATTGCTTCTTGCACTAATCCTGTCTGATATCATAACGAATGCTGTAAGAGCATTGCTTCTTGCACTAATCCTGTCTGATATCATAACGATTGCAGCAAGAGCATTGCCTCTTGCACTAATCCTGTCTGATATCATAACGATTGCTGTAAGAGCATTACCTCGTGCAATAATCCTGTCTGATATCATAATGCCAGCTGCAAGAGCATTGCCTCTTGCACTAATGCTGTCTGATATCATAACGATTTCAGCAGGAGCATTGCCTCTTGCACTAATCCTGTCTGATATCATAACCCTTTCTGCATGAGCATTGCTTCTTGCACTAATCCTGTCTGATATAACGATTGCTGTAAGAGCATTGCCTCTTGCACTAATCCTGTCTGATATCATAACGATTGCTCTAAGAGCATTGCCTCTTGCACTAATCCTGTCTGATATCTTAACGCTTGCTGCAAGAGCATAGCCTCTTGCACTAATCCTGCCTGATACTATAACGATTGCTGTAAGTGCATTGCCTCTTGCACTAATCCTGCCTGATGTCATAACGCATGCTGTAAGAGCATTGCCTCTTGCAATAATCCTGTCTGATATAATGCATTCTGTAAGAACATTGCCTCTTGCACTAATCCTGTCTGATATCATAACGTATGCTGTAAGAGCATTTCCGCTTGCACTAATCCTGTGTGAAATCATAACGCATGCTGAAACAGCATTGCCTCTTGCACTAAACCTGTCTTTTATCATAACACATGCTGTAAAGGCATTGCCGCTTGCTCTAATCCTGTCTGATATCATAACGCATGCTGTAAGAGCATTGCCTCTTGCACTAATTTTGTGTGATACCATTGCGCTTGCTGTAAGTGCATTGCCTCGTGCACTATTCCTGTCTGATATCATAACACATGCTGTAAGAGCAATTCCTCTTGCACTAATACTGTCTAATATCATAACGCATGCTGTAAGAGCATTGCCTCTTGCATTAATCCTCTCTGATATCATAACGCATGCTGTAATAGCATTGCCTCTTGCACTAATCCTGTCTTATATCATAACGATTTCAGCAAGAGCATTGCCTCTTGCACTAATCCTGTCTGATATCATAACAATAGCTGTAAGAGCATTGCCTCTTGCACTAATCCTGTCTGATATCATAACGATTGCAGCAAGAGCATTTCCTCTTGCACTAATCCTGTCTGATATCATAACGATTGCTGTAAGAGCATTGACTCTTGCACTAATCCTGTGTGATATCATAACGCATCCTGTAAGAGCATTGCCTCCTGCACTAATCCTGCCTGATACCATAACGATTGCTGTAAGAGCATTGCCTCTTGCACTAAACCTGTCTGATATCAAAACATATGCTGTAACAGCATTGCCTCTTGCACTAATCCTGTCTGATATCATAACGCATGCTGTAAGAGCATTGCCTCTTGCACTAATCCTGTCTGATATCATAACGCATGCTGAAAGAGCATTGCCTAGTGCACAAATCCTGTCTGATATCAAAAAGATTACTGTAAGAGCATTGCCTCTTGCACTAATCCTGTCTGATATCATAACGATTGCTGTAAGAGCATTACCTTTTGCACTTATCCTGTCTGATGTCATAACGCATGCTGTAAGAGCATTGCCTCTTGCACTAATCCTGTCTGATTTCATAACGATTGCTGTAAGAGCATTGCCTTTTGCACTAATCCTGTCTGTTATAATAACGCTTGCTGTAAGAGCATTGCCTCTTGCACTAATCCTGTCTGATATCATAAAGATTCCTGTAAGAGCATTGCCTCTTGCACTAATTCTGTGTGATATAATAACGCTTGCTGTAAGAGCATTGCCTCTTGCACTAATCCTGCCTGATATCATAACGATTGCTGTAAGAGCATTGCCTCTTGCACTAATCCTGGCTGATATCATAACGATTGCTGTAAGAGCATTGCCTAGTGCACTAATCATGTCTGATATCATAACAATAGCTGTAAGAGCATTGCTTCTTGCACTAATCCTGTCTGATATCATAACGATTGCTGTAAGAGCATTGCCTCTTGCACTAATTCTATCTGATATCATAACGCATGCTGTAAGAACATTGCCTCTTGCACTAATCCTGTCTGATATAATAACGCTTGCTGTAAGAGCATTGCCTCTTGCACTTATCCTGTCTGATATAACGATTGCTGTAAGAGCATTGCCTCGTACACTAATCCTGTGTGATATCATAACGCATGCTGTAATAGCATTGCCTCTTGCACTAATCCTGTCTGATATCATAAAGCATGCTGTTAGAGCATTGCCTCTTGAACTAATCCTGTCTGATATCATAACGCATGCTGTAATAGCATTGCCTCTTGCACTAATCCTGTCTGATATCATAACGATTTCAGCAAGAGCATTGCCTCTTGCACTAATCCTGTCTGATATCATAACAACAGCTGTAAGAGCATTGCCTCTTGCACTAATCCTGTCTGATATCATAACGATTGCTGTAAGAGCATTGCCTCTTGCACTAATCCTGTCTGATATCAGAAAGATTGATTTAAGAGCATTACCTCGTGCAATAATCCTGTCTGATATCATAACGCCTGCTGCAAGAGCATTGCCTCTTGCACTAATCCTGTCTGATATCATAACGGTTGCTGTAAGAGCATTACCTCGTGCAATAATCCTGTCTGATATCATAACGCCTGCTGTAAGAGCATTGCCTCTTGCACTAATCCTGTCTGATATCATAACCCTTTCTGCATGAGCATTGCTTCTTGCACTAATCCTGTCTGATATCATAAGGATTGCTCTAAGAGCATTGCCTCTTGCACTAATCCTGTCTGATATCATAACGCCTTCTGCAAGAGCATAGCCTCTTACACTAATCCTGCCTGATACTATAACGATTGCTGTAAGAGCATTGCCTCTTGCACTAATCCTGCCTGATGTCATAACGCATGCTGTAAGAGCATTGCCTCTTGCAATAATCCTTTCTGATATAATGCATTCTGTAAGAACATTGCCTCTTGCACTAATCCTGTCTGATATCATAATGCATGCTGTAAGAGCATTGCCGCTTGCACTAATCCTGTGTGAGATCATAACGCATGCTGTAACAGCATTGCCTCTTGCACTACACCTGTCTGATATCATAACACATGCTGTAAAGGCATTGCCGCTTGCACTAATCCTGTCTGATATCTTAACGAATGCTGTAAGAGCATTGCCTCTTGCACTAATCCTGTCTGATTCCGTTGCGCTTGCTGTAAGAGCATTGCCTCGTGCACTAATCCTGTCTGATATCGTAACGCATGCTGTAAGAGCATTTCCTCTTGCACTAATCCAGTCTGATATCATAACGATTGCTGTAAGAACATTGCCTCTTGCACTAATCCTGTCTGATATCATAACGCATGCTGTAAGAGCATTGCCTCTTGCTCTAATCCTGTCTGATACCATTGCGCTTGCTGTAAGAGCATTGCCTCGTGCACTAATCCTGTCTGATATCATAACGCATGCTGTAAGAGCATTTCCTCTTGCACTAATCCTGTCTGATATCATACCGATTGCTGTAAGAACATTGCCTCTTGCACTAATCCTGTCTGATATCATAACGCATGCTGTAAGAGCATTGCCTCTTGCACTAATCCTGTCTGATATCTTACCGATTGCTGTAAGAACATTGCTTCTTGCACTAATCCTGTCTGATATCATAACGAATGCTGTAAGAGCATTGCTTCTTGCACTAATCCTGTCTGATATCATAACGATTGCTGTAAGAGCATTGCCTCTTGCACTAATTCTATCTGATATCATAACGCATGCTGTAAGAACATTGCCTCTTGCACTAATCCTGTCTGATATAATAAAGCTTGCTGTAAGAGCATTGCCTCTTGCACTAATCCTGTCTGATATCATAACGCATGCTGTAATAGCATTGCCTCTTGCACTAATCCTGTCTGATATCATAAAGCATGCTGAAAGAGCATTGCATCTTGAACTAATCCTGTCTGATATCATAACGCATGCTGTAATAGCATTGCCTCTTGCACCAATCCTGTCTGATATCATAACGATTTTAGCAAGAGCATTGCCTCATGCACTAATCCTGTCTGATATCATAACAATAGCTGTAAGAGCATTGCCTCTTGCACTAATCCTGTCTGATATCATAACGATTGCAGCAAGAGCATTGCCTCTTGCACTAATCCTGTCTGATATCATAACGATTGCTGTAAGAGCATTGCCTCTTGCACTAATCCTGTCTGATATCAGAAAGATTGCTTTAAGAGCATTACCTCGTGCAATAATCATGTCTGATATCATAACGCCTGCTGCAAGAGCATTGCCTCTTGCACTAATCCTATCTGATATCATAACGATTGCAGCAAGAGCATTGCCTCTAGCACTAATCCTGTCTGATATCATAACCATTGCTGTAAGAGCATTGCCTCTTGCACTAATCCTGTCTGATATCAGAAAGATTGCTTTAAGAGCATTACCTCTTGCACTAATCCTGTCTGATATCATAACGCATGCTGGAAGAGCATTGCCTAGTGCACTAATCCTGTCTGATATCAAAAAGATTGCTGTAAGAGCATTGCCTCTTGCACTAATACTGTCCGATATCATAACGATTGCTGTAAGAGCATTGCCTCTTGCACTTATCCTGTCTGATGTCATAACGCATGCTGTAAGAGAATTGCCTCTTGCACTAATCCTGTCTGATTTCATAACGACTGCTGTAAGAGCATTGCCTCTTGCACTAATCCTATCTGTTATAATAACGCTTGCTGTAAGAGCATTGCCTCTTGCACTAATCCTGTCTGATATCATAACGCATGCTGTAAGAGCATTGCCTCTTGCACTAATTCTGTGTGATATAATTACGCTTGCTATAAGAGCATTGCCTCTTGCATTCATCCTGCCTGATATCATAACGATTGCTGTAAGTGCGTTGCCTCTTGCACTAATCCTGTCTGATATCATAACGCATGCTGTAAGAGCATTGCCTCTTGCACTAATCCTGTCTGATATAATAACGCTTGCTGTAAGAGCATTGCCTCTTGCACTAATCCTGTCTGATATCATAACGATTGCTGTAAGAGCATTGCCTCGTGCACTAATCCTGTCTGATATCATAACAATAGCTGTAAGAGCATTGCTTCTTGCACTAATCCTGTCTGATATCATAAAGCATGCTGTTAGATCATTGCCTCTTGAACTAATCCTGTCTGGTATCATAACGCATGCTGTAATAGCATTGCCTCTTGCACTAATCCTGTCTGATATCATAACGATTTCAGCAAGAGCATTGCCTCTTGCACTAATCCTGTCTGATATCATAACAATAGCTTTAAGAGCATTGCCTCTTGCACTAATCCTGTCTGATATCATAACGATTGCTGTAAGAGCATTGCCTCTTGCACTAATCCTGTCTGATATCAGAAAGATTGCTTTAAGAGCATTACCTCATGCAATAATCCTGTCTGATATCATAACGCCTGCTGCAAGAGCATTGCCTCTTGCACTAATTCTGTCTGATATCATAACGGTTGCTGTAAGATCATTACCTCGTGCAATAATCCTGTCTGATATCATAACGCCTGCTGCAAGAGCATTGCCTCTTGCACTAATCCTGTCTGATATCATAACCCTTTCTGCATGAGCATTGCTTCTTGCACTAATCCTGTCTGATATCATAACGATTGCTCTAAGAGCATTGCCTCTTGCACTAATCCTGTCTGATATCATAACGCTTGCTGCAACAGCATAGCCTCTTACACTAATCCTGCCTGATACTATAACGATTGCTGTAAGAGCATTGCCTCTTGCACTAATCCTGCCTGATGTCATAACGCATGCTGTAAGAGCATTGCCTCTTGCAACAATCCTGTCTGATATAATGCATTCTGTAAGAACATTGCCTCTTGCACTAATCCTGTCTGATCATAACGCATGCTGTAAAAGCTTTGCCGCTTGCACTAATCCTGTGTGAGATCATAACGCATGCTGTAACAGCATTGCCTCTTGCACTAAACCTGTCTGATATCATAACACATGCTGTAAAGGCATTGCCGCTTGCACTAATCCTGTCTGATATCTTAACGAATGCTGTAAGAGCATTGCCTCTTGCACTAATCCTGTCTGATACCGTTGCGCTTGCTGTAAAAGCATTGCCTCGTGCACTAATCCTGTCTGATATCATAACGCATGCTGTAAGAGCATTTCCTCTTGCACTAATCCTGTCTGATATCATAACGATTGCTGTAAGAACATTGCCTCTTGCACTAATCCTGTCTGATATCATAACGCATGCTGTAAGAGCATTGCCTCTTGCTCTAATCCTGTCTGATACCATTGCGCTTGCTGTAAGAGCATTGCCTCGTGCACTAATCCTGTCAGATTTCATAACGATTGCTGTAAGAGCATTGCCTCGTGCAATAATCCTGTCTGATATCATAACGCTTGCTGTAATGGCATTGCCTCTTGCACTAATCCTGTCTGATATAATAACGCATTGCTGTAAGAGCATTGCCTCTTGCACTAATCCTGTCTGATATCATACTGATTGCTGTAAGAGCATTGCCTCGTGCACTAAACCTGTCTGATATCATATCGCATGCTATAAGAGCATTGCCTCTTGCAATAATCCTGTCTGATATCATAACGATTGCTGTAAGAGCATTGCCTCTTGCACTTATCCTGTCTGATATCATAACGCATGCTGAAAGAGCATTGCCTAGTGCACTAATCCTGTCTGATAACATAGCGCTTGCTGTGAGAGCATTGCCTCTTGCACTAATCCTGTCTAATATCATAACGCTTGCTGTAAGGTCATTGCCTCTTGCAATAATCCTGTCTGATATAATAACGCTTGCTGTAAGAGCATTTCCTCTTGCACTAATCCTGTCTAATATCATAACTCATGCTGTAAATGCATTGCCTCTTGCACTAATCCTGTCTGATATCATAACGCTTGCTGTAATTGCATTGCCTCTTGCACTAATCCTGTCTGATATAATAACGCATGCTGTAAGAGCATTGCCTCTTGCACTAATCCTGTCTGATATCATACTGATTGCTGTAAGAGCATTACCTCGTGCACTAATCCTGTCTGATATCATAACGCATGCTGTCAGAGCATTACCTCTTGCAATAATCCTGTCTGATATCATAACGATTTCTGTAAGAGCATTGCCTCGTGCACTAATCCTGTCTGATATCATAAGATTGCTGTAAGAGCATTGCCTCTTGCACTAATCCTGTGTGATATCATAACGCTTGCTACAAGAGCATTGCTTCTTGCACTAATCCTGTCTGATATCATAACGCATGCTGTAAGAGCATTGCCTAGTGCACTAATCCTGTCTAATATCATAACGCTTGCTGTAATGGCATTGCCTCTTGCACTAATCCTGTCTGATATCCTAACGCTTGCTGTCAGAGCGTCGAGTCATGCACTAATCCTGTCAGAACTCGTAATTGTGTGCTTCCTTTACCAGAGACAGCACGTGTGCTAATCGTTTCTGATATTGTAATCATATATTGGACTTAAAAGAGTTGATACAAGGGCTAATGTTGTCTGATATTGTGATAATTTGTAGGACTTAAAAGAGTTGATCCATGGGCTAATGCTGTCTGATATTGTAGTCATATATTGGACTTAAAAGAGTTGATCCATGGACTAATGCTGTCTGATATTGTGATAATTTGTAGGACTTAAAAGAGTTGATACAAGGGCTAATGCTGTCTGATATTGTGATCATTTGTAGGACTTAAAAGAGTTGATCCATGGGCTAATGCTGTCTGATATTGTAATCATATATTGGACTTAAAAGAGTTGATACAATGGCTAATGCTGTCTGATATTGTGATAATATGTTGGGCTTAAAAGAGTTGATCCATGGGCTAATGCTGTCTGATATTGTAATCATATATTGGACTTAAAAGAGTTGATCCATGGGCTAATGCTGTCTGATATTGTGATCATTTGCAGGACTTAAAAGAGTTGATCCATGGGCTAATGCTGTTTGATATTGTAATCATATGTTGGACTTAATAGAGTTGATACAAGGGCTAATGCTGTCTGATATTGTGATCATTTCCAGGACTTAAAAGAGTTGATCCATGGGCTAATGCTGTCTGATATTGTGATTATTTGTAGGACTTAAAAGAGTTGATCCAAGGGCTAATGCTGTCTGATATTGTGATCATATGTTGTACTTAAAAGAGTTGATCCAAGGGCTAATGCTGTCTGATATTGTAATCATATTTTGGACTTAAAAGAGTTGATCCATGGGCTAATGCTGTCTGATATTGTGATTATTTGCAGGACTTAAAAGAGTTGATCCATGGGCTAATGCTGTCTGATATTGTGATAATTTGTAGGACTTAAAAGAGTTGATCCATGGGCTAATGCTTTTTGATATTGTGATCATATGTTGGACTTAAAAGAGTTGATCCAAGGGCTAATGCTGTCTGATATTGTAATCATATTTTGGACTTAAAAGAGTTGATCCATGGGCTAATGCTGTCTGATATTGTGATCATATTTTGGACTTAAAAGAGTTGATCCAAGGGCTAATGCTGTCTGATATTGTAATCATATATTGGACTTAAAAGAGTTGATCCATGGGCTAATGCTGTCTGATATTTTGATCATATGTTGGAATTAAAAGAGTTGATCCATGGGCTAATGCTGTCTGATATTGTGATTATTTGTAGGACATAAAATAGTTGCTGTCTGATATTGTAATTATATTTTGGACTTAAAATAGTTGATCCATGGGCTAATGCTGTCTGATATTGTGATTATTTGCAGGACTTAAAAGAGTTGATCCATGGGCTAATGCTGTCTGATATTGTGATCATTTGCAGGACTTAAAAGAGTTGATACAAGGGCTAACGCTGTCTGATATTGTGATTATTTGTAGGACTTAAAAGAGTTTCTGTCTGATATTGTAATCATATTTTGGACTTAAAAGAGTTGATCCATGGGCTAATGCTGTCTGATATTGTGATCATGTAAAAGATTTTCCTTATTTGCTGATTGTGAATAATATGGTGATTGCAAGCTTGTTGTAAGAGTTGTCTACTCTTGTAATATTGTAGTCACATGCTTGCTTTAAGGGAGTTAGCACATGCAATTATTATATGTGGTATGCTCAGTATATGCTTGATTTGAGGGATTTGAATAATCTGCTAATCATGTCTTATATTGCAAGAGTATATTTTCTGTTACAGCGGTGGATAATTTACTAATAAAGTATATATTATAATTAACTCGTCTGCTAGACCAGCCTGATATTGTTATGTTGCATTAAGAGATCTGAATAAATTGCTAATCCAGTCTAACAGTGTGGAAAGGAAGAGGGAAAAACGTCTCATTATAAATAATTAGCATTGATGAATTAGACGTCTCTTAGAAGTGCATCTCTCCTTTGAGGTTTTTCATATGAGTGCAGCAAAGCTATTGTAAAGTAAGGCGTGTTCCTGCAAAAATTAATACTTAACTATTGTACATGTGATCATTAATTTTGCACATAAGTATTTTTATGTCTTATGTCATAGATAGTGTACAAAAATATACAACTGTTATGTTGTTGAAGATCACATGTCTTCCAGGTCTCGATAATTTGAAAATCTTTCTTATTAGTAAGAATATAATCCATGCTGTATAGATGCAGACACCACTATGACACTTTGTATTTTGGTCTTTTTTTCTATTTCAGGTGCTTCTAAGCTAATACCGTTGAGAAATTCCGTATCCAGGGGATACTGAATAAATTAACCATCTGATATGATATGAAAGAACACACTAAGATGAATTTCAAGATTATTTATAATATTTGTCCAAAATATTTCTCTTTGTCACACAGCACTTTGACATTTAAATGAATGCATGGCTTATTATATGTAAGAATAACTGTAGTGCTTACAAGCTTGTGTGGTATTTGTTTGAACAGTGATCCTACAATTTACAAGGGATGTAATTAATTGTAATTATTTTGTTGCTTTTGGAGTTTGCCATGCAAATGAGATTATTATTATTATTATTATTATTATTATTATTATTATTATTATTATTATTATTATTATTATTATTATTATTATATGAGTGTTTCTGCTTGTTTCGTAGGACATGTAAGTGGGGTACATTTTGCAGAATAATTTAACATTGCATTCTGTCGTGGTTAATGTGATACGTAACCATTAAGTTTGATTGTTTCCCTAGACTCACAATAGCGTGGCAATTTGTAATATTTTTTCTCTCCTATTTAGGAGTATACATTGAGTTTTAATTAGGGCTCACTCTGTAAACGGTACGAGACGGACAGACAGAAGGTAATGTTAACGCAAGGTCAATCAAGGCGGTCTAAATAGGAGTATTCTGACTTCGATGGGAGTGTTAACATTTTTGACGGTTAGAAAAGCAATCGTGATTGGCTAAGTTAAAAGAGTGTGTGTGTGTGTGTGTGTGTGTGTGTGTGTGTGTGTGTGTGTGTGTGTGTGTGTGTGTGTGTGTGCTCCCAAAATGGAATTTAGGTTGTTAATGTAATCTCTCTATCGATATTAGTCAGTTCAAGAAGGAAAGTCTGAAGTCTCTAAAAAAATGAATAATTAATTTCTCACGCTAAATAAATCTTTCAAGAACGGGCGGTCTTGATGTTTGAGAGACGCCGAGCCAGAATAGGCTCAGGAAAGCTCAAGTGTATTGTCTCTATTGCATAAAATATAGGCTCATTGATATAAACTTGTAATAATTTGTTAAATTTATTTATTTTAAGTTCGTACTAAACTTTTTCTTGATTTCAGAGGTTATTTTCTTTCATGAAATTTGTCTCAGATGCTATATTACGCATGTATTATATGAATGAGTTCGGATTTAACTGTTTTGCAAGTAATATAGAAAGGTCATGCTTTGCAAAAGGTATGCTAAAAATTGACTTTTCTATATTGGGAACACACTCTCTTAAGACTGTAATTTTATATGAGAATTTTAACTGACAACAAAATAGGTCATTGGTTATATTGGTCGAGAGAATTACGGTTGAGAAATTGTCGATGAAATAGTTGAATACGTTGATATTTTATTAAATTGTTATACCTTTCATCTTTAGCAATTTATACTCCTAGACCTTCAGCATTGCTACCTGGGAGCCCGGAACTAATTGTCCGTCCCTCTCCAATGTAAGAAAAAAATCCCATTGGAGGCACATGACGCTAATTCGCTGTCATAATTTAATTCAAAACAACACATTTAGAATTTTTGCCCTTGTCACCTTGTCTGATGTACAATTTCCAAAAAAAGCATAGTGTCTAATTCGGCTGTTTCATATAAGTTTTTGAAAACTGCTTCTTAAGAAGCATATATCGCCAATTATTGATCATTTCTAAATTTCTTTTAGCAATTTTATATTGAGATCAAAATTTAAGGGGTTAGTCCTCGATGTTTTCTGTTTTCTATCCACTTTTTCTAAAGTATCGAGTTGTATTGTGTGGCTTTCTTAGCTTCAAGTTACCAATTTTATTGTGGAAACGTGGGAAATCAAGGACTACAATGCCTTACAGCCTCAATTGTAAAAGTGTGAGGATTAAACATTTGATTGTAAGACCTGAGAGACTACATCCATTATTACAGAAAATAATTTACTATTAATGTTTTATTATTTCAATAGTCTATCTCGTTCAAGTTGATTGTTTATTAATTTCTCAGTTCCACGTTTAGATCTGGATGGAGAGGGATATGTGGGAAAATAAGAAATACATTACTTTGCCGCTGCAGTAGTAGAGCGCTGCATACAAAATGATAATATACGCCTATGCATTCATCTTGATTTAAAGGGAAAAAATTCACAGACAAGAACGCAGCCTAAATATTCTTCTGTTCACAAAAGTTGGTCTGCATGGCTCGAACGTGTAACCCAGTCTTTTAGTTAATTTTGACTTATTCAACGGTATGAAGTCGTTGTTGTCAACAGATGCAGTTGACGCGTTACACTGTACCATACACACCATGATAATGAAAATCTCCCATGATAATACTTCACCGCAATGTGATTAATACTCATCGAGGGATTCAACTGAATTAATACATTCTTTATATCAATTTTGATTTTCATCAGAGGGTAATTACACGCTTAATATAAACATTGAGATCTTTCATTGATCTCAGTTTAATACCAATGATTCAGTCATTACTGCAATGTCGTTATTTTACTTTGTAGGCCAAACGTTTTTTTAATCACAATTAATACTCTGACCCTTTTGACATTAAACTTTTCTGTTTTCGTGTTTTGCGCGCAGCTGGTTTCTTGTGAGCCAACGCCGACATGGTGTACTATTCGGGTAAACAAAGTTTTCGCTTTCTATTTTGTTTTCCTCTGCGGGAAGATTTACCTTCACTGTTAAGTTTTGTTTATTATAATTATGGAATATACGAATCACAGTCGGATGATGCCTTCTTTCTTCCTTGCTCTTACAGTTCGATTAACGATGTTTTTCAGCTAATACCGGTACCTTTATTCTGCGCCGTACTCCAATATAGACTTCACGAGTATCATCACTCCTTTCCTCGTTTATGAAAAGGTCATGGATTTGTTTCTCTTCTTATTATTTCCTCTAGAATCAGTTGGATCACTGTTGCTCGAAAAAAAGGAAATGTGCTATTTGTGGTTCTGACTGTATGGTTCATGACTGCCTCTAGAATAACTATCTGCATACGACTATTGCTGGTCATGTTTTCCCTTGCTGTCATCTGTACAGTTGAATTTCGATTTGTCTCCAGCCGTTCATTTTTTTCTTGTAGATATTGTGTTGTTGAAGTAGCAATGCTGTTAGATGTGGTATGCCCGCGTCTCTTGATACGCCTGTTACAGGATATGAGCTTGACTTTCTACCAGTGAATTCAGCATAAGTAAAAATATATGTACATTTCAGTCATGCTGTTCATTATTTTAATACTTATTTGTAAAGCTGTTTCCGGCATGGGCGTCAGAATGTTTATTTTCAATGCTTACTTGTGAAACTGTTTCTGGTATTGGCGACCTGTTACTTATAATAACTTGAGTCTTGGGAGTATCAAATTGAACACTAACTATTTTTCTATCATGCAAATGCGTTTTCATTTTAATTTATGTCCCTAACACTTTGTTTGACAATTTTATGGCATTGGATTCAACAACATCGAGGCACGCTATGAAGCTGGCTTCGGTAAAGTGTTCAAAATTATGAATTCCGCTAGATGCATACTAAATCGCTTCAAGCACCGTGCATTTAGCCTCAATATCAGAAACAAGTTTTCTAGAGTAGATTGAAAGGTAGTGTTTATCTTTTATAGTTTATTAATTGCGTCGTCTTTGAACGGATGCATTTGTAGTAACTTCATTCATTTCGATGAATAAATCATTAACCCTTATGGTCACGTGATGCAGATCCGCTCTACTGATACAAGTTTCTTTTGAAGTGGAATCATTGCTATTTTACACATCGGAGTCATTTGCTTTCTTGTGGCTGTTCACCTAGAGAAAACTATTTCTATTACAGAATAATCTTTGTTCAAAAGGTAAATATAAGGCATAAAAATATGGTGTAATTTTTGGTACTTTTACCATGTGTTTTCGGTACTTGTAGCTTTTTTAGATTCCTTATTACAATATTTCTAATTGGTTAATATGAGAGATTGCCAGTCCTGTTGACCAAGACAGTTTTATACCAGGACAACTAGTTATCCATTTCATTTGAAACATTAGTTTCTCAATGTACAACTGATTTGCGCAATCGTTATACTCACTGTCTAACCACGATAGTGTCTGTTGTTTGTGTAATTTAGGGTAGAGACTACTGTAATAATAATAGAGTTGGTCCATGTGCTAATCCAGTCCATTAATGTACTAATCCAGTTCATTGAGGTCATTATGTGATTCCTGTATTAGAATTAACGTACTTGCTAATCCTGTATAATAGCTTCAAGAGAGTTTATTCCTTTGTTAATCCTCCCTAATATTCGAGTCTTATACATGCTATAAGAGAGCTGGATTATACACTAATCCAGTCTGATATTACTGTCATCTGCCAGTTTACAGGTGGCGACTTATTTGATAATTCTCTCTTATATTTTAGGTAAATGCTTGTTATAAGACAGGTTTCGCTTTTGCCAACATTGTCTGATTTTGTAATCAAATGTTTGCTTTAAGAGAGTTAGCACAGTCAATAATCCTTTGTAATATTGTAGTCGTATGATATCCTATCTAATATTGTAGTCGTATGATATCCTATCTAATATTGTAGTCGTATGATATCCTATCTAATATTGTAGTCGGATGATATCCTATCTAATATTGTAGTCGTATGATATCCTATCTAATATTTGCTTATTTTGCTGGTTCGCCATTGACTCACCTAAGAAACAACCAATAAGACTGAACAAAAATACAGTTTAATCCTTTATATATATATATATATATATATATATATATATATATATATATATATATATATATATTTTTATATATATATATATATATATATATATATATATATATATATATGTATATAAATACATATATATACATACATACACACACATATACATACATACACACATATACATATATATATATAGTGTGTGTGTGTGTGTGTGTGTAGAAAATATATTTAATGTCAAGAAAATGTGAATAAATAGTGTCATGAAAATATGTAATTAGTGTCAAGAAGATAGATAGATAGATAGATAGATCGATAGATAGATAGACAGACAGACAGACAGACAGACAGACAGACAGATAGATAGATAGATAGATAGATAGATAGACAGACAGACAGATAGATAGATAGATAGATAGATAGATAGATAGATAGATAGATAGATAGATAGATAGATAGATAGATAGATAGATAGATAGATAGATAGATAGATAGATGGCAAGAAAATTTATGATTTTATAACAAATACAACAAAAATCATAATTCAGCACCGTACTTTGGGAGATATATTATTAATATTATTAGTATGTATTTAGGTAAATGATTTAACGTACAACAAACATATTTCTGGCCATTTAAATACTGTATTGCTTATATTGTTGATCTGTCTATCAATGACGCATTCGTTTTCCAATATAACAGTAATTCTCTGGTTGCCTTGACAGTAATGCTTTAAGCAGTATAATTCATTCTAGCACCAGTATCATAGAAAGTTCAAGAAGTGATTGATGCAGTCAATTGTTACTCATGAATGATTAGAAACATTTTATTGGATTAATATCACCTAAATTAGATTAATTTAATCGTGCATATATAAATTAAATGACAAGATCCTGAGAAGCTGCCATAAACTAAATTTTCATCAGCAGCTAATATTAAGAGGAAACTTATTCAACTATCGAAAGAAGAAGAAAGTTATAGAAAATAGATTTCCTGGCATCCATATTTTAAAATAATTTTGTCAATTCCCATTAGTTTCAAGTTCAGAGGGCCTTATTTATTTCATTCGTCAACAAAAATATTAAAATCAATTAATAAATCGATCAACCAATCAACTATTTAATCATCAATTAGTAAAGTATACATCTTAGTACATAAATCGCACACTCGGATACAGAAAGCTATACTTTGACCGAATATCTAGCTTAACAAATTGGAAAATTAGAATATTTTTTCCAGCGATTTCTAAAAATCAAATCAGGTGAATAGAAACATTGCATGTGTTTGGAAATTATAAATGACTTATTTCAGTCAAATGGTGCTAGCGGTGGGATTATAAATGATTTGTATCAGTCAAATGGTGCTAGTGGTGGGATTATAAATGACTTGTATCAGTCAGATAGTGCTAGCGGTGGGATTATAAATGACTTGTATCAGTTAAATGGTGCTAGCGGTGGGATTATAAATGACTTGCATCAGTTAAATGGTGCTAGCGGTGGGATTATAAATGACTTGTATCAGTCTGATGGTGCTAGCGGTGAGATTATAAATGACTTGTATCAGTCAAATGGTGCTACCTGTGGGATTATAAATGACTTGTATCAGAAAATGGTGCTAGCGGTGGGATTATAAATGACTTGTATCAGTCAGATGGTGCTAGCGGTGGGATTATAAATGACTTGTATCAGTCAAATGGTGCTAGCGGTGGGATTATAAATGACTTGTATCAATCAAATGGTGCTAGCGGTGAGATTATAAATGACTTGTATCAGTCAAATGGTGCTCTAGACAATCTCGTCAGAAACTGTAGGAGTAAGTCACTAAATTTCTACTAAAGTATATGAAATAGTACGTTCTTCAAGAAACGCCAGAGCGATTCATTCAATACTGTCGAAATAAAATGTGCTTTACACGTTCCAGAAAAATAAGATTATTGTTGTTGATAATGAAGATATTTGCAGAGACTGATATACTGCCGTATCTAACACAGTCATTATTGTGAAGTTCGTTAAATATGTAATGATTCATGTCTAAGATATGCAGTTGTTTAAAGTATACGTATCTAAGACTAATATATGGTTGTACCATGTTTATGGACACGATTGTTGTATGTCACTGTACAATGCATATTGACTAGATTGTAGTATGTCATTGCACCATATTTATGGATAACATTGTTGTTTATCACTGTACAATATTTAACGACAAAACTGAAACGTGTCAATTTTCTGTGGATTTAGGCAAAACTGCAATATGTTACTGTCAGGTCAGACATCGATTGCTACTGTAAGTAACGGTAGATTGTGCTACATTTATATGTTTACTCAGAATGGACAGATACACCTCGCTCCCTCTGGTTTATCTGGAGGCCAATCAGATATGCTTGTCATTCGTGACGGCAAATGACAAGAGATGTGTAGACAGTAAAGAACATTAGGTGCAATAGACGTTTATGACCATCCACTGCAGACAGGCCTGTTTTCAGACATTATGACAACTTGTCTGAGACGCGTGCAAGTTATAACACTACTCTCATACCCACTGCTCATTCCCATCACCATCCCCACCTACAATGCTTCTTTCAGATTCCGTGACGATAGGTGAGCATCCAGATAACAGCACTGACTATAATTCACCTAACTTCTGAAGGAAAACTCACCAAAGCAGAGGCAGGCTAAACCTTCTGGAGAGAATCAAGTGAAGAAGAACGTCGTGAAGCTGGTGTTGCGTTTGCCATCAAATCACACATATTTATCAAGCTTAGCAAATTTTACAAAGTGTGTGAATAGCAAACTAATCTAACTGAAACTCACACTCGCATGATAAAGGCATGCAACTATACCCATCGCCTATGCACAGACTATATTTAACTCAGATGAGATCAATGACAAATTTTATGAAGATCTTGCGTATCTTATCGCAGTCGTAGCACAGGCAGACAAGCTCATCATCATAGTTGACTTGAGTGTTGTTGGCTCAGATAACCAGACATTGTCAGGTGTCATTGGCAAAAATGGCGTTGGCAAATGCAAGAACATTGTTCTCCTTTTTATGGAAATGGGCTGAATACGATCATCCAATAACCGAAACAGTCTTCTGATTGCCACCATGGCGTCTTCGATGCATCCATAATCATGGCACTGGCATCTTGACATCATCGTTAGGAGCAGAGACAGGCAGCATGTTCCAATGACAAAGACTATGAGAACTGCCTAATGTAGAACTTATCAGAGATTCAAAATGTCCTGGATTCAGCCAAGCAAACGACAACAATGCAAAAACGTCTCCAAGGTGCTTATATTGTCAAATTGAAACAGCAGAATATGAAACATGAGCTGTCGATGAACTATACATACCACTAAATATAATATGACTTATTCATTCTTATTGTCATATGAACCATTCTCAGTTACCAATGAAGTAAAAATTTGTCTGTGTGTTGGCCCCACCAATCTTCGGTTTGATGCCCTCTGCCATGCATGCTAACGCCTTCTATGACCATGATACTGTGATCGACATTCGATACCGGACTAATGACAAGCTCTTCAGTCTGAGGAGGCTACATATGAAGATGAAGCTATAGGAAGTGACTGTTCGTGATCTCTTATTTGCTGGTGATTGTTCCATGAATGTCAAGTCTGAGTCTATTTGCAAAAGAGTATGAAGCATTTATGTTAAGACTGTGGCAATTTCCTCTCACGATTAGTAAGTCCGTAGACAGAGGTGAGGCACCGCCTTGTCTCAAGAAAGCCTTCATTAGAGCCTACCATCATAGTAAATGACCAAACCCTCGTGGCAGTGGATATGTTCACCTATCTCAGCAACACGCTGCCCATATCAATGATGAAACCAGTACCAGAATTATTAAAGCAAGTGTGGTTTTCGGCAGACAACATTCAGATGTATGGAATGCAAAGTGATAAGTCTACAAACAACACGTAAAGTCTACATGACGACTGTGTTTCCGACCCTATTATGTTCTTACAAAACTTGAACGGTGTATAGATGCCATGTCATGAAAGTGAATCATTTTCACTTGGGATGTCTCAGGAAATTGATGATGTTAAGCTTGCAAGACAGTGTATTAGTTACTGAGGTTCTCACATGGGTAGGCATTTCAAGCATGCTCTTTCTTCTTAAGACATCACAGTTGAGATGGGCAAGACACGTCACAATGATGTCAAAGCGATGACTGCCGCAGACCTTAGGCGAGATGAAGGAGGAAAAGCAATCTCAGGGTAGCAAAATAAACTCTTCGAAGATTTCCTCAAGTAATCCCTGAAATACTTCGACATTGACCATTAGTCTTGTGCATATTGCATATGCTGTTTCGTCTCATCCATACCGGAACTATAGACAATACACGGATAAGAATTGAAGAGATACTGAATAAGCGCGAGCAGCGGAAATCCTAAAACTGCAGCATGTCATCAAATGCCCACAGACAGTTCAGATTACAAATCGGCTTAATCGCCTATTGAAGTATTCACACAATTAAAACCAGTTAGTAATATTATGGTTCTCTTGGAACTCGAAAGACGAATAACAAAAGCAAAGAAATGTCGATCAACCCTTTTTTGACCAGATACATTACTAGGAAATATTTATTGACAAAATTGTAATACGTCATAGCAAACTGTTTACTGACATTGAATGTAGCATATCAACCTACAATGTATATTCACATGACTGAGTGGTATTTATTGACATGATTGTAGTTTGACACTGACGTGATTCTAGGTGTAACAAGATAACCGAGTTTGGGATTTTCGGATTAATAACAAAACACCATTGTTGGAAATGCAATACAATGTTTAATGTTATATGGTGGTATGAAACGAAATATTATAGACACGTGCTTGCACTGGGTCCCAATATGAGACAAATTAACATAATAAGCACGATCTTAAAATGCAACGATATGTTACTGAGACAAATGAAAAAAAAAACGATCCACGGTATATCACAAAACGAAATATGATCGTAAAATACGAATAATGTTATGTTCAAAATGACGAATTGATATAATGGCTAAAGTATGATTGTTCGTTCAAAAATAACGAATTGCAAGTTTTACTCATACTAGTAAAACGAATAATGGTTCGTTCATAATAACGACTTGATAGTTCTACAAACAAATGAGATTTCGCTCAAACTAGCGAAGTGATAGTTTTTACTCAAGATATCAAAAACACTGGATATTACAAAAAATCCTGCATTAGCCCACGGCTAAAATATTATGTATCTGGAGCAATGTAGACACTCCCCGATTCCATGCAAAGATTTGTAGTCACCGACCACCATTGATTCCTGGGTTAGACTATCAGCGTCCACCACGTTGGTCCGCCACGCTTGATCTACCTCAACCCGACTAGCAACATTGAAATATTCGAAGCACTCGAATACACAAGCACAGCACCCCTCAGCACTGCACACGTAGCTCTACACTGCTGTACGGCACGACACAGCAGCACAACACAGCATACGCCCTCACAGTACAGACAGCTGCACACGGCACAAACGGCTGCACCCGGCAAAAACGGCTGCACACTGCACCAACACAAACACAGACAGACAGCTGAAAATATATCCGATATCGTGTACTACATATGACACTAGTATATACGGTAGGACACAACGACGGTATATACGGTAAGTCATATACATTCTCAGTCTTGCCTTTAAAAACTACAATAAACAGGTTAAGTTGGCGGGTTATAGGATTCGTGCTGCATTAAATGGAATTTCGTAGAGTTCTTGCCAAATCACATATACGAATAAAACATTATCATTTAGTAAGCGGTATTTACTAAACTTGTCGAAGCGACATAACTGCGGAATTCAAAATGATAATACAATAGACAACTTTCAAGCCATATTAACGAATAAATTTACGTACCTCTATAGCTGGAGGTTTGGGTCTCAGTAGACAGACGTCCGATTGACAGAACGGTCAGTAATGTAACATTTTCGTTACAGTTTGAATCATATATACACAGGCAATGTAGCTCAACATCGTCCGTGTAATCCATGTATTCGGTTTTTCCAGCCCGAAGCACTTCGCACGTGCCGAGCAAGGAAGAACCGAATTCACTATTTTTCGAAATGTATAATATACATTGATCACCCTCGGGTATCATTGTACACTAAAAGCGAAACCCGAGTACGTTTACGTAATAAAAAAAAACATTTATACAATTCCGTGACACTAGGTTGACACTGAACTGTGTTTATTGACAACATCGTAGTTTGAAGCTGTAGTTTGTTTATTGACAACATTGTACTATTATACTGTACTGTGCTTTTTGACAAAAATTTAGTATTACCCTGTATTGTTGACAACATTGTAGTTTGACACTGCACTTTGTTTATTGACAAGATTGTTGTTTGACGCCGTACTGTGTTTTTTGACAAGATTATAGTATTACACTGCTGTTTTATTGACAAGATTGTAGTTTGACACTATTGTGTTTATTGACAAGATTGCAGTTTGACAATACTGTGTTTATTGACACAATTGTAATATATTACTATAGTGTGCTTAATGATATATCTTAGGGTAAATACGACTTCGGGCGCATTTAGCAATGAGTATAAATAAAGCATAGAAAATATGTATGCTTTATAAGAGGTTTGAAAATATTTTATTTAATAATTGAATTTATGATGATAGTCTTTCAAAACTGGAAATGAAACTTTTTGACACAAAGTTATGTAAAAACCAATGCACTTTCTAATTTATTTCCATGCACTATTGATTAAAGTGTAATATGTTGTTAAATGCGGAAATTTTGAGCACGTGTGTGTGTGTGTGTGTGTTTTATAAGTTGTGATTTCATTGTGAATATCTTGAAAGTGCTTATATTGTGTAATGCGTCAATTATTTTAAAAATTACTTCCTTACTGAAAATCAACTGTGATATATCGGTTGTCATTTTAACTGAATAGCAGCTACATGACGGAATCGAAATGCTAACAACTGTCCTATTACCATCATTATATTCCATGCAGAAATAATTGGCAAGAAAGGAAGATACCAAAACTTTCTTGGAGCCTTCAAGATGCTTTATTACAATCGATGTTGTCAAGATAATAACAGACTTTCCTTTTCAAGATCAATTAAAATTAAAACAAATGATATGATGTGTTTTATGTTAAGAATCTTACAAATCATTATGCTATTTCTTTCAAAAATCTTAGATCAATAATGGTCGATTTATTCTTGTTGTGGACGCATCAATCATCACGACACATTGCAAATATGAACAGGGTATCTATACAACAGGAGTGTGCATGATTTTACACAGATTCAAAATACCAATTGTGTCAAGATAAATAATAGAATTACAGATTCAAGACACCACTAGTGTCAAGATAAATAATAGTATTATACACATTCAAGACACCAATTATGTTAAGATAATTAATTGAATTACAGATTAAAGACGCCAATAGTGTCAAGATAAATAATAGAATTGTACAGAGTCAAGACACCACTACTGTCAAGATAAATAATTGAATTACACTGATCAAAAACACCAATAGTGTCAATATATAAATCGAATTACACGGATTCAAAAGACTAATAGTGTCAAGATAAATGTTCATACGTTTACAATCTCAGACCGCACATATATTCCAGGGCAACGAATGAGCTGCCAAAAGACGTTCAAGCCTTTTGTTGCTGCGGACAATTAAGCGAGACAATTACCAAAGAGAACATTCGAGGGCAAATATTAGTTGCGCTTGCTGATAAAAGAATGGCTGCAAAAATCCATCAATTTATATCAAGATAGGACAAACTTATCCTGGTACCTCGGTAGACATCTCTTCGATGTGTCTTTGACGTATGAGAATTACCGAATGTGTGACTTCGCTTCGCTCGCGTAAGAACTTCACATAGAATGTTATGCCTGAGATTCTGTTGCACAACCACGCTTGGAACTCCCGTACCTTCTTTATACTTTCAGCTCTTCCAGATGCACCTTGGGCAACAGTGATCCACTTCATTTTACGGACGAAATCTCGCGTGTTTTCGATGTGGTTGCTCATGCATTTGTGTATGAGTGTGGGATTTGGATTTTTAACGTAGCTTTATACATTTTTCAGTCATATCGCTACTATAGCTGCAGTGTGGCAGTTTATCAGTTCATCAGACTGGACTAAATCAATTTAAATAAACTATTAATATTATGAATGTGGATATTTCAAAATTAGATAAAGAACCATTTTTAGGACCTATATCTTGTGAGGAAGCATTAAGGTGCTAGAAACAATTAGCAGAAAATAAAATTGCAGGTTCGGATGGTTTTATTACTGGAGTTCTTTCTTTATAGTTTTGTTTTTGAAAAGATTTATGCGATTTCCTTATTAGATCCATAAACTATGATAATTTTAGCAGAATCTTTCATCAATACAGAAAAAGGAAATAATTACTGATATCCAGAAAGGTGTAAAACTATAGCATGATCTTAATATCTTGAGATTAATAACATTTCTAAAATATTCGATACGAAATCGCCTCTGATTATATAGATAACAGAGTTAAGAACATCTTACCACTCTTTAGATATGAAGGTCATACTATTTTTATTAAAGGTAAATTCATTACAAAAACCATCAGAACCATTTATGACTGGCAAACACAAACTTCCGGATTTATTACTATTTGGACTTTGAGAAGAACTTTTACTTAACCTACATTAAGAACGTCATATCCTTTTTCGGTTTTGGTAATCCGATAATTAATTGGATATAAACTTTTTATCCTAATATCAAATCATGAATTACAGTAAACAGCTACATCTCTTCTTGTTTACATACAATGGGGATGTAGAAACTAGATACAGTCTTTCTATTAATATAACAGGTCAAACAGATAACTCGTTACTAGCGACAATACAGTACTATATTAGATAATACAGTGCTAGAGATAATACATTACTAGGGACAACACAGTACTATATTAGATAATACAGAACTATAAATAATACAGTAAGAGACAATACCGTACTAGATATAATAGAATACTAGAGACAATACAGTATTATATTAGACAATATAGTACGAAAGATTATACAGAACATAGATAATACAGTACAAGAATAATACAGAACAAGAGATACTATGGTACTAGAGATTATACAGTACTAGATATAATACAGTACTATATTAGACAATACAGTACGAGATATAATTCAGTAAAAGAGATTTAAGAAGTACTATATTAGTTATACGGTACCAGAAATAATACATTACAATAGATACTAAAGTACTAGAGATAATTCAGGTAGTAAAGACAATACAGTAATTGAGATAATACGGTACTAGAGATTATACAGTACTATCAATAATATGTTTGTTTTATGCATGTCATACAGAAATATCTTAGAAACTGCAAAGGCATATTATATTTTTTATTCATGGATGATTTCAACTTCAGACTGATATTGAGCGAATATATCCTTTGCCGTTGTCTTAGAAGACCTTCCTTTCCAATTACAAGTAGTTCTTTCTCGTTAGTTTGCTAGTTTCTGTAGGAAAGAACATTTCATTATCTTAGGTTAATTTTATTTCTCCGTTGCTCAAAATATGTCATTTGTGTATGTTTGTCCTTGCGTATGTATTAAAATTTTCCCAGAGGAAGACCTATTTTGGGAATGAAAGAAATAGTGGAAATTCAGAAAGAAGAATCGAAGATAAAGATGTATGGAGAGATGAGAAAGAAATGCAAATTGAGCGAGACGACAAGCAAATACAAATTCACAGATATAACGAGGGAAAGCATTTACCAATGCAGACAGACAGACAAAGACAAAGATACAGAGAGAGACAGAAATATAAAAACAGGGAGCCAGATACAGGGACAGAGATAGAGAGAATAAGAGAATTAGAAATACAGATGCAGAGAGAGAGAGAGAGAGAGAGAGAGAGAGAGAGAGAGAGAGAGAGAGAGAGAGAGAGAGAGAGAGAGAGAGAGAGAGAGAGAGAGAGAGAGAGAGAGAGAGAGAGATACACAAATCTACTATAGAATTGGAACTGGCTGGCAAAGCTCTCTACCTACCCAACTCGCCTTTACACTCGAGTTCATTTTTTATTATTATCAAAAATATTGGTAAGTACCCCCTTTTCAGGAAAAACAAGTAAGTCATTATTTTCTTCACCTTTTGAAATTTGCTGAATTTATGAAAATTGCTGAAAATTTGAAACGGCACAAAGATCATTGGACTGTATTACTAACGGTCTTATTAACAACGCTTGTGAATACCACACTAACGATATACCGATCAAGATGTGGTAAATGGGTGTATGTGATTTGGACTTTTAAAGTAGTTTTAACAATATTTCAGTCATATCGCTACTATGTTAAGATTGTGACAGTTTATATTATTATCTAGCACTGGGGCATTATTCGACGTATATGTAGCATCATGTCCCAACTAGTCACATTTTCCTGACACCCGGCATATCTGTCAATCCTAATACTAACCTCTTTATGCCAAACGCCAAGCAAAGCAGGTTCTAGTACCATTTTTATGTATTTGCTATTTCATCTGCCGATTCCAAGACGGGTTCTGTAACCACTTAGGCCACATGAGCGTTTGTGGTTATGGAATATATCTTGAACGGTTATGAGTTAATACATGATGAGTGTCTGCAAAGGTTTTGGAATTGTGAAAAAGGAATTAGACGTTCCTATGGAGAATTTGCAAAGGATAAATAGCAACTAGGTCTTACTCAAACAAATGTTGATCAATATTGCAATACCCTCAGACAGATCTAATTAATAGACGAGTTCAAGAACTGAATCCAGAGTGATTTAAAGACGTATCATGATAAGAACAGTTTTGGAAAATGTTGCTGACTTTTCCTTTCCTTACAAAGTTTATTTGTCAATATGTCTTCCTCTCAGCAGTTATTTCGTGCAATTCACCTCGGTCTCCAACCAGTGCATCCAAATCTCAGTCCGTTAAAAAAAAATAGAAATGAAACTTCTAACCAGAAATCTTATCTCTTCCTAAGCGTTATTATTGTAACTTATTGTATCGTCATTTATGATTGCCATGGGTTGAAAACTATCTAACTATATAAAAACAGAGCTGTTCCAATTTTTCTTATTTCATGTAGGTCAATGTCACAGTCGTGTATTTAAGCAATATATTTGCTTAAATAACAGAAACAAGATCATGTGATCTCTTGTCTCTTTCAGAAAACTATTAGTGAAACTAAAGCAACACAGTTAAAGCTTATTAATTTGTGCAAATCAGTTTATTGTGAGAAATGGAAATCATCTGAGGTACCCAACAGTAAAAATTAGGCATTGAGATGTCAGGATGTCGATCCAATGTCAAATATTGAAAGGAAATTCATTGTCTAGCCCATCAAGTTTTCTTAGCAAGTCATCTAGGAGTAGTAAGACTTATTTCAAGATTTTAAATTAACTCTATTGTCAGAAATGAAGCATTGATGCTTCTAAGTACTGTAGAGCTTGTCCAAAGTTTCAACTGGGAGGAAAACCCGATTAGAAGATAGCTAAGGCTCATATGCAATATTTCCCTACATTTGAAGTATCATTTGAAGAGTGTTGGTACCATACCTAAGACCAAGTCAGGCATCATGTATTTATTGGCCAGAATGTGTGCATCCATAAGATTTTCAGAGGCAATTTATTTTAGTGAAAGCTTTGATAAAGTTCTTTTACTCTTGTTGAAATTCCCAAATCATAATCCAGTATGGTCAAATCTCAAATTTTAAGTTTGGAATTTTCCAACCAGTTCATACATGAATTAAGCTACAGTATAAATCAAGGGACTTTAAAAGGTTTCTTCAAACTTCGGAAAGCACGATTCTGTCACATTACGTTGATACAGGAAAGGATTGGGAGTGAGAAGTTCATGTACCGTTGTTTGCTGTAAGGAAATCAGTTTAAGAATTACTGGCTTTTGGTCCATATGAACTGTAGGCCATTGAATTTATTAAAAGCGTAACGTCTTTGAATGAAGATTCCAAGATTAGTCTTCTTGACTATCTCCCTGTTTTCAAATATAAATTGTCATATGCAAGTGAATTAGAAAGCACTAAGCTTCACTCTACTCTGTAAAAATGAAAATAAAGTATGACAGAAATACAAAGAAATGGGGTTTCGAATTAGGATCAAGTTCTGGCTTTATTGCTTCCCTCCACCATACCTCAAGCCCCATACCTCAAACTTCCATAACTCAAACTGCAAGTTCAGGTTATATTGTATGATCAATGATCCTAATACAATTGACATAAAAGCATTTTCCTTGAATTATGTCATTGTAATAATTTTGGATTATATACTTCTCCATTATAAAAATCACCTATACATTTGTGATTACTTGCTCGATGTATTCAAGTCAGTGCTGGAGACATAGTTCTCAGCCCGAATAAGTAGCCAATTACTAGGAGCAACGTCACGAAGTGAAGTGTTGATAAGATGTGATGATGGCATGTATTAGTTTTAGTGAATTCAGCTCAGAGCCGCATGAGTGTTCCTGAGCTCAGTAGTCCTTATTAAAATCAAATTTTGTAGATTGATTGTGTGACTCCATATGCAGTATTTGTGATTGGTGACTGGTAAATTACACAAAGGAATAAACCAGAAAGGACTGTTCCGTCATCCTGAAGTGACGTTTAGTGTTGCTATGATGGTATATACGGTGTAGAGTTACAGGATAAATGAGTTTCTAAATCATAATTTCACTGACCTAAAGTAGCGTAGAAAAACAGTTTTCTGTATTAGGTGTTTGAGGTGTATGTTTTCACTGGTGCTATGTTACGGAAATGTAATGAGAAACAACCATGTAGTTGGTAGGTTGGCGAGCAAATTGTGAGTTTGTGAGATTTGTAGTCATGTATTAATTAGAGGATAATTATATATAGTCTGGACGAGTAGTTGTATTGATATCGTTGGAAATCAGGGGAAAAACAAGTGACATCTGGGGATTCACGACAGGGTTGAAATCTCTCAGTAATTAAACACCTTTGGCAAATTACATCACTAACATTTTTTCGAGGAGGAAACCAAAAGCATCTTTGGCATATAAATATTTAGTTGTACCTGACCCGAATCGCGAGGATGCAATCTAATTGTAGAGACTTTGGTGTAATCATTCTTCGGAATACAGTAATATTAAATCAATCTTAACCAGAAACTTTATTATCTACAACAACAGGATAGAAGTAAACTAAAACAACTAGTCTGTGAATATGAGGACTTGATTCTTGATAGTCTTAAAGGAAAAACAAATATCTACAATGACGTTGAAATTGTAGATCCTAATCTTTATAGGATAAATCCTCAACAGATGGAGTCATTATATTTACTGGAGAATGAATTTTAGAACCAAGTAAAAGCAACTAGCGTTCACAATGTATTTTGTGCCTAACAGATAATATAGTCCGTTTGTGTACTGACTTTAGAAAAGTCAACTGTATCTCTCAAAAGAACTCGTGTACCTGCAGAGAGACTTGATCTGAATAAAGTGAGTCCGTTTGATGTCATAAATTTATTAATCTTCCAACTGTTAATGAACCAGATAACATATATTCTAGATACCTGTGACACATACATCGATGACTTTATAATATGCAACAATATAAATTGGCTACCATTCAAATATTCTTCGATCCACACAGTGATGCGAATCTGGCGGTTAATGTCGGTAAAAGGGAGTTTTTGCATGTTTGTGTCATATTTTAGGACAAGGTCAGGTTAGCCAGTAGAAAAGAATGTCAAGGCTATTATATTCCCCAGTACCTATTAGTAAAAAGCAGCTGATGCAACTTTTGTGTATTTCTGGATATTTCCCGAGATTTTGCTCAATTTTTTTTCCATTATTGATTACCTTCTGAATCTTGTTAAGTATGAAATCCAAGTTCCACTAATCTGACAAACGTCAGGAATATTTTGACAAATGAAATGCCATTCTTAAAATTGCACCAGTTTTTTCAGCTTCAAAGTTTGGTTAATTATCTATAATATTTTTTATTCCAGTCATGCAGCGTTTGGTGGAGCATTGATTTAAGAAGATAAAAATAGTGTCTAACACAATTTAATAACCACCAGAGGCATTATTCCACTATCGAGAAGGAATCTTTTGTTCTGAAATACATCATTGAGGAAGTCATTATTATAATTTTATAAAATGCGCAAGCAGAAAACTATGAATTTAATCATATATACATGTGAAGAAATACTGTTCCTGTTCCAACTACTCGCTAAATGTTTACATAAACCACACGTTTTAATCATGCTAAAATAATATGCATTGACTTAGGTATGCCTTACATCACGAAAACCACGGAGGAGTAAGTACGATACAATGATTAGCATGCCTTGCATCACCTAATCAACCGAGAGCAAGTAAGGTACTATGATAATTGTGTCTTATATTACGGACACTACCGAAACGCGTGCAAGCTACAATGATTATTGTGTCTTATATCACGGAAACCACCGATAGTATGTCAGGGTATCATGATAATTGTTTTATCTCACGAAACCATCGAGGATTATGTAAGGTACGATTATCATCGTGTCTTATATCGCGCAAACCACCGAGAAGTGTTAAGGTACAATAATTATTATGTCCTGTATCACGTAAATCACTAATGAGTATGTAACGTACAATGATAACTATGTCGTATATTACGGAAACTACCGAGACACGTGCAAGTTACATTATAAAATGATATTCTGTATAATGATATTCTGAGTTTAATTAATATTCCTCAACAAGACGCATGGCTGCAAAAAGTATCTTTGTATACAGGTCAATTAGACACAACGCAAGCATCGTTGCATATAATATCAATTAGACACAACGCAAGCATCGTTGTATACAATATCAATTAGGCAACAAGCAATCATCGTTGTATACAATATCGACTAGACAACACACATTTATAGTTGTAAACAATATCAATTAGACAAAAGGCAAGTATCGTTGTAAATTGATTTCTTTAGGCAAAACATATGTATCTTTGCACACAAAACTCAATCACGAAGAAAACGTAACTATCGTTCAATACAAATTCCATTAATCAAACTATAAGTATCATTGTTTACAAACTCAGTTTATCAATATAAAAGTATCGTTGTATACAGAATCAATAATTCAAAATGTAAGTATCGTTGTATACTGGCTCAATTAAAAGTTTAGTGGACATAAAAAGTGTTCATTATTTGGACTATAATTTTATTTTAGAACTGTTGAGAAGTAGTTTTGGACAGGGCTATCTTGACAACGTCACGACTTCTAGCGGACCAGTGCATTTCCGGTCTTGAAATTAGTATGGCAGGTTTCATTCCTTTAGGCTTTCATAGAACTTTGTTAGGATCATTTTGGATTCACGTCATAATACTGAAAGTTCCTCTCACATTTTCATTTATAAACTTTGATAAATAAATTCTTTGTTAAATTGTACAAAACTTGCTCGTTTTGCTTCGTTCTGTTAGTTAGTTTATCACCTTAGAGTCGTCAGGTAAACATTATATTTTGACGAGTCTTACTAACCACGTGTTATATACAGTAAAACATGGTCAGTAAGAAAACATTCTGCCAATGTACGTTTAGTTCCAAGAGTAACGATGAAATTAATTATTTTACAAAGTATATTTATGGAGAGAGTATAATTTCAATATAGAAAATTTTTATTGCAACACCATGTTATCATATTTGTTTTTATAGATTTAATGATTTTTAATCTAAATGTGATATAAATTGGGTTTTAAATTGCATGTGACTCGGCTGATTAAATTATGGATAATTCATCATAGCTTTCGAAAAATAGAAATCATTTATATCTGTATTGCTTGTCTTCTGCACCTAATAACAACAGGATTTTGAAAAGCAGGCAATTTTGAAAACTGTTATCTTGTGTGTTGATCGCATCAAGAAAAGATAAATTGCTAAAGCTAGTGCAAGTTGAATAGACTAATGCGGTGGAAGCCTTGTTTAATCGATCACAAAGCGTGTAATTGGCTTAAAGTTTCCTCGATCGTGATCGATGTTAGAAGAAAAGGAAGAAAACACTTCTTCGGATTAATTGAATTTTCAGAGTTAGGTGTCTAATTAACGTCATCTTAATGATCTGATAAAACTCGGAAAAGTTCAGAATTAATGCTTCTTAATAAATGCCTTTATCCAGTCTTCACTCTACTTCGGATTTACTGCGGAAATGCATAGCAGTCCATGCCAATGCATAACAGTCCATGACAATACATAACAGTCCATGACAATACATAACAGTCCATGACAATACAGAGGCTGTTTCTCTGCCTCTGTAATAACATGGTACAATATAATCAATGATTTACAAACGAATGGAAAAAGTTAACTAAAACACAAGACTAGCAGCAAAACATTTGTCAAGGCCTTTTATACTTTTAGTACGGTTTTGCCACGTCCCACTCTATATAATCAATACAACTAAGAGCTTTATTTTCTTCAACATGGAATGTTGATACCTTAAAACACTTTAGCAACAAGCTGGTAGTAAATTGTAATTGATAAAGCAAATAAACTCGACATTATTAAACACCATCATGTAATGAAGTCTTTATATAATTCTGAATTCATAACAAATTTCAAGTACAAGCAATAATAATGCTATATACAAATTTTAAAAATCGTTGAATGAAAAGGACAGTGCTTCACAGACTAGACTAAATAATGTAGACTAAGCATGGCGATATCTCTAAACATGAAAACCTGATAACGTCAGAGCTGTAATCAAAGCAATCAACTAAAGACTTGAATGTCAAAGCGCTGGTCATAGTCACAAACTGCTCCGGTTGCCTAGTAATTAGAACATCCGCTTCGGATGCGGGAGTTCGTGGGTTCAAACCCCGGCCGAGTCATACCAAAGACTTTCTAAAAATGGTACTAACTGCTGCCTCGCTTGGTGCTCAGCATTAAGAGGTTAGTGTTAGGAGTGGTTGGCTTGGTGTCAAGATAATGTAACTGGGTGGGGCATCATGCCGCAGACATGTGGCATGATGCCCCAGTGCTAGACACCACTATAAACTGTCACACGGCAGACATCGTAGCGATATGACCGAAAAATTGTTAAAGCTACGTTAAAAGTCTAAATCACACACAAATCACACAAGATAGTCACAGGGGGGGGCCGAGTGGCCGAGTGGTCTAAAGCGCTGTCCGTTACGGATCACTGCCATCTCACCTCTATCTGCGTGGGTTCGAGTCTAAGATTCGGCGAATGTGGATATGTGAGAGGGCTTGCCAGTAGCTTCTCGTGGGTTGGTGGTTCTTTCCGGTGATTTCCCGGTTTCTTCCTCCACCATTAATACTGGCCGCCATGTATAGCCTTTCCTGTGCCGAAAAATGGCGTTAAACCCCACAACAACAACAACTACAACAACAACAACAAGATAGTCACAGCAATTAACTAAACACATGAACTTCAAAGCGATAGTCATTGCATCTAACTAAACAAGTAAATAACCCGAAAAGTCATCGGATGAACTTTTAAAAAATTTGAGTTATATAAGTGTTTGTATGATGTCACGGAATTGTATAAATGTATTTTTTTATTAAGTAAACGTACTCGGGTTTCGCTTTTAGTGTACAATGATACCCGAGTGTGATCAATGTATATTATACATTTCGAAAAATAGTGAATTCGGTTCTTCCTTGCTCGGCACGTGCGAAGTGCTTCGGGCTGGAAAAACCGAATACACGGATTACACGGACGATGTTGAGCTACATTGCCTGTGTATATATGATTCAAAATGTAACGAAAATATTACATTACTGACCGTACTGTCAATCAGACGTCTGTCTACTGAGACCCAAACCTCCAGCTATAGAGGTACGTAAATTTATTCGTTAATATGGCTTGAAAGTTGTCTATTGTATTATCATTTTGAATTCCGCAGTTATGTCGCTTCGACAAGTTTAGTAAATACCGCTTAGTAAATGATAATGTTTTAATCGTATATGTGATTTGGCAAGAATTCTACGAAATTCCGTTTAATGCAGCACGAATCCTATAACCCGCCAACTTAACCTGTTTATTGTAGTTTTTAAAGGCAAGACTGAGAATGTATGACTTACCGTATATACCGTCGTTGTGTACTACCGTATATACTAGTTTCATGTGTAGTACACGATATCGGATATATTTTCAGCTGTCTGTCTGTTTGTGTTGGTGAAGTGTGCAGCCGTTTGTGCCGGGTGCAGCAGTTTGTGCCGTGTGCAGCTGTCTGTACTGTGAGGGCGTATGCTGTGTTGTGCTGCTGTGTCGTGCCGTACAGCAGTGTAGAGCTACGTGTGCAGTGCTGAGGGGTGCTGTGCTTGTGTATTCGAGTGCTTCGAATATTTCAACGTTGCTAGTCGGGTTGAGGTTGATCAAGCGTGGCGGACCAACGTGGTGGACACTGATAGTCTAACCCAGGAATCAATGGTGGTCGGTAACTACAAATCTTTGCTTGGAATCAGGGAGTGTCTACATCGCTCCAGATACATATTTTAGCCGTGGGCTTATGCAGGTTTTTTTTTTGTAATATCCAGTGTTTTTGCTATCGTGAAAACTATCACTTCGCTAGTTTGAGCGAAATCTTTGTTTATAGAACTATCAAGTCGTTATTATGAACGAACCATTATTCGTTTTACTAGTATGAGTAAAACTTACAATTCGTTATTTTTGAACGAACAATCATACTTTAGCCATTATATCAATTCCTCATTTTGTAGATAACATTATTCGTATTTTACGATCATATTTCTGTTTGTGATATACCGTGGATCGTTTTTTTCATTTGTCTCAGTAACATATTCGTTGCATTTTAAGATCGTGCTTATGTTAATTAGTCTCATATTGGGACCCAGTGTCTATAATATTTCGTTTCATACCACCATATAGCACTAAACATTTTATTGCATTCCCATCAATGGTGTTTTGTTATTAAACCGAAAATCCCAAACTCGGTTATCTTGTTACAAATGGTGTCAGAAGTGGGATCTTCGGATTTAACAAAACATTGTTTCATTATTAGTGTATGATTATTTTTGTATGTTTAAGACGCTCTTGACAAGACAGTAAGTTACGTAGCCATTTTTTCATTTGCCTTGTTTATCGTACAGTTGTATGTTATTGTTGCCTTCCGAGAAGGAAAATACGGTTTAGTTGTTCAGAGTGTAAAGATTTCACCTTTTGAAATTGTGCACTTTTAGGTTGGTTCTCAGATTTTTTTGAAAAAAAAGTCCTTCGTTGAAAGAACTTGTGGAACTGGGGAAGCAGTTTGGTTACGATGGGGAATCTTTAAGAAATTTTGTTCGTGAAGAACAGGCTAGAGAAAGGGACCTGAGGGAAAAGGAAAGGGAAGCCAAACGGGAATTGGTAGAGATAGAGCGACAATTAGAGCGGGAAAGAGGGGAAGCCGCAGAAAGACAAAGGGCTTTTGAGAAGAAAAAAATAGAATTCGAGAAACAGGCCGTAAAGGAAAGGATAGAATTTAGAGAAACAGGCCGAAAAGGAAAATATAGAATTAGAAAAGGAAAAGATAGAATTAGAGAAACAGGCCGAAAAGGAAAAGATAGAATTAGAAAAACAGGCTGAAAAGGAAAGGATAGAATGGGAAAGGGAAGCCGAAAGGGAAAAGGTACGACTACTTACAGAAGTAGAAGATAGGACGTCAGAAAGGGAAAAACAAATGAGATTAGAAACTTTAGAGATAGAAGATAGAAATAGGGACAAGGAGTTTCAAAGAAATTCTGAGCTATTGCAAACCAAACGGGAGGGGAAATGTGATTTTAAACTGAAAGATCCAAAACTACCCCCATTCGAACACGATAAAGATAATATGGACAGCTATCTTAATAGGTTTTAAAGGTAGGCCACTGCACAAAAATGGAAAAATGATGATTGGTCGCTTCATCTTAGCGCGTTGCTCAAGGGTAAAGCTTTAGATGTTTATTCTCGTTTACCCGCGACGGATTCGCTTAATTACCCCGCGTTGAAAGAGGCACTTCTGAAGAAGTACGAGTTAACCGAACAAGGGTTTCGCAAGAAGTTTAAATATAGTAAACCCGAGAGAGGCGAGACATTCACTCGATTCGTCACTAGGACGTGCGATTACTTGCAGCGATGGGTGGAATGTGGTATAAAGTCGTGAAGACATTCGGGGGTCTTATGGACTTTTTGCTTCGGGACCAGTTATTAACAACTTGTGGCAAAGAGTTGTACTTGTTCTTGAAGGAACGATGCTTCATTAGTATATATGACATGGCCACACAGGCGGACCTATTTGCTGAAGCTCGGGGGGGGGTCTCAGAACATTATCTCGCGAGATGGAAAAGGCGGTAATCAAGCTAGGGACCCAAAACCCAGGGAACCTAAAAAACCTAGTAGAAATAACCAGGGGAGGTATAAGGACAAGCAATGTTTCACTTGCAAGGAGTGGGGTCATATCTCCCCCAATTGTCCAAAGCTGAAGGGACCAGTCCAGAGAGTCGCAGTAGCCATTGAAGGCAATCGGTCGATAAATAGAAAATTCTATGTTTCCCAGCCAGCTAACCGGGAAGCAGCGTATGAGCCAGTAATGCGTGCAGGGATCGGTCGAGACCCTATCCAATCGATCGGTACATGTATTTTCTCAGAAGCAAGGGTACCGACGGCGAATGGCACTGTAAATGGCCAGGAAGTGACCGTTTTACGAGACACTGGGTGCACTAGCATAGTCGTGAAGCGGAGCCTCGTTCGCGATGACCAATTGCTGGGGTTCAAATCGCCATGTATGCTACTGGACCAATCAATCGACCATGTTCCGGTCGCAAGGATAGAAATTGAAACACCTTTTCTGACCGGAACCGTTGAAGCGTTGTGCATAGCCAGTCCGATCTATGAACTGACCATTGGCAATGCACAGGGATTTAGACTCCCGATCATGTCGGATTTCAGATTCCCAATCATCCAAGCAGTGCAGACTAGAGCTCAGGTAAAGGGGGATAACATACCCCTACGGAAATTGAAAGTACCTGACGCCATTACTGATATCTCCCGCGACGAATTTCTAAACGAGCAAGAACGAGACGAGACTTTACACGCGATCAAGGAGAAAGTATTGTCGGGTAGCGTGAGAAAGTGCAAGAACGGTGGGTCCTCCAGGTTTCTAAAGCGTAAAGACTTCATGAATAGAGAGTATACTACTCCTTATGGTAGGAAATATCAACAATTAGTTGTTCCCAAGAAATTTAGGGTGCATGTACTAAAGGTCGCGCACGAATCAAGTATGGCCGGTCATTTAGGTGTAAGGAAAACATCGGATAGGGTAACCAGGGAATTCTATTGGCCTAGGGTCAATGGCGAAGTAGCGCGGTTTTGCCGTTCGTGCGATGTTTTGCCACAAGACTATCCCTAAAGGCAAGATGACTAGAATACCGTTAGGTCAGATGCCCCTGATAGATACTCCGTTTAAAAGAGTAGCTGTTGACGTCGTAGGGCCCATATTTCCGCACACGGAACGTAAAAACCGTTACATCCTAACACTGGTAGATTACGCGACTAGGTGCCCTGAAGCCATAGCCTTACCCTCATTGAGACTGAACGTGTAGCCGAAGCGCTCGTAGACATGTTTAGCAGGGTAGGAGTGCCCGAAGAGATTCTTACAGACTGTGGGGTGCAATTCACCCCAGATCTCATGGCGGAAATAAGTAGGTTGTTATCCCTTAAACAGTTGCGCACAACACCATACCATCCTATGTGCAATGGGTTAGTAGCGAAATTTAACGGGACGTTAAAGCAAATGTTGCGACGGATGTGCGCAGAAAGACCTAAGGATTGGGATAGGTATCTAAACGCAATCCTGTTCGCGTATCGCGAGGTCTCTCACGAAAGTTTGGGTTTCTCCCCGTTCGAACTGTTGTACGGTAGGACAGTTCGTGGTCCTATGCGTATCTTACGCGAATTGTGGTCGGGCGAAGTCGCGAACGAAGAGGTCGAGACCACTTACCAATACGTTGTAGATCTACGCGAATGATTAGAGAGTACATGCCAAATGGCGCAAGACGAACTCGCGAAATCGAGTCATAGACACGCGAAATATTACAACAGGGGAACGCGGAGCAAGAGGTTTAACGTAGGTGATCACAAGTGCTGGTGCTTTTCCCTACGAACAGAAACAAACTGCTAGTCCAATGGAAGGACCATATGAAGTCAAACACGTAAAAGGCGAGATGGACTACGTTATCGACATGGAAGGTAGGTCCAAAATATTTCACGCTAATATGCTAAAACTCTACATAGATAGACCTAGTCAGGCTATTGATAAAGGGGTCTTGAATGAAGTATGCATGGCGATGATAAGAGGATAGGTCGTGATACGAATCGGAATTCGTCTACAGTACCAAATTACCCCTTGAATACCCTAGTGACGTAGGGAAAGAGGGTGTAGACCAGATCAGTGTATGCCCAGATTTATCTGAGGTTCAGCGTACACAGATCATTCAGGTATTGTCCAAATACAGACTTGTTTACAGACAAACCAGGCCGGACTGGATTTCAACATGAGATCAAGTTGAATACATTAGAGCCGATCAGAATTAAGGGATACCCAATACCCTTTAATGTACGGGAGACTGTCAATGATGAAGTGGGAAAAATGTTAGACCTGGGAGTGATCGAACCTTCCAATTCCCCATACTCATCCCCCGTTGTGTTGGTCAGAAAAAAGGACGGGACAAACCGCTTTTGTATTGACCTTCGGCAGCTGAATAAAATCACCGTGTTTGACGCAGAGCCTATGCCAGATATGGAAAGCTTATTTTCGAAATTGGCAGGCTATAAATTTATTTCTAAGTTTGACCTTACCAAAGGATATTGGCAAGTTCCAATCGCCGACAATGCCCGAGAGTTAACGGCATTTGCGACTCCAAAAGGTTTCTATCATTTCAGGGTCATGCCTTTCGGTTTAGTTAACGCCGGCGCGTCGTGCGTTCGTCTTATGCGCAAGTTACTTATCGGTATGGAAAACGTAGACAGTTTTGTGGATATCTTCGTTTACACGTATACCTGGGAAGAACATGTTCAGACATTAAGGGATTTATTTGACAGACTAAGTAGAGCTAATCTTAGTTAAGCCCACAAAATGTAGTGTAGGGTACTCTAACCTTGAATGTTTGGGACATCTTGTAAGTGGACTAGGCCAGTTGAAACCCGACCCAGACAAAGTAGGTGCGATTTTAAAGATGCACCTAGACCGGAAACTAAGAAACAAGTTCGATCTTAGGTTTAATTGGGTTTTATAGGAAATTTGTCCCCAATTTTGCGGCTATTGCCAGCCCATTAACAGACCTGACTAAGAAAGGACAACCGAATAAATTCCCTGGGGTGTTTGCCAGGAAAATGCGTTTAACGCTTTGAAACAAAGACTGATAAGTGCACTGATAAGTGCACCAATTCTAAAATGTTGCCAGAACTGAATAAAACTTGTGTTGAGGACTGATGCGTCCGATACGGGACTTGGGGCTGTTTTGCTACAGAAGCAGGAGGGGGTGAAATTGCCCATTGCTTATGCAAGTAAGAAACTGCTTCCTAGGGAGCAAATTTACTCCGTGATTGAGAAGGAGTGCCTAGCCTTAGTATGGGGGATAGGAAAGTTCCATACGTACCTTTTCGGGAGGGAATTTACCTTGCAGACGGACCATCAGCCGCTCTTGTATCTGAACAAAGCGAAAGTCGCCAACGCAAGATTAATGCGCTGGGCGTTATCTTTGCAACCGTATAGTTTCCGGATCGAGGCGATTCGAGGGTCGGAAATGTTGGTGCTGATTTTTTAAGTAGGGTGTAATTAACAGATTATTTTCAGGGTTGAATGTGAATAAATGTTTCAGGTTCACATTCCGTGACTTTTTCTAAAACTGTTGCCACTTTTCTTAAGGAGGGAGGTATTATCACGGAATTGTATAAATGTTTGTTTTTATTAAGTAAACGTACTCGGGTTTCGCTTTTAGTGTACAATGATACCCGAGGGTGATCAATGTATATTATACATTTCGAAAAATAGTGAATTCGGTTCTTCCTTGCTCGGAACGTGCGAAGTGCTTCGGGCTGGAAAAACCGAATACATGGATTACACGGACAATGTTGAGCTACATTGCCTGTGTATATATGATTCAAACTGTAACGAAAATATTACATTACTGACCGTACTGTCAATCGGACGTCTGTCTACTGAGACCCAAACCTCCAGCTATAGAGGAACGTAAATTTTT